>CM052336.1:10222846-10395919 GCA_028455595.1 Lasioglossum vierecki
TATACAGTTTTGAGTTTGTGTAAATTATTTTGTAAAACAGAGAAGCGTCGATGAAAATATATTAAATAGTCGATTTCGTTGAGTTTAATAATGCAAATTTTTATTTGAATCAAGTTTTCACAACAAAATTTTTATTCATTCCGATATACAGTTTCGAGTTTGTATAAATTATTTCGTGCGTCAGAGAAAAGAGCGTCGATGAAAATATATTAAGTAGATCATAGTAAATAGATATAGCTATGCCAGAGTCATTAACAACAAAGTGTTGCTCGATGTTGCTTCAGTGTGGACGTATTTTTGACTTTAGTCCTGTAAGATCAACATTTATTCCCTTATTGGGTAAAACGGAAACAGCTTCTGGTTCGAACTGGCTACAAGACAATTAGAATACAGATGAAGCGTTTGTAACTCCTGGTGAAAATGGAGCCCACTTTCGCCATCCGAGGTTTAGAGGCTCGCCAAGAGAGTTTGAACATTACGCTAAGGAATTTTCCGCGGGAAGAATTAGGGAAAATTGGTGGCTCAAGTCGATCAGGGTACTCTTGGGAGAAACCAATTAGCTTCGGTGCAACAATCTAGATGTGGTGGGGGATAAGAAGCGTTTCCGATCGATTACATCGCGTCGATGATCGTCAATAAATATTCAATAAATATGAATACTTTTGCAAACGGATGTTTAACGAATGTATATCAAA
Source organism: Lasioglossum vierecki (assembly GCA_028455595.1). Lineage (NCBI taxonomy): Eukaryota > Metazoa > Arthropoda > Insecta > Hymenoptera > Halictidae > Lasioglossum > Lasioglossum vierecki. Next base: position 10,223,542 of record CM052336.1, read on the forward strand.
GCTGCGAGTGATTGTTACCGAGAAAAGGCACAAATAGTCTGAAATATTCACAATTTTTACACGGTAATGACTCATAATCAAATTAACCAATTTTTTCAATTTTCGCTACTGACCCAATTAAGCAACTTCTACTATTGTTCCTTCGTGATTTTGACTGGACGGAATTTTTCCGAAATTTCCATTAGTTATTCCTAACGTTACTTTGATTCGATTGCGTGACTGACTGTAAATTACACTAGAAATAACTGGAGATCTGAATAAATGCATGCTTGCCATGTTTTTAAAATAATTAATGTACCTTCTCGTGAATAATTGCCCAGTCCACTTTAATTAACTGGAAAGGGGAGTGAACTTAAAAAGACGCGAATCACGTTGCTCTTACAGCTCGCAAAATCGACCCACGTGCTCGTCAAACAGAAGTCGTACTACACGCTATCGTATTATAATGCGACGACATTTGCGAGAATCCTTGCCATATTTTATAAAGTGTAAACGACCCATACTCTTACCGCGCGTATGCTCTACTTTGCTCGATTCAGTTTCGGGGGTCTACGGATTCATTGCAATTTGTTAGTAACATTGCTGTTAGCAGTTTACAAACGAAGCAGGCGACAAATACTTGGTAAACATAAAGCATGCGGTAGAAGCGTGAAAAACCATCGATACATCTGTGAAATCCGATATGGAATGCACTTCTATAATTTCGGAATCAGTTGGAACAAATAACTGTTTCAAGCTGTTATTCAATTTACATGTTTCATTGTTATACATGTTTTCGACTGAATTTTGAGAATCAGATTTTCCTGGTTAGGACTCGATTTGAAATGAGAGGAAGTTTTTTTAACGATGTTCTGGAGTTTATAATTTTTTGCTCTGCAATTGTTTAGTGAATCCTAATAAATTTTTAACACAATTCATTACCTAATTTTTACTTTATATATATATATATATATTTATTATTATATTTGATTTTTTTATTATATTATGTTATAATTATATATTATATAATTATTTATATTTATATTATATATATTATATAATTATTTATATTTATATTATATATATTATATTATATTATGTATATTATATATATATTATATTATATTAAATTATATAATTATATATTATGTTATAAAAAAAACATATTATATAATATAATAATATATTATATTATAAAAAAACATATTATATTATATTATTATATAATACATATAAATATTATATGTTTATTATAATATATATATTAAAAAATGGAATTCCTAGTCGCGTTTTTTCAAGGTTTAAATAGAGTTTGAAGTTGAATATTATGAATTCTCCATAAGAAGACGTGCAAACTTTAAGTTGCTATAAATATTAAATGGTGCAGTGAATCGAACCCAAACTTTGATAATTGCATTAATTTAGTAAGAATTATATCTAGTGAAATTTTCAAAAATTTTCTTACGTTTTTATTTACCTCCAGAACATCCTTAATTAGCAAATAAACTGAAAAATGATTCCATATCCGACTCTCGATTTTCTCTGACGAAGTGAAAAATAAAATGTACTCACCGAATAGGATCTATGGTACTATGACATATATGTGTGCTACTAGCGAGGGTTGCCACACGTGTACGAAGTGCATTTTTCTCTAAAACTAGTATGTACGTAGGTACGTGTACGTGGATTGATATAAACAAAAATAAACGATAAAATCGCAAAGTGAACAAACGAAGGAGAAAGAGGAAAGAATGTATTGTGACAGTATGTACAAAGCAGTGGTTCTCCATCAGCGAAAATTGGTTGTGATTGTCTAGCCAATCGTGAACACGGCACATTTTCTTAAGTGGACGTTCGAAGTGTACTTTAGAAATGCAATTGTTTTATTTTCTTTGTATTACTTTTTGTCGGAAATCCATTAAATCCGCAGACTAATAATGAATATTAAATTCTTGAGTTTTCCTGTTAATAAAAGGGCAGACAACCACTGTGTTAGGGGATAGTCAATGTACAATAGTGGCTAAAAAATTTACCACTTGCAGTTAAAGACAATATGCACAAAACACATACGTGAAGGTATCGCGTCGATCCGTATTTTTAATGAAATAATGAATTTTTTAGTATGATTCGAATTCAAACGACCCTATTATCACGGATAAAATGTTTTTAGATGGTCAAACATGAACAATATGTTTACATACATGCACAGGTTCATCATAAAACCATATTCAAGATCATCCTGAATAATTTTACTTGTTTATAACAAAGCAATTTCAATATAACCATAAGATTCTGATTTTCTAAAATTAAGTAGCCAACATCAATACAATTATATCGAAGAATTTTCCTCTATAGTTTCATTCTTCCTCCTAATTTCAAACTGTTTTCAAAAAGTTACAATTTGCTCAAACATGATGAATTTCATAGCTTAATAAGTGACGTTAGAAATTAAGAGATAGCTAAAAACGAAATTATTCAGTGTTCTTGGCATTGTTGCAGTGTTTAGAACAAACATTGGACTAAATTAATTTAAATTTGATTATTGCATTTCTTTGTACTTCGTCCATATATCAATTAGAAATGCGAACAATAGTGCGAACGGTGTGCCTGATACGAAAAAAGGTGTTTGTTCCTGTAAGAAGAACCATAGTATGGTGAACGGGTTAACGTGAACGAATAGATGTGGCGCGTGCGAGACAAGTGAAACGAGAAATAGAAAACAAAAACAAAACAAATAACAAAACACATCCGTGATTTCTATCAAAGACTGTCATCTATTCACATACATTCCTCCGAGATTTGAACGACACAGTTTGCCGGTATATACAATCGAGAAATAAAATACGCTGTTCGTTAGCCAATTACAACACGGAATATACATATTTATAAAACATACAGTACACACGAATGGGAAAGATGAATCTTATAAGTAACACGTGCGTATAATATGTACATATGCATACGGTACATTTGGCCCCATAGATTCACTTACAGATTAAAAGAGGAAAAATCATTTTACCCGATTCGGGTAAAAATCATTTACATACGATACCGCAAGAACCACATTTTTACAAAATTCACCAATTTCAAGAATTATCAAGAGTGATATTTGACAGAGTATTAATCGTCGGAAAGTATTTCGACAGTATTTTTATTTTAAATTCGCGTGTAGGAAGCATAATAGTCTTCAAGACTGCTGAATGTATCGGGACATTTCTGTTTCTAGTAAACCTGTTCTTACAAGACAAGGACTCTTCGTCCGCACACTGTTTGTATAAGAGCACTGTTTAGGAATCAGAGTTTACTACAAATCGAAATGTTATTATAACCGATAATTGGACATTTTAATATGCACAGAGTTATTTATCGCTGATTTAACCGCAGGCTTGTCCCAACATTAATTTCGGGTCCCCGAACATTGCGAACTTTCGGGACCCCGACTTGACTCGACCCGACTGCCATTTCGGGTACCCGAAGTTCATAAACTTTCGGGAACCCGACTAGAACTCAGACTTTTACTCGGGTATATGAGATACCCGGGTACCCGAGTACCCATGAGTACCCGGGTATCTAATAAGACATAAGTCATAAATTATTTTGTGCAATTTAAAAGAATAATTAAATTAAAAGAACGTTGATATATTAATTTAAATTTATTAAAATCGTTCAAGAGAATAACTAATCGTAATATATCGTCTGTTTCTTCCTACTGATGCAAACGATTTTTATTGTGCACAAAGATCCGCAGTGTATTCATGAGGTACCCGGGTACACGGGTAATTTTTGTTTACACGAATACCCGGGTATCCGGGTAATACTGTTTATCCGAGTACCCGGGTGCCCGAGTAATTTTTGTTTACCCGGGTATCTCACGAGTCCTGACCCGAACCCGACCAGACCCGATCATTGCCCAACGTGACCCGAAGCTCGGGTACCCGCACACCCCTAACGATGCGGGATTTTGGTATGAAACATTTGTTATAAACAGAATACGTACATGTATATTTTCCTACTTCTGACTACATCCCTACAAATAAAAAATTAATCATTGAAGAGAACAAGGAAAATACTGTTCGTTGGCGCAGACTATAATTTTGTAACTATTGTTTACTCGCAACCGGGCTCTATCTTACATGTTTCACATCGAACATGTGCATTGTTACACGAATCCATAGGGTCAAATGTACAAGGCACTGCATGCTCCTCTACCCAGGTTGTAAGTAGTCCTCCCGATATTAGTTGCAAGCTGATTAATTCTTGCTGCAGTCAGAGAGACACGAGGAGATGACGTTCAATGACACGTTTACATACACATATACTCATTCATTGCATGGCTATGTTAACTCGTTACGTGAATTCGCATTCGGGACGGTCGTCTACACGTTCCGCGATCCGAAAGTTAATTAACAGGCGAGCTTCCAAGCGTCTGAGCGTGAGCAGGTGGGTAACAAGTGGAATGGACTTTCGTATGTACAATGGTGCAGGGCGTGATGCAACGGCGCACTGTGCAACCATGGCCCGGATCGAAGAACTTTGCGCCTCTTTTTTTCTGAAAGCTCCATTTTCTCGCATCGACGACCAACGGGCTAGCATCGCTTCCTATACATGCCTAACGACCTCGAAAATTATTTATTAATAAAATTACTTGCAACTTTTTTTGCGGTAAACGCAGTTATAAATTTAGAAAAAAACAAGTCATCATTGCAAACGCTGTCTGCCCAGAGTACACTTGTTGGACAGTATTTAAGGATTTACTGTACTCTGAATTGGTATCGATTTGGGAATATCGAGTTTCTATGAAAATATGGTGTTAATTATGTAGAGAAGCTCTGCGTACTCTGATTTTGATGAAATTCTAATATGTTATAGATTTCGACATTTTGAACAACTTTTTCCGTTTCCAATATAGGGTGGTCGCTTTTAGTTTTCGAGATATTTGCAAAAGACTATCGCTAATATTGTATTGAATTTTTCGTATTCCTGCATGCTTCACGGCAACGTAAACCTGTTCCGGGGACTCATCTGTTTATTTTTGTTTGTAAACACGTTGTAGAAATGAGAAGCGACAATACCACACACACTCACCCAGTGTTTCTCAGACGAAGGTTCTCGCATTAAACAATATAGAATGAACTAAAACCAATACCAATTTGTTTTACAATCAAATGCGATAATATGATACATGTATGCTGTATTGGTCTCAGTGGATTTTATATTGTATAATATGAAAACCTTCTTAGAAACACTGAGTTTTCTCTCTCATCTCTACAGCGTCAAAATGTAAACAAACGGCGCACCGGGACAGGCTTACGTTGCACCAGAGCGTGCAGGAATACGAAAAATTCAATACTGTATTCGCGATAGTTTTTTGCAAATATCTCAAAAACTAAAAGCGACCACCCTATATTGTAAAAGGGAAAAGTTGTTCAGAATGTATTGCTGCATAACATATTGAGATTTCATCAAAATCGGAGTACGCAGACCTTTTTTATATAATTACCAATATGGTATCTGAAGTGTTCGAAGTTAGTCTCGCGGGGTGTTAGTAAACGCTACTTACAACGAGGGGGCGAGCACACATCGGGCTAACATGCGTCACGGCAAGTCGGGGCACACTCACATCAATAACACATGCCAAAAAAAACGCAATAATGTGTCACTACAATGTAACGGCGAATCAGATTTACGGCGAAGGCTGCCGGTACAAGTACGAGACATTGAACACTCATGGAAGCGTATAAATCTTAACCCATTAACGCTCGGTATGCTATTCGACTTCGTTCAAATATGATTCGTGTTGATTGTTCAGTCGAGGGAGCCTTGTAGTTTATTTCATTGGAATGCATTCTTGCAGAAGCCTGCAGACGCGTCCGACAGTCGAAACCCGAGTCCATTCTCGTGTAACGTAACAGGAATTATCAATAGAGATATTGCCATAGATAAAGTCTTAAATTTTTTAAGCTAGCGTTTTCCATCTCGAAAATTATTGGTGGGAAATCGTGTGCGAACTGCTCTTCCTATTAGAATACTTTTCTGGTGGATATCGCATACTCCGTTTATGTACATAATTCTCTCTTCTCGAAAATGTTTTGTATTTCTTTCCGTCCTTAAAACATGTTTTCCAGAGAAATCTTCTTTTCATCATTCTCCAACGAAGACCAGATTATTTTATAGAAGAAGACGCGCCTTGCACGTTCAATGTTTGTTTCATTTCATTCGTAATATTAGATCGAGAGAAATAAACGTAAAGTTCAGTGTCTTTATGACATTTTCAAAGTAATACTTTATTATTTATTATTACTAAACCTCGTCACAGCGTTCTTAAATTAATACGATTTCTCCCTTGAACTTTCTAATAATTTTTATTTGCACGCTTTTCAATTAAGATATTCTTGTATAGTTCGAGCTTTATAAACAAACACCTAAATTAGACATTTCGCTTTAGAATCTAGAACATTATTCCACTGTGGTTCTGAAAAGATTAACCCTTAACACTCGAGTGGCCTCTCAGTGTCACCACTAAAAATTGCTGTACCATTATTCACAATATTGTTTACATTATTAAATATGTTGGTGTCTAATCGGTTACTACACGTTTAAGTATTGTATGAAGTATTATATCAATTTAATATCCATAGAATGAAAGAAATCATAATTATTCTAGGTTAGAAGAAATGTTCAGTTTTCGAGTTGAAATAGACTTCACAGGGTAAAAATTGACTCCTATCCGGTTGCTGTAGTATATGAATTAGAGTTTCGCACTATATTCAAATTAGTAGTTATTGGCTCTCGATAGAGCAGAGCAGTCTTTTTGAAAGAAGAGGAAGACTAAGATATATACTATGGTCCTAGTCAAAATATTTTTTTCGAAACCACGATTTGGACGGATGACTTAAAAACTATACGACCGATTAGTTTCAAACAATTCTCATTCGTCTCGTAGTAAGTTTGCCCAGGTACTATACTAACAATATTAATATTATTTTAAATTAATAACATATTTTTAACAATATAAAGACAATTTTTGTAAACGTTAGAACTCGTCCAATCTATTAATTTTTTGTTTTGGAAACTTGGATAATCCCAATGTAGAATAAATTAATAAACAAATTCAACTAAATAGATATATGTCTCAAGTAAGTCTATATATCATGTATAGTTTTCTGTGAAAAATTTATATAAATCACTGTCCCACAAGTATCTTCCCTTTCATAATAAACATACCATTATGAATCACGTTTGCTTCGAGTTTGTGTTTTCAAACCACAATGATACGTACATTATTGAAATATCAATTAACGACACATTCTAATGAAGAGAAACATAATTAAGGTTTGAACTGTGAATACTTCAAACCCAGAATATCAATTGAACTTGTGATAATTATGCTGGGGACTTCTGTGCAAAATAAAAATTGTCCTGCTTAATTTCACTGTACACAGACATTTATTTCTTTCCATAATAATCTTAACGAGTTGTAAATAGTACAACAGCGAATGTTCTTACGCAGTTTTATTTGCGAGAAAATTTTTGGAAGGTTTTAGAGACGTTTAAATTTATAGAATTTTTTTGAAAAAATAGATTTTCAGTTTTTCACTTGCTATGTCATGTAAAAGTATATTCGAAATAGCATTGCTTTTTATTTCGTTAATTTTTCAGGAATCGGGAATGTAGTGTTTAAATAATTTTGAATCCATTGTAGATCAGAGCATAGTCAGACTGTAACTGAAATGACCGATAACCGTGAAAACGACAAGTTGAGAGAGCAAGTCGAAAGTTTATCGAGCACGAGAGTTGAGAAGATTTTCCTGTTCGGTAGCAACGAATCAATAATACGATATTGCAATATTGTTTCTCGAAACGTGTTTGCTCTCTGATAACATTCGAAACACGTGGAAATAACGTTTCACAGTCGTCACAACTGAAGAAGACATTTTGATGGTCCTGGATATCATACGACACCCTGTACATGTCGAAGATAATCGGTTACCAAATGATGCGGGTATAACACACGATTAATGATACGGTGGATCTACAAGTTACAGTACGTGACCTATGTTATCGTCCGTGACGTAACGTGAAACGTAATCGCCAACGAGTCGATTAGAAATTAAAGGAATACAATTAAATTATATATGTATTCAATTATTTCAACACAATCATGAAAATGTACCCAATATACTTTAAAAATAAAAAAAATAAAAATTATATACTTTAATAATGAAAAATTTAATTCAGTACATAGACTAATTCTGGGAATAAACTAATTAGAGTTTGAAATGAAAAATTCTGATGTGCAACACATGTATTGGTTCGTATGGTATTTATTAAAGGGGAGAACCACATTTATTTCGTGAACGAATTTGAAAAATGTGAAGAGTGTAATAAAATTTTTAAAACCGATACACCTATTTTTTCTGACTACCAAATAATTGCAATAAAAATCTACCAATATTTGTAACCGCTGTACAACGATAAGTAGTCGTTAATGGATTCATTGATAACGCGGTCATTTCGAAATAAAGAAAAAATGTAACATTTCTGTGAGAAGTAACGTTTCTGCTTCGATAGCCATATCATTCTCGATGTTACAGTGCTTTCCTCCGTTGCCATATTTTTCCAATAAAAGAAAGCTTGTAGATTACGTTTTGGATTTTGAAAAAATATCAGTTCACCGACCTCGCAAAATCTTCAGCGGTTGCATTACATTGAATACTGATTGAATTAACCGAGAAAAATATTACATTAATAGGTATATAATAGGTATACGATATTATAGTAGATACATTTTCTGTGTCAATTGTAGGAAACAGGAGCCACATTTAAATTGATATCTGCTTTCAATGATTTTAATAATTCACATTTGTATAATTGTATTATTTAATACTTTCATTTTTGTCATTAACGTATCGAATCCGACAATGGATTTCCCACGAACATCATTTTCAAATTCTTCCAACACTTCAACACTTTCGTTTCTCACTATTCTTCGTTATTTCTTAATCAATCACAATGGACCTATGAACATGTGGTTCGATAATGCATGAATCTTTTTTCGCAGTCAACTTGAAATGTATTTTTGCTGATCGTGTGTCAAACACATCATAGATCGGATAATAATGTGGACTAGGTCAACATTGAACAGATTCATTCAAAGCTCATTAGCCTTGTAGACGAGATAGAGCCAGAGATAACGTCGAATGAATTTAATAATGTCTGTGCGAGTGAACAACTGCCTCGTATACTAGTGTACTATAAAATTATACATTATGAGTGGATCAAATGGAAATGAGTAAAGACATCTGAATGAAATAAAACTATTCATGTGTTGTCTTCAAAAATTATTTATTATTTAATATAAAATATTATTTGTCGGTAAAATTATTTAAACAGCTGCTTAAAATTTTGGATAGAAAAATATCATAATATTCGAAGTTTCCTAAACCTTCATCAGTTTCTAATTTACTTCAGCTGATAACGATCTTACTATCTGTGACACAACCTTACGATATAATCGGATTCTATACTTTTATGGTTTTCGAAAAGAAAGTTTATTCGGGAATGTACTATATTTCGTTTATTATAAATGGACAGAGGATTTTATCCGTTTATAAAATCCGGTATTATGAAAATAACAGGATTAAATTTATTTACATTTCGTACGATTTTTACTGTAATGTATAGTGGAGTAAAAAAACGTATTCAATAAATTCCCATGACAACACCACTACAATCTCAATAATGGTCAAATAGAAAATCTAAAATTGATCATTTAAACCCTCGTGATACGTTCAGCATTAATTAAGAAATCTTGCATTTGTGGAGACCAGGGCTGGTCCTATAGGAGGCCGAAGAGTGGGGAAAAGATAGGTGATCGCCCAATTAATACGACTGTCTTTAACCCTTCGCTGCATAGTGTATGATATCTGATACAGTTAACACATCTGGTGATATAGTAATATAGTAAACTAAAAATGTGTTTTCTTACTATGTTTATTTATGTTTATTTTTCTAAAAATGTTGTTTTAATTATTAAAAATGTTTTCTTTAAATAAAACACAAAAACTGACCTTCTTTCAATTTTTTCATCCCAATAAAAAAAATCAAGCAGTGCAAGGTTCAACAAACTCTCACATTGTGGATGTCACATATCCGTGCTGATGGTAACCAAAGTGTTAAATCGGTGTGTATGATTATTAATATTTTCGAAATGATTATATGATTTTCGAAAATGTATCAGTAACATTTGGTAGGGTGTGTTGCACTTCATGTGTCAGAAGCTAACGCTAGAATTCGTCAGTCTGAAAATATTGCAATGACAGATGGCATAAACTGCAGTCCAACTGCAGACTTATATTTCTGACATGGGTCCTTGTTTTCGCTGATCGGAAGGGTTTCTAAATAAAATATCGCGACGACTTACGGTACTGTCTCGTTGCCAGAAAAAGAAGATGTCTCGCCAGCATGTTGGAACACAGCACTGCACTCAGCGAGCGGACTGTCAAACAGCAAGTAACACTCTCACGAACGGAATCCTATCACGCGACGGCGACCGTGTGTCTACCGACAAGATTTCCTCCTGGGAGGACCGATACCGGCTTATCATCGTTTCATACTCTATACAAATGTATACTGTAAACGCGAATTTCCTTCTGCCGGCCTCGACGCGCGAAGATTGAATGGCTCTCCGACAACCGCACACTCACGGCTTTAAACGCAACGGAAACCCGCGTACACTTGCGGGGGGGAACCTGATGTTAGTGCACCCCTTCTGATGATTCACATTTTCTTTTAAATACAGCGACCACAGAAGCTACTCGCGAAAAATCGTTGATTTTATCCGTTGTAATTTTATTCGGTAATTATATAGAAAAGATCTGCGTACTCCGATTTTAATGAAATTTTAATATGTTCTGCAGGAACACATTCTGAACAACTTTTTCCTTTTCCAATATAGGGGGTTCGCTTTCAGTTTTCGAGATATTTGCAAAAAACTATCGCGAATACAGTATTACCGTTTTTAGACGCAACAGAAACCCGTGTACACTGGCATATGTTTGTGCACCCCTTCTGATGATTTACATTTTCTTTTAAATGCAGCGACCACAGAAGCTACTTTCGAAAAATCGTTGATTTTATCCGTTCTAATTATGTATATAGAAAAGGTCTGTGTACTCCGATTTTGATGAAATCTCAATATGTTATGCAGCAATACATTCTGAACAACTTTTCCCTTTTCCAATATAGGGGGTTCGCTTTTAGTTTTCGAGATATTTGCAAAAAACTATCGCGAATACTGTATTGAAGTTTTCGTATTCCTGCACGCTCCGCGGCAACGTAAGCCTGTCCCGGTGCGGCGTTTCTTTACATTTTGACGCTGTAGAGATGAGAGAGAAAACAGGGGAGCAGAAAGGGCTGGCCTGCACCACACACACTCACCTAGTGTTTCTAAATTATACTCTAGATTCTTACGTATTTTGACGCGTTGATTACGAATATGATACTGAAAATTGGAACAAATGTTAATTTCATAACGAAAACCTTCTTTTTAGAAACACTGGGTGGGTGTGCGTGGTATTGTCGCTTCTCATCTCCACGGAGATGCCACGGAGCATGCAGGAATACGAAAAATTTAATACAGTATTAGCGATAATCTTTTGCAAATATCTCGAAAACTAAAAGCGACCCCCCTATATTGGAACAGGAAAAAGTTGTTCAAAATGTCAAAATCTATAACATATTAAAATTTCATCAAGATCGGAGTACGCAGACCTCGTCTATATAATTACCTTTTATTCTAAAGCAGACCTGGGCAACTTGCGACCCGCGAGCAGAGTCGCCATTAACACTAAACCTACCACCACCGGTTAGAATGAGCAGTTCCAGATATTTTATTTTACACTTATTGAAATAATAACAATGATTTCATAAGAAATTATTGTGTAGATGTCTTTAAAACGCTCCGTAACGTTTCTCATTCTAAGATCGGACGTTTTCGTACGTAGCAATAACCCTGTAATATTCCTCGGTGACCGAGAGATTCCTCAATGTCGGTATCGAGCAAGATTGTCGAATGTTACATCAGCCAAATATCGTGTGATTTATTCCCGAACGTGGACGGAATTTGTGGCGCTGTTGTCGTAAAAAATCAGGGAAACCACTTCGATTAGGTACGGAATTACGTGATATACCTGGGGAAACCGTTCGCGTGAAACGATCGAGACGAACTGAGGGTGGTTGCGTTTCCGTGGAAAGTATTTCAATCCTCGGCGAGCAGCACGCTCAGGGGAATTTTGTTTATCTGGAATTTGGCATTATCAGACGGGATGAGCATCATGTCTGATGCAACTTCGTTAGTTATTGAGCCAGCGACTAATGATCCCGATAAGGGCTAAACAAAGTGTGGCTTCACTGGGGGCTTCTTGGAGTTTTCCAACACTCTGTCTCCATTGGCCCGCGCTGCTGAACTTCGATACACTACCGCTAAAAAGTACAATAGAATCCTTCTTATCCGAACTGACGTTATCGTGCGAGTATCTCGTTGTTTCAACGATTCATTATCCATGAGCATGCTGTTGCACACAACGAAAATAATCCACCGCATTTATTTTCTCAACGCATTGTTCACTGGAGTGCTTACTAGTTTTTACTCGAAATACGAAAAATATCAGGCTACCAACACCTGAGAAGTTAAAAGTACCAATTAACATCTCTACTACATTTAAAAACAAAAGAAGGACGCCAATTGACGTCTTCGGTTTACAACGTATTCCTTCCTTGTTACCTTCCTTGTTAAAGTGTTTTTGTTTTTCATATAAAACGTATAACTTATGTAATTCTGATTGCTTTTACTTAAAAAAAAATAATTTCAGATTAAATCACTTTTTAAAAATACTAATCGTCTTTCATCAATTCAGACACGTGCCTTAATAGTCACTGAGAATTGCAATAGACAAAACAAGTTTAATTTATCCAGGTCAAGGTTACTTCAGTGACCATACTAAAATTCAAATCAAATGCTTGTTTTTTAATTAAATTACTGTTTTTTCGAATGTCTGGTATCATTTTGCCTCGGAGTGTATGTAATCTTGTACAAATCGAGTAGTGGAATGATATTCTCTAATGTCAACAAGACGGACACATGTAATGTCTACAGCGAACTGATAAGAGATAATACATTCTACTCATTAGAATGAAATATCAGTCAATATATGATACATTGAAATTGATCGAATTCGTACTTGCAAAATCAAGAAATAATTCTAAGTTAAAGTTATGAAATAATTGCGATCAATTAACATCAGAATTGACAATCGATAAGGAAAGCTGCAAAAAGTTAAATTTTTAATATATTATTTACACGAATGGCATTTTGAAAATTCAGTAAAAAAAATTATCAGCATAGAGTGCAAATAAATTTGACTGTCCTACACACTCCTGTTCGATATCTCGCTGAACCTATTTCCAACCGTTCAATTTAAGGGTTGTTTGGATCCGTCCAATGTGGAGGATGGCTAATTAAAAATGTATGTGTCGAATATTTTTCTGAGATACATTTCTCACGAGTTTCATTGCAATCGGTTTATCTAACTTGAGTATGATCCCTTGTTAGCAATTGAGCAAATTCATTATCAACTCTAGAGCTAGCAAATACAAAAAATGCCATTTTCAAGGGTTTGGTAGTAGTGGTGTAGATCCAATCGTTCGCACGCTCTACACTTTGTGTTACCTAGGGCGAGGATCTAATAACACTGCGAAACGATAAACATGAATCCCTTGTTCCGCGTAGCGCGGAATATTTTAGAGTTCAATAATTTCATCGATAACTCCAACAAAGCAATGCCAACATGGCATATCATGCGCAAGGTTATTAGATAACGCGGATTGTCACGTTTCCACTATTATCATTGTTTTGTATGCGTTCTGGATTTTCTATTTCCATCCCCCATACGAAGCGGATAATCAAAAGTGTCTCGGCATGAGTGCAACAGGCATATCTATATGGATAAACAAAAGTATAAGATAGATAAAATTTCTAAAAATACCACTTTCGTTGAACTGCTAATATCTAAATATATTCCGAATGTTTTGATCGACTATCGTGTTTCAATGATCGTCAAAAATTTCCAGCTCATAGCATACATGCTATTTTAAATTGCATATCGTAGAGGATGTACAAAATTGAAGATAGTTACTAAAAAAATTGGTTCAAGAGCCTTCCTGGGAGTTTACATCTAAAAATAGCGATATCAAGAATATACAACACTTCCAAAAAGTCTTCAGCGGTTCCACAGTCGGAGACTATAGCGCTGCATCAACCGACACCGTTGAAAATACTTTCAAAATATTGAAATATAATCTGTATTGCATTGTTTTTTTTTTGTATTACGCAAGTTTTAACGGCTGGAAAATGTTTCTCTGAACATATGGATGTTTAATATTACATAATATATTTTTTGGATTCAGAAAAAATAAGTTTAATTTAGGAAAAACGCCGAAAAAAGTGGTTTTTATTTATTTTAACATCGTGCCACCCCTCAAAAAAATCTGAAAAAAATTGAGCATAATACTTTTCAAAATATCTCATTGCTAAAGTAATCTTGAAGTAGTGCGACAACTTTTATATGAAATCTACATTTTTTCGATTTTTTTCATGTTTTCATTGATTACAATTATACGTTGCAACTAAAAAATCTAAAAATGATACCAAATATGAGACTTAGTATCCGAAATATTTTTTTCAGAATTTTAAATTATCTATAAATGGGGAAACTGGGCCAAAAACGGGTTTTTCGTTTTTCTTCAATAACTACCCTTGCAGATGAGATTTGTCTTACTTTTTGGATAGGCTATCGAATGGCCCAAGTTCGACTGAAACACCGCCGGGGGCGAATTTCACCCCTAAACCCGGCTATAGCCTTTAACAAAAATATTGAATACATCTTTGTTCCTTTATAAAGGTGGGATCTCCTAAGCCCTAAGCGATCCACACTCAATTCGTCGTTTAGACACAGACGCAAATGATCACTTCCGAAGAAGTTGGACTAATGGGAGGCTGCAGCATCGCAAAAGGTGCTTAGGGGGTCCCACCTTTAGAGGACCCTCGAAAGACCAAGGTTCCCTAGCGCGCCAACCGCCCTTCCACGTGGTGAGACACCTTCGGGTGACTAACAGGGCTCTGGTAGAGACTTAAACCATGACGAAGAGATGACGTAGCGACAAATCAGAGGAAGGCAACCTGGTGGTATGTTATGGCAGAAAAAACTAGGGTCTTGCCTTTACTGGCTGGATCAAGGGAAGGTATTCCCCCTTTAACAGACCCCTACCTCTAAGCTGAAGACTGCGGCAAAAGAAAACCAGGCGACATCCAGAGTGTAAAAGCCTTTTCCCCGGGGAGCGGCTGTCTTTCGTCCCTACTCGTGGGAACAACTATGGAATCTCCAAAACACATAATTAAACGGCCTAGCCTTCTGATGATACTTAAATGGTCATGGAGGAGCTTTTCCAAGCATCTACGTAGAGTCAGAAAGTTGGGGCAGGTTACTGACTGGCTTTGCCGATATGAGGGAACCTCGAGCTGTGACATCTTTCCCGAAAAGGGGGTTAGCTAATACTAAAAGTGGCTTTATTAGGTTTATAATGATTTTGGGTAAGATTACTACGTGACAAAAATGGAGAGCTTCTTTGGTAGGAAAGAGTCTTTACCGACCATCGGCAATACTGAAATCTTCAAATTACTTGAGAATATAATTAATAATAAACTAAATAAAAAAACTCGGTTGTGTTAAATATGAATGAAAAGATAAACGCACAATTCACGTCCTAGAAAAAATGGAGTACAATCAATTCTCTATAAATCGAGGAGTTAATAAATAATATTGTAAAATACTGAATTTAGCTAAAAAGCTGTATCGTATCTTTAAGATTTCGAGAAAAATGTCACTTTATTGACACAAGTTTTGTAAAACATTAAACATTTCATTCAATTATTGTTTAATAACGTAGTATGAATATACCATGGACATTCTATTTATTGATTAAATTGTTCGCAATATGGTCATTCTTCTGTTAAGCAAAATAGACTAATTCACTAATAATTGAATAACTACATAAGAGAAAAGTGAGTATAAAGAAACTTTGTATAAATATGGAAAAGTAATCGCAAAGTTTTAGATAAAAATTTTCAGATCAGAGAGTATCTTGTTCGAATAGACTAAATATTCGGATTTTTGATAGGGGTACAAATTACTAACAATATCTACGCCGGCAAATAATTTCCGGGAAAATATTGTTCGGCCTTGTTGTCGTAACCGCCGAGCGAACTATTTATCGTTTGCCCTCATTAATTCGCAACAATAACGATCTGCCCGATCTCCCTACTTTTCCTTTACGCAATTCCCAGTAACTGGTAGATAAGACAGATAGTTTTCATGCCGGCAACGAGCCCTCTCTCGTTGCATGATCTCTTTATTACTCTGATATTTTACCCGTGGCAATTACCTCATCCTAATTCTTCACAGAATATAAGAAAGGAAAAGGTTAATAACAATAACGGCGTGAACCAGTTCTAAATATATCGAAGGTCGAATAAAACAAATAAAATTTTCAATCAATTATCGAATAATTAAGCGACTAAAATTTCAGACAGTTAGACGATCAGAATAATTAAAAATAATCTATAATTAATAATTCATAATAATCTCTGATGGTGGGAATTGGTTCCGTTTTGACCCAGAGATAAGAACGTCCTATTTAAATTTTTGAATCTTTTAGCAGCAAGTTTAAATTATTCATTACTTATAATGAGTCAAATGAGAGAACCAGTAAATGAATTTTCATTATAAGAAAGAGTAAATTACGTTATTTACAATTATTAACCCACGGATGGCCAGAATTGGGTCCATTTCGACCCGGAGCTAAAAACGTTTCATCTGAATTCTAATCTTCTAACAGCAAGCTTCAATTATCAGTTATTTATACTGAATCGAATAGACGCTAGAATAATCTCGGTCGTTTTCATGGTTGATGGACTGTGAAAGAAAAACGGAATAATTGCTGATTGCACGTCAGGGCAAGGACTCGACACGAGCGCGCGAATAAAAACATCGAATTTTACAGTTTTCTCTAAACCCGTATCGAGATATTATTATCAATAGATTGTTGGGGGCACTTCCGATGAAAGCGAGCTCGAACATGATGTCATTCAGTAATTTTAACTATGCGTAATTGGAATTGCCGCGAAACATCACGCGTGCTTATTAATCCCATTAAAGACGTTGCGTTCGGACTCCATCTGCGAAATCTCATTAGGCTGTACGTGGAAGTTGTTCATAAAATTGCGATGAAAGGTGAATAAATATTAATTGTAATTCTTGTGATTTGTCCTCCCTGCTGTATATTTTAAAAAATTCATTTATCGCCGTGCGTCAAAAAAATGTAAACATAAATACTCGCGGTTTAATTGAATTAAGAAACCATCATAGTATACCGGTACGATGTAGATAAACCTTCCTGATCCGCTTTCTTTAAAGTCGCCAACGCCATATAGGTCACGGACAACCAGCGACTGAGAATTTTCCCCATAAATTCTTCTTTGTTTCGCCATGTCTACATTCGCAATACCATAAAAGCGGCATTGGATAAAATACATAAACCATAGACGCAACATTTACATGGGTAAACGCGTGAAATATATTAGTGGACAAAATTATAAGACATTATTATCGAAATAAAAATTTGATTTTGCGTTTATATTAAACAAACTAGTCCGATAGTCCATTAATTAAACGAAATATCGAACAATTATATTAAAATGTGTCCAACATCTTCGTGAATTAAACGAATAATGCGAGGAATTTGTATTGTTCGTTTAATTTATGCAGGTATTGATTGCAAATAATGTTTAATGTCCAATGGTTACTATATATATATTTATAGTAACCATTGCACAATATCATCACTTTTAATAGTTCTGTTTGATTACACTGTTTAGGAAGACATTTTCTATTGCTTTTGTTTAAATGGAAAATGCCTTATATCATGAGTTTAATTCACGGAGATATGTTGCATAATAAATAGTTTCGCTTCAAATATGATACTGTTAGACATAAACATAATGCCAAGTCTTTATCGCGACAATTGCAGAATCTCTTATAAATTCGTCCATCAATGTATATCTAATTTTAAAAGCGAATGATGCAAACGTGTATTCATAAATGGTAATATTGGTATAGTTACTATTTATACTTAATATATCAAACTGCACACGATTTTCATATGCACTCCTTAAATTCGGATAATCTGAAAAGGGAAAATGCCCCCAGTGGAACAGCTAATCTCGGATAAAACTTTTGATTAGAGGACGCATCTCCAACATCTTTGACCTTTAAGTATATTGTCAAGGTCACCTAAATAACTTTCAGAAATTTTGGTTCAAAAATTCACGCTAACATCTTCTGGAAGTCATTCAGAATTGTGTCCGTAACCATGTACCTAATGGTTAATGAACGTAAGTCCCCTAAACAGCATTTTCGCTACAACCTATTCCTTTGTAACATTACTTTGAAAGTCGTGAGGCAGTGATACAGCTATAACTTCCTCCAATGATTCCTTAGTATCCTTCTGCCATTTATCGGTGATACTAATTACTGCGTTTAATCGTTTCGTACCGTTTGCGATACTACGAAACAGTATTCCTGTCCATATCCAATTGCGTCCATTCAGGAGTATACTATAAGAGAATATGGTGCGGTTAACGAATTGAAATCACCAAATTTCTGTATCGTTTCCGGAATATTTGAGCACTCTCGCTGGCTCAATGTCCGTAGCTCTAGGTCGAGGACTCTTTGGGACAGCCGTGATAGGAACCGAGATCGCTATGTCCGCGCAAAAGCCCAGATCATTCTGAGGCTCAGGGCTGGACACGGTCTCGGGATAGTTGATTCTCTCCTTCAACAATTCCTCCTGCAACTCCTCCGACGGCGTCCTCGAGATCTTGGACGACTTCTCCGCGGTACTCGAGAACTTTCTTATAAACATGATCGGGCTGTTCGCCATCCGATAGCTCTCGCTGCGTTTCACTTTGTGTTCGATTCTATCCTCCCGAAGACCATCAGATCTTCTCGTCGCGTTACACGTCTCGAGAACGCTAGATGACTCGGAGTCTTTGTCGGTCGAGTTACAGTTATTCATGTGTTTCTCGGTGTCCTTCACATCGGGCGGGTTGTCGCATCGAGAGTCCACCTTGGTCAGTTTCCTGTAAAAGCTCGGCGTGTCGAGGTCGGACACTAGCAACTTCCTGCTCAACTTGGGCGTGTTGCCTGTCGGCCTAAGACTCTTTAGACAGAGAGCCGACTTCTCGAAGTCGAGGCGTAGGTTTGTTGATCTAGAAGACGACGTCTTCGTCGCGTCTGTCTTGTTCATGGACCGACAGCCTTCCTGAACCGACAAGCTGTCGTCGCCGGTCGCCGGTGGGTGATTCTCGTCGCAGACGGTCGCACCCACTGTCGATCTAGTAATGTACGGTTTGTTAGAGGACAGCTTGGGTTTGTTAAAATCTAGGACTTTGTTACTCGGCGCCAGCGCCACGGTTCCGGTGGCAGCGGTCTGACATGTGCCGTTGGCGGACACCAACGGGCTGCCGTCGGTGGCCAGAATTGTACTCGCATCGTCGTTAGGATGAGTGGTGCCGGGGTGTGCGAATGGTGCTTCTAATCTACCGACACAGCCAGTGCAATCTCGTTCGTCAGCGCTCGTACCAGAAGCCTTCTTACCTTCATCCTCCTGCATGTTCACGTAAGCACCGCGAACTTGTCGATGGGCTGTCGTTGGACTCGTGGGTCCTACCACGGTCGTCGGTGTTCGAATGTAGTCCGGACTGGATGCTCGATCCGGGCTTCTAGCTGCTCGAATGATCAGCTTGCCCAGCTGAGGAGACGTGGGTGGCGTTAATTTCGTCGGACCATCCACCGCGTCGTTGCTCTTCGTCACTGCTCGAACGTTCGGGGTTGCACGGTGTAACAATGGCGACGGGCTCGGTGATACTCCTTCTCTCACGAATGGACCTGGAATTTCGTGTACACGTTAGTGACAGCTTATCTTGAGGGAAACTACCACGCTGTTTCGTGAGAGGATCTGGATTTGAATGTAACCTCTTATGGCGTAACCTCTTATGGTGCATTCGTTGACGTTCAGAAAGTTAGGGACCTTAGCACGTGGACGAAACAATGAAATAAATAGTGGAATGTACCTGGATTAAAGGTAGAATGGGCCCCTTTCCTTCTTTTCAAGCTATCAGACGTATAGACAACCTTGCCCTCCGAATCTAACGTGACTCTTGCACCCTGTCTCTTCCTCTCCAGAGAGGAGGTTGGCTTTTTTGGTAACTCGCTTAGACTAACGTACTCGGCGTCCTTCTTGAAGATGTCGGAGTTGGCATACAAGACTGGAGACCAAGCGGGGGCCGTGTTCGAAGCGGTTGCTGGCTCTTGTCGTTTGTCGTTGTTGTTTCTCACGTCGGCTATGGTGACATAGTCGCCGGAGTCTGCATTCCCTTGCTCCTGATTCCCTTGATTCTTCGACACGTGCTTCCTGCCCGGAAGTACGCCACGAAGCTTGCCCAAAACACCGCTGAGAGGGTTGATCTTAGAAGACGGCTGACCGATCGTTGGTTTATCGGTCACTGGCGACGGTAACACTTGTACAGTTGCGTACAGATTCTTGTCCTGTCCGTTGATCACCTCCATCTTGGAGGTTCCAACAGTGGCGGACATGAGGACCGATCCTCCAGCTTGGATGTCAGACTTCCTGTTGTCGCTTATCTTGATGGGCTGTTCCGATTCTCGAGTGAGTTCATCGTCTGAACCAGGTGGCGTGATCACGCACATCGACGGTATGCGACTGGTGTTGATCGCTGTTTTCGAACGAATTCTCTCGATCCTCTCGCAGCCTTCCAGATCACTGGACTCGGAGTATTCGAACTCCGAACAGGATCTTCCCGTGCAAGCTGGACTCGAAGCGGACTCCACAGGTGAGGAGGAGGTGTTGTGACCGCTATCCGGAGACTCGTCGCCATTTTGGTTCTGTCCGTGCACCTGGAAATATGAAAGAACTTAATCAGAATCAAGCTATTTCTACAGTCAGTTAAAAAAGTCTTCATACATAGCTGTTGCATAGCTATGCGGAGCTATAGAGGGTTAAGGTAACATTGAGCAATGAATAAAGAGTAAAATACTCTTTGTATTGTTGTTGGGTATTCATCACACCAGGATATTCATCACAACAAGATGAGTACTCACCATAGCAACAACCGTAAGGCTGGACTTTCTTTCCGGCGGTGGAGGTGCCAATAATGCTGTGCAGACTGTTCCAGCGGAACTCGTGGTCGTCGACGTTGATCCTCTTCCGAATAGTTCGTATTCATTTTCCACTGTCGGCGAAGTGGGATCAGAGCTGACGTCGTTCGTCCTTGTCGATGAAGAACTCTGCGGGACTGGCTCCTCTTCTCGCAGGGTTTTCAAGCCGGAATCCACGTGGAACGACGTGTAGTACCCTTCTGTGTCACAGGAATACACGGACGATGTCTCGCCATCATCGGAGAAAGGCACCACCGCAATATCCTGTATAATATCGGGTGTCAGTGTACCTTCCGATGTGACCGATGACGAGGCTGACGTATCTCGCCCCTTGAATCGTCTGACGTGGCTCAGAGAAGTGGAGGACGTGCCAATCGATGCTGTTGTTGTCGACCTGGGTAATAACATTTCACATCGTTAGAACGTATCGCATGGAATCCCATGATTTTACGAAAACTATTAATCTGATCAACTCTAGATCTTCTCAGCTATCATGGAAACCTTGGACGAAGGGACAGTTGTCACGATTTTCTAAACCTATACGTTCTTATTACATACGTTTGTTGAAAATAATTGCTTGTTTCATTAAACCCTTCGTACTTTGAATTTTATTCAATTTTCTTCTCAATAATTATTGTAAGTGTTTTATTTAATATGTAATTTAAAAGATTGATTGGTGCTAATTTTAAACAGTTCTTTCAATAATGGTGTTGAAAATAGCTAAATATATGCGTATTGCTTAAGCTTTAAATAAACAAAAATTAATATTATTAAATTTAATGCACGTTTAAACTGGAAATTTAAAAACTTTGGGTCACACACGCATTTCCGTGCTGAGCTGTTTAGTTATTCAGTGTCGACGACAGCTAGCAAGTAACATGAAACTTGAGATCAGACGTGTACTCAACTCAGGATACAAAAAGTTAATTATCACGGCAGCGTATCTTGACGAAAACCGTATGTCAGTGCTAAAACAGGCGAATGAGATTCGAATATGTGAAATGATTAACACTAGAATTACCATACTGATCAAAACGACATGTTTCTCATTTTTTATTATTAGACAGCTAATCTTTATGCAAAACAAAAATGTTCTACCTGAATTGCGGCAAACTGGAACGAAATAGAAATTTATTTTATTTTCTAATATGTTTGATAGTATGTAAAAACAATATAAAATTTTTTAATTCTTATAGTAATTTTAATGTCTTAAAATGCATCTTCTAATTTCTGTGAAAAAATGCATCGAATCTGCTATTTATTATGAAAAATTGTTTAATAAACTCATTCATTCAAGAACGTAATACAATAAAGATCTGAATAAATGCAAGCTAGTTATTATTATACAGTAATAGCCTTTAGCGTTTGATAGTTTTAGTGTTAATAACATTTGGACAAACAGGTGCGTGCAAAATATTTGCATCAAACGGCAAAAGTGAGATTGAATGAAAACTCATAACAGATGGAAAAGATACAGATTTAAGATGTCGATAGTTTAAATGATTCTTGATGCAATATTAAGAAATTGTGTGCCTCGGTAAAAGCAATTGATAAAGAATTGTATAAACTTTTCACTAATACAAGAGTGACATACAATTCCTCTCAACATTCTTCTTAATTCACTGATGGAGATGAAAAGAAAAAACTGTTGAATCACACGTTCCAGTTTCGAACATTAGCACACAAGTTTCAAATTCGATATACACTCACCGGCAGATAGGTAATATCGACTTCTGAAAGAAAAAGGAAGAAGATCCAGATAGAAAGAATTCGGATCGAATGGGTTAAATGTTATCAAATAACGAAGCTGTCACAATCAACAACACAAAAGTGCGCATAGCTGTTTATGGGAAGGAGTGTGTCGTTGGTTTGATGAGGTCACGGTTAAATGATGTACCCCCTCTCTGATGACGGGGAATGAGTGGGGCGAATGGGAGCCAAACGTTGCGCGTGCGCACGGTGCTGAAATGGAATAGTGGAAGGGGTAAGTTGGGGAGGTTCTTTTCGACCTCATTCTGGCTTCACTGGTCGGAAGTAACGTTGAGCGTGTATGTCGGTTGTTTCCTCGGTGAATGACCCCATTTAGAATAGGGGTCTTTTGGACATTTACGGAGAGAACACTGTATCTTGGAAACTGAGCGAGACCGTGACTACATGCGAAGGAAGAACTTGTCCAAGAAAACTGCTTTCTACAACTTCTCCGAAGATCATCGAAGAGTGGGTAGTTGTTGTACAGTGTCATACAGGTGGGGAATCAGTTGGCCAGGCTTGCTCGAGTCTTACAACGAGAACACTGTTTCCTGGATGCTGAGCGAGACCGTGACTACATGCAAAGGAAGAACTTGTCCAAGAAAAMTGTTTTCTACAACTTCTCCGAAGATCATCGAAGGGTAGGTAGTTGTTGTGCAGTGTCACACAGGTGGGGAATCAGTTGGCCAGGCTTGTTCGAGTCTCCAGGGAGCTTACCTTGGTTGATGGGTGGTGGTGGTCGTCTCGCTGCCGATACTCGCCCTTCCGCTCTCCGAAGACGCACTCCAGTTTCCCGAGCTCGAATGAGGTGGGTCATCCCGGTTGCTCCCCTTCCGTCTCTCTCTCCTTTGGACCGCGCTCTCGCGCAATTTCACGCTCGGCTGTTTCTCCGTGGTAGGCACTGACACTGGTATACTCGCGATACTCTTCCCGCTGGAGCTCGACGAGCTGGGCTTCCTCTCGTGCGACTTGTCCTTCCTACGCCTACTTGTTACCATTTCGTAAATATTTCTCTCTTCCGTCGACCTTGATTGATTTTGATCCGTCTCTGACCTCGTTGTGCTCGCAGCGGTCGTCCCCGGCTGCTCTTGCTGCTGCTGCTGCTGCTGACTCGATTTCGGGCTGATCAACTTCAACCGAGACATGCCCCACGCCTTCAGCGTGTTGAAGTGAGACTTTTTCTCAGTCGGCGACTCCTTCTTCGACGAGCCCAGTATGTCCGTGCTCGCCGAACGCTGCGTCCGAGACGCTATGTTCGATATCGTCCCGTCCGCGTCTTCGTCGATCGTTTCTCTGCGAACAGACACACTCGAAGTAAATCTAACGAGTATTTCATTAATACACCAGGAACTGAAATTTCATTTTTGGTTCACCCTCCTCTTTTCAGGAAAGCATTCTCGTACCCCTAACCCTCCGAAAGTCTGTATTCTTTAACCCCTTACCTTATCATTTATTTTGCAGTGATTAGAACTTCTTTGACGTTTATAACTTCCTTTAAGAAAAAGAAAATTTTATATTTAATGGAGTTTGTTAATGAATTTCCATCGCGAGTCTAACGTATTGTTATCAGGCAGGGGGTTAATCGAACAGACAGATGCAGTGGTGAACTTTTGTTTCTTAGGACACCTAGAGCATCATACAGCATGCTAACGAATGATGTTAATCAACATCTTTGAAATTGAATTTGAAATTGAATCTCCGTCGAACATGTATTTAGACTTACATACGATCTCTTCAAAGTCTCTTGTATTTATTTTAGTTAGATTTTGGAAGCTGTGTCCATGAGTTATACGAAGCATCCTCGCGAGTCAGTCTCATCTGAACATTACCTCAATCATGATGTCTCAAGTGCTTCTTTACTGTGCGTAAGGCAAGGACACGAGACAGTATGAGCCATCACTTACTGCAAGATATTCGTGGTATTTGAATCTATTGCTTGCACTAGAATCCAGCTGACAATAAGCTAGATGATGCAAGTTCAAATCTAGAGAACAACGACAACTCTTTCTCTCAAATTATCTCAATAACGAAATCACTTTAATAGCTAGTTAATTAAATATTACATTTTCGTTTACTTTTATTAGCTTTGGAAAATATTGCTACGCAGCTTTGGTATGGACGTTTACCAAATTTCATTTTAATATCTTGTTTGTATCTTGATTCCACCAAATTTCATTTTGACTTCTTGTTTCTATCTTGATTCCACCCATTATGACTTCTTGTTTCTATCTTGATTCCACCAAAAATTTCATTTTGATTTCTTGTTCGTATCTTGATTCCACCTTTCATTTTGGTTCTTGTATCTTTGCTAATTCTATTGTTTCCAATTACGAAATTTTTCATGGAGTTGTTAAGACACTATAATTCCACCAAATTTCTATTCCAATAAAGAAATAGAGAAAGTTGACGAAGTAGAGTGCATTAAATTTTAGATGTTCTTTAATTTTTGTCACTGAGTGGTATTAAGCCGGATTGTGGAAATTTATTTTGAAAAAGTTTATTAATCAAGAGCTTTAGAAGGAAAAGGTAAAGAGACTCGAAAGATGGTTAATTGCTTTGGATTATGAATAGCACAATCTTTTAATCAATTAAAACATGCGTTTGTAACTTACCCTCCAATAGCCTGTCGTATTTCTTTTTGATCGGTACCAGCGATCGTATTTCGTCTTTTCCCTCTAGGTCTGCGAAGCCTCGATCGTCTTTTCACAGCGGTTTCTTGACATTCTGGACCGGACAGCAAAGATCTCCTTCTCATCGACATTCTTTCGAATCCTCTTCCGCTGACGTCCACCGCCACAATTTCTGCCGGGAACCTGAACAATAATATATACACTATTTTTGTAGCCCTTTCTACTTCTTTCAAGTTGCAATTCAATTTTATTATTCTGTAATTTGATGTAGGTTGATCTTCAGTTATGATATGAAGAATAACTTGTACGCGATGTGCATGCTACTTTTTTTATAAACAATATTTTGTTATGTGGACACAATTTCTTCAAAATCACCCATATATTTTTACTCGTAGGGTATACTTTATTTTTGTAGCTCTTTCTACTTCTTTCAAGTTGCAATTCAATTTTATTATTCTATAATTTGATGTAGGTTGATCTTCAGTTATGATATGAAGAATGGCTTGTACGCGATGTGTATGCTACGTTTTTAATAAACAATATTTTGTCATGTGGAGACAATTTCTTCCAAATCACCCATATATTTTTAGTCGTGGGTGTTCACATCACTGGGACCACAAGCAAAAATTACTTGAGACAATTAATTTTTAAATAAAAGCTTCTCTACACCGTACAATTATCATAAATTGCATATACATTCGATAACAATGTAGCATTAGCCATTTCACGGAGAGTGAATGTGCTTTTTGTACTGTGGCTTTTATAAATGGACCTACTGTGATGCATCCTCGCATACTGTAGCTAACACGAAAATGTTCATATTTTTTTTAACGCCATCACAATACAAGAATACATTAAGATGCATATATAAAAAACTTATTCTTATTAACAGTGGATGTAGCCAATAGACAAAAATTAGTTGTTAAAGTTCAAAACAATAAAAAGATTTAAAAAATTGAAGAATGTCGATTCTAACCGTTTTCATACAATTTCGTAAAAACTTCTTTCATCCTTTCATCATTTGTTGAAAATAGTAAATTCATATTTCTAGATTCTCTTAATCATTATTTCGATTTTAAATTGTATCTATCCATTATTTCCATAACTCTATAAAATCCGCAGTCTACTGATGACGAATTACAAGAGTCATCAAAATTCAATATAACAAATTAAATTTCAACGATGCTACTGCCTTTAACGTGAAAGCTGAAATGGCTGCTTGGCGAAGGAAATACGAGGATTTTAATCAGCATAGAAAAAGGATTACGGTATACGTCAGAAACACCATTCCACAGTTAGCGGTTAAGATGGCATAAATTTTGTTCTTACTTGAGAGCGACAGCTTGAACCTGTTCTTCCGGGCTGGGAAGTTTGTGATCGACGGCATCGTCGTCTGTTGTATCTCCCAAGATCCTGGACATGCAATCTGGTGGTACAGTAACGTCCCCGAGAGCCTCCGTGGACGTCCATCTGCGTAGATCTTCGATAACGGCCGGCTGTATTCAAGAATTATACTCGTAAAATCATTAATGATAACAAAATATTTAATGACTACGTTCTCAAATTGTAAAATGTATTATGTAAAAGGAGAGGTAAAACTTTGTTCATTAATATTAAAGACTAACTAAGATTTTTGTCAAGGTTTGTACTTGGTACACCCGTCTTCCATTATTTCAAAAAATTGCGATGTAGTTATATGTAGAATGTTTAATTTGTTTCATAAAAGTAATCAAACTATTTCCATTATGATTACTGAGTATTCAAAGTATTCAAAGCGGAAACATTTGAAACATTTGAAGCGACATTTTCCTTTACAAAAATGACGCCAGCGGCTTTGTTTAGGAGTTATTAACGAAAAACACGGACCAATCAGAGCGCGGCTACAGCGGATTGATTCTGGCTCGGCTAATGGCGCCGCCACGCTAAGCGAGACCTGTCGCTGAGTCGGACTCCGTTTGCTCTAGCCGCGCTCTGATTGGTCTGTGTCTTTTGTTAATAACTCCTAAACAAAGCCGCTGGCGCGTCATTTTTGTAAAGGAAAATGTCGCTTCAAATGACCCAAGGAACCTCCCATTTCCGGGAAGTACACGAATTTTGGGACACCCTGTATATATTTTCAGAAGACAATTAGGAAGTATATTAAGCAAGATCAATTGAAAATCTCGATCATTTATAAAATGGCAGAATTGTGAACACACAAAGGTGGAACATCACGAATTATCCATCCGCCGTATTGGATCAGTCGTTTCTAGAAATATTCTGTTTAGCGATCAGTGATTTTTGATGATTGTGACGACAGAAATTTTTAATGAAATCCGAGAGTGTCCTCAGTGTTCTTGGGACCATTGCGAACAGCTTAACAGTTGCCGAACTTTGTTCGTTTCGAGCCGACAATGGTATTGTAGGAAGTATTGCCGCGTTGCTTCTGTTTCATAGAAACTTGATGCTGCGGCGAAAAGCTACCGACGTGTTTTACGCACTGCGGCACTGCGTGGGCACAGCCATTGTCAGATGTCACCTCGTGACCAAGCGGGTTTCACGCACGGAATACGCAACGGATTGTGTTACAGTCTGCTCCCTTTCTATGCGCTCGTTACGAATACGGTGAAAATGGCTCTCGACTATATTTAAGGCTCGCGATCGTGTCTGCGGCCGAATCTCCCGTGTTATACGCGTCGTTGCCTCTTTAAAAGCGTATCGAGATTACGCAATTCAATAAGGGATGGATAAGGATGGATGGTCGCCCACAAATATCTGAACAGCTTGCAAACCTATGACGTAGGGTAAATGTACCTATTACTGTGGGTGTTCGTTTTACTGTGGTATTTTCTCCGAATGAAATTAAAATACATAAATATTTTGCCTGAATAAATTTGTACAATTCAATGAGAATGTAAGTTTGTCATTTTTACATTTTTATAATTTCAGGATTTGGAAAAACAGTCTTCATTACAGGTGAAAGTAAGACCATTTTTGTTCGCATGATTGTATATTCTTTATATTGCTTGAACTTTTTAGGAAACTTTTATTATTATTTAGATACCTACTTCGATATAATAAAAATATAAAAAGAAGCATTTCTTGTCTTTTTAATATAAATACTAAGCCCTCAGTATTACGTACACTAAACTGATGGAGGAGCTCATTACTGGGGAACAAAACTCACTAGGAATTTCCGTAATACCGCGATGTGAATTTCAACTATTATGAGAAACGAGCTTCATTTCATCCGAAGTATTCGATACACGTAAGTTGGTAGGATGCGATTCTAAATAATAACAAAAATAAACCTCATAGAAAAGTGCTAATTAGTGACATTAGGAATAATATTAAAATAAAGTAGGATCGGTACCGGTAACACCGCAGTAATCGGTACAGTTACCCTAACCTGTATTATAAATCCTATCTAATCTGATGTTTTTAGAAAAGTTCTGTTTGTGTTATGCACAAAAATTCGTATGCTACATAGTACTCGTAAGTTGGTAGGATGCGATTCTAAATAATAACAAAAATAAACTTCATAGAAAAGTGCTAATTAGTGACATTAGGAATAATATTAAAATAAAGTAGGATCGGTACCGGTAATATCGCAGTAATCCAGACCAATCCAGAGCGCGACCTACATGTGTTGGTGTTCAACAACGTTCGGCTGTCGGTGTGCCGCGACCAACACATGTAGGTCACGCTCTGTATTGGTCCGCGTTTTTCGTTAATAGCTCCTTAACGAAACCTCAGATGACATTTTCGTAAAGGAAAATCTTGCTTGAAATGATCTCAGCATCCTCCCATTTCCGGATGCTGAGGGAATTTCGGGACACCCTGTATATGTTCGCAATAATACTTTGATGTCTACGGACATGTGGTTCCACATTCGAACAGATTTATACATACGATTCTGGATTCGATGTCGAGACTTTGGTCACGCCGTCTCTTGCCAAGGACGGGCGTGCACAGGAACATATCCACGGAACTGCCATCCCTTCTCAGACTATCCAATCCTCTGACGGCGACTATGGCGGCGGCCTCGTACAGCTCTCTCAGCGCTTTCGGTCGTGTGTTCGACGTGAACAACGACGACGACGGCTTGTTGTCCACGTGGAAATGCTCGGTTCTTGCGGAGAACGTGCATATGTCCGACTCAGCTGTAACAGAATAAACGTATGTTGAAGTTAACAAAGTAGCAGCAAAATGATATTAATAAAAGCAGCCAGGAACTTTGTTCTAACTTATCAGAAGATATAAATTTGCAATTCCCCTAATGGAAAAATTGAAAATTTTTGCTGTATCTGTTGTGGCAAATGGCAAATTCTTTTGCACTTCATTATCTTAGAAAACTTTCAGTAACATATTTGTGGCGTTTTTTTTCGATTAAAATAAGCCCAAACGTCAAACAATTCTCTTTACTTTTGACAATTGAATTGCAAACGATTCATATACTACACAAAATTCATTTTACCAATTAGTAAGGTGATTGCTTTATTATCCGAACACTCACGTTTCATTAATCAGTTCGGATAATCGAGGTTGTACTGTATAACGAATTAAAGTAGGTAAATATAATCTAAATTGTGTCGTGTTTGGTGTCATTTTAATTAGAAAAATGTTACATACATCAACAGTATCGCAAATCCTTTTTTCACTGAATTGAATAATAATTAATTTTGTCACATATACACATATGTATTTTAATTCCATTAGAGTTCCTTTAGATCGAATATGAACTTCATAGAAAACCATTCTGCTCTTTTTTCCAATAAAGGCTATTGTACTACGAATATTACTATTATTATGAAATCTGGTTATTGATTACACTTTGGAACCAACCACACATAGTTGCACGAGCATTTAGTTCTTAATCTCCAACAATAGCTATCGATGGGAAATATATACTATAGCGAACATATCTAGGTACCTGGCCTATCAATCATACTTCTCTCTGCACCGAACAACCTGTGCAACCGACCTTGAGACCATAGTGACCATAGTCACGCTCTCCTCTGATTGCGAGAGAGCGAGAGACCTATTGCCCGAACACATTTTGCTAACAGCTGTGACGCTATTGACAATGAAAGTATTGAATGGTCCATTCAAACCTTTATTTACGATTCTTAACTCTACAACAACAGGACTTCTAAAAAGAGAGTTGGCCCCTTTGTTCCTTCATTTGTGCCCGTGATTGTTTTAGTGAAAATAGGGGAAAGTGATATTTTTTATTTAATCATCCCTTCAAGAAAGTTCATATTTTTCAATTGGAGTCTGGATTTTATGCTGGCCAATCTAGAACTTTCAACAGTTGAGAATTTAATTGAATTTGTTGAAAATTAATATCGTGTTTCTCGACTAGCATATATTTATATTTTTTTTTATTTAACCTTCGCTTGAGCCCGTGATTGTTTCAATGAAAATATTGTAAAGTGATATTTTTTATTTAATCATCCCTTCAAGAAAGTTCATATTTTTCAATTGGAGTCTGGATTTTATGCTAGCCAATCTAGAACTTTTAACAGTTGAAAATTTCATTGAATTTGTTGAAAATTAATATCGTGTTCTTCGACTGATATATATTTAAAATATTTCTTTGTATTTACAATCTCGTGGTCTTGAGATTTATCTTAAACACATTAATTTTGGGAAAAATCGTTTGCTTGGTTCATTTTTTGCTTTTCACTGTACGTATAAAATAAGTGATCAGTGACTAATTAGAGAACAAATTGATGTCAAGTGTAAAATCTTTTACGTGAAACGGCTCCAGCAACTCCTCCCCAAAAATCTACCCCAAGTCTAGATTTTGTGGGGGTGTAAGGGCAGAACAAATGGTTCGAACCGCGATCTTTCAGCGCCCTTGGATGCGTATACGGTGCGAGGGCGAGAACGAATATTCCTTTTATACTCGAGAAATAGAGAATTGTTCCGTTGTGCGCTGAAACAATGCCAATTGACTCTTCGCGTTATTGTGCAAACAATAAGCAGAGAAAAATGGAAAGGGATAACAAGCAAGTAGGAGGGATAATGGCCGCCACCTACGGCGACACCGAGGTACACGCGTCATTGTTTCGGGCCAGCAATCGTTGGCTGCTTGCTCGAAGGGAAGACAATAATTAAACGAATAATGAAATTTACGTGACCGATGTTCGGTGGACGAACAATACGCGCTCACATTGTCCTGGAACGGCAATCTCCCACGAACACAGCGAACGTGTGAAAACAACAAACCGATGATTCACGATCGACCGAGCTGAACGTTTCACGATTAAAGTTCACGATATGTCATTGAATCCAGAGGAGACACGAATGATTACGTTTACAACAAAAATTTGTGTATCAAATTTCTTTTTATAGTTTCATTTCAGTTTTAGCACTTTCAGCATTTTATTTGGTAAGTCTGTCGATGTGCTACCTCCTCTTCGACTTAAATGACTTTGAAATATGTTCTCGAGGTCACCATTTTATGGAAAATTAGACATTTCTTCCGACCGAGAATAATTTCATTCTCTTTCATTTTATGGACATGCAATTGATATAATATCTCATAGAATATATAAATGTATCGTAATTTCTTATTACGAAATCATTTCAATTTTAAAACTTTCAGCTTTTTTTGGTAAATTTGTCGATGTGCTGCCTCCTCTCCGATTACAATGACCTTGAAAAATGTTCTCGAGGTTACCATTTTATGGAATATTATGGAAAATTAAACATTTCTTCCGACCTAGAATAATTCTCTTTCATTTTATGGAAAATTGGTTAGATGGTTAGACAATTGATTAGACATGGTTATATAATTGGTTAGATACCAACCTACTTAACCCTCGCACGTTCTTCAGGGTGAAAATTCACCCATTCAATATTTTCACATATTATAAAAATATTCATCATTTATGTCTACCTCTTGAGATGTATTTCTTTGAAATGTGACGCTATAAATGAAACAACCCTAGTAGCACAAAAATATTAGGTAAATATTTTTTTCAAATATTGTAAAAATATTTTTTAAGCCACATTTTTTCATATGAGAAAAATATTGGATCTGAATATTGTATACATGTACAAGAAATATAAATTGAATGTTTAAAAAATATAAGCTAAATGTTCAGAGAATATAAACTAGATATTTAAACAAATATAAGATAAGTGTGAATCCACTATTTGAAAAATATAAATTCAATATTTAAATAACATTCAATAAAATATTCAAATGTAAGAAAAAGTTATAACAAATATTAGAAATAATGAATATCTATTACTTTCTGTGCACTGCTTGAGGGAATATTCCATTTTATCTTCGAAACTACCTTATTACAATTAAGAAATTTTTATATTATATTATATTATTTTATATAATTTCTGATATTACATAAAGATTTATTTTATAATAAGAAAAAAATATTTTTTTTTATAATATGAAATAAATATCATCTGTACATTAGGAAAAAATATTCAAGTTTTAATATTAAATAAAGATTCATTTTGTATTTAGAAAAAAATATTTTTCTCGTAATATGAAATAGATATTTCCTGCCTATTTAAAAAGAAATATTTGTTACTTAATATAAAATAAATATTGTATGTATATTTAAATATTAAGAAGAGATTGAATCTCTTTTTAATATTATATGAATGTGTATATAATATTTTGTGCTACTAGGGAATGTGTTGATTTAACGTGTAAAATAAAAATGGATGAATTGTTATCCTATTGTCCTTTATGCATAATGCTTTATGCATAATGGTACAACAATTTTTAGTATCGATTCAGAATCACCACTCGAATTCTAAGGGTTAATTTCTAATTGACAGTAGAATTCAAATGACAACTATGTATGAGAAGTGACAAGGTGAGTCGAAGCAATGTTGTACTATTTAATTGTATAACAACAAGTAATTGTGATTTTGCATTCATCCTATTTTTGCCATCACTGCATCAAAGTCGCAGTCTAATAATTAAACAAAAAGTGTTCGGATCAGCTTGGCCACACAAGGACGTATCATACAAAGGCTAGACGCTTACCTCGAAGCTCTGACCTAGGGCCCAACGTAATATTTCTTGTGGAGCTCACATACAAATCGTTGCACGACATTAAACCTGTTTGCTCGCTGAAATCCATATAGGTGTATTAATACCTGCCTTGCTAGTTTTCGAATGAAGAAAGCAAATGTATTCTATAGCACATCATTTACCTTGATTTTCTATAAATTGATCCTCATCCAGCTTATAAATACTTTCGTTTAATATCAATATAACAATAGGATTTATGTAAAGTGAAATGGACCCGTCTAAGGGTCTGAAGAGCTTCAATAAAAAAAAAATAACAATAGGATTTATGGAATAAAGCCATTCATGGCTTATGAAAACGTTCAAAAAAGGCTAGAGAATATGAAATTTGACAAAACGATTACAATGGCTGTTTCCATTGAAAAATATGATTTTATTTCATTCCACTTTCATCGAAGGGTCTATCAGACTAAGAATGGTGAATCAGCCCCACACTGGATTTTTATTGAAACCATTTTTTTCGGTAGTTAATTAAGATATTCTGATTAAAAAATATGAAAATACTCGTACTTGCGTCCTTTATAACATATATTGTTTCACAATTGTGATCAAATTATTAAGGGTAGAAAAAAATGAAGAGTATTTACCCTCATATAATTCTTATATAAAGGGTTAGCGACTTGTAATTTTTCAATCTAAAACCAATGTTTTCCACACAATTTCACTAAAAATCCAGAGTGGGGTTGATTGACTATTCTTAGTCTGCTGGAGCCATTTTCAACAAATATTGGAAAATGCGTAACATCCGCATTCTAATGAACACATTAAATATGTTCGCATTCACTGGGCAGATTACCCTAGCTAACATGCATGTATTGGTTGATTCTTTTACTCAGTATTCTGATGAAGTGTGTGTTATGTAAAGTGACCACCGTTTTTAACGGCATTAACTATGGTCACGCCTGGTTCACGCCGACGTCGGCACACGAGACTCGTTACGCGTGCACAGCTAAGAAAGAAGAAGCATGCTGCAGACTTTATCTTCAATTAACCGAAGTCTAAACACAGTTAATAGTACAATGCACTTCCTGTTGACGGGCGGTTGCCGTCGGCTATTACGAACAACTCTGTCGCGGTTTGGAGTTGAATTTTTCTCGTTTTTAAATTTACCACTTGTATGCGTGAAAGTAAGTTTTTAAAATAGTATTTTATTTGGAGAATATTAAAAATGTTTGGACTTTACCGCGAAATATTTTTTTCATTTTTGTTTTAAATATTTTGCATTTGGAGAATATTAAAAATATTTGGACTTTACCTCGAAATATTTTATTATTTTTGTTTTAAATATTTTGCATTTGAAAAATATTTATACTCATTGCAATCTACAAGGTTTATATAGTCAGTCGACTATTAAAAATTATTAAAATCAGTGATTGCGTTAGGCGTTTTACTCCGCATGCATTACGATAATTAAGTGACCGTTTGCTAACATTATAAGAGATTGTTCCGTGTACCAGAACATATCGAGTTGATCAGCGGCAAGAGATATGTTAGAAGGTTTCTCATTCAGGCTCGATGTTATTGCGAATAAAGTCGTACTATATTTCCCAGGTAAAGCAGGTAGAACACAAAAGATGTGTATACAATAATCACTACATGCTATACGACCGATCTGGGCCAGAGGTTAGGCAATAAAATAGATATCAGCGATAAGCGATTAAAGATAACTTTATTGGACCGGTGGAAAAGAGAATTAGGTTGACCCCTGTCTTGGCAGTTAAAAGGGTGTTCCAATTTAGGAAGATCAAGTTTTCACTGAATAAACATAAGTCATATTAAACGAGAAAATAACAATTACATTTAGGAAATTAAAGGTTACCTTTATCTGTAAAAAAAATATTGCACACAAAAAGAATTTTTATATCTATTTAGGGAAATGCACTTTAGGGAAATCATGTTTTCACTGAATAAACATAATTCATATTAAACAAGAAAATAACAATTACATTTAGGAAATTGAAGGTTACCTTCATCTCTAAAAAAATTATGCACATGATAAGAATTTTTATATGTTTTTAGGGAGATCTAATTTAGGGAAATTCGTATTGAACGAGAAAATAACAATTACATTTAGGAAATTGAAGGTTACCTTCGTTTCTAAAAAAATTATGCTGATGATAAGAATTTTTATATGTATACAGGCACTATTAAATTCTTTGCAAAAATCATTACATCGTTTACCTCTATCATTTTTGCCCAGTGTTTACTATTTCCAAGAATAACGCTGGCTAATAACGACGCGCACACCCTGCACATCAGTCATCAAATTAAGTCATCGGTCAATCAGTGAAATTGTACGTCAACTTTGGCATTCGATATTTCTCACATGATTGTAAATTTTCCAAATTGGTTCGTAGAACCACCCTCTAAAATATTTGACACGCGTACATAGTATAGTCGCACACCCTGCATAGCACGCGATGCCTGAGTCAGGATTTATTAGCAGGCTTTAAGCATGGTCACGCAGAGACGATAAGCATTAGGGATGAAGAATCGATGCGTGGATCGAGACGAGACGCCGCAAATGATGCGCGTAGAGGCGAACGAAACTGTTAGCTATAGCTTATCCTGTACATTCCAACAAATTTGACGCGAATTTTTCGCAAAGCATTTAGAAAAACAGAAAATGCGATGTAGTAGTAGGTTTCTGTGATAGTCTCGAAAACCAAGAGAGCCCCTATTATATGGAAAGGAAAAAGTTCTACAGAATATCGAAATCACTAACATATTTAAATATGTTAAATTTATTTTTGTTAATATTTTTATATTAACTTTTAATTGTTATTTAAATGTTAATAAAACAATAAATATAATAAATATGAAATTTTAATTTCACCAAAATCGGAGAAGAGTGCCTGTTTGTAAATAATTACCCTTTTAATTTATACATAGAGGGTGATTTTTAACTTGCAACCGCGAAGAAGCTTAGGGTCCATCAATTAAGACCCATTAAAGTAGACAGAACCACTAGCGCTGTCATTCCGATTGATTGGCAGGTTATGCACGAGCTCTTAGAGTCTCCCATGGAGAATACAACTGGTAAATTGCATTGTATAGTATACATATATATTCATTTTTTACCCTCCCTTGTATGATTTCTGCTGGGTCGGAGAAAGTTATTTTGATTAAAAAACGTATAAGTTGGGACAGCGCTTTTTATTTCTGTTTATAAATCAACTTTCCATGAGCATTAGTGAAAGTGAATCAGACGATTAAGCCGGTTATTATTGAGTGAACAATGCTTTTTATCAAATCATGATCTACGAAATAAATACACTGAGTAAACATTGAATATAAAGCATCATGATTTCATTTCAACATTTACTTCTCAGCAGTGCCGGATTAAGCCAGCGGGGGGCCCGTAGCAAATGTTATCTAGGGGCCCTAGGTTTTGCACGATAATATAATAAACCGATGAAATCTGTGTAAAAATCAAAGAACTTCCGATAGAAATGAGATAGAGCGATGAAATTTTGTTTTAATTAAAGCTAAAATATTGTAGAATATGGGAAAAATAGGGAGATCATGGTACGAATGTTTTTTAACCTTGAAAAAATAAAAGTTTAATTATTTAGCTATGATTCAAATTTTTGAAAAAGCCTGAGATGTGTCATATGTTAAAAAATTTTCCACTCGTGGTATTAGAAAAACCACAATTTTATTCAACTTGTGCAAGTTTAACAAATTTTTTTCAAGGTCAAAAAGCTTTCGTATCACAATCTCTATAATTATTTCATATCCTATCAAGTTTCAGCTTTCATTAAAAAAAATTTTATCGCTCTATCTCATTTCTATCGAAAGTTCTTTGATTTTTACACAAAATTCTTCCGTTTGCCCCATAGTGCAGCGCAGACGACATTCCGCGACGGAGGACGCTAGCCGTATACGCGAGCATACTTCATGACTTTTCTTTTTCCAATGAAATACTATCTTCGACGTATTATGCCAGCGTATACGTGTATCGTGACTTTTAGTTCCAGCCCACACAGTACACTGACCCTCGATTCAGCCAAGTACAGTGCATATGGTACCGTGTATTCGGTACCGACGATGATCGCGACCGAAAGGTATACTTGTCCTTTACGTCTTTCGTCTGCAACCTTTCGGCCATCTTCGTTTCATAATTGCACGATAGAACCGTGCTCGTAACGTGTCAGGTACCGAATAACAAAAATGTTTCTACACAACTGTAAGACATATTTTTCAACTTTGAACAAATATTGTGATGGTATTATATAAGATATAGTATTGTTCTTTACAGCTAGAGGAGAGCGTCATTGGCGGTGACTTGTGTACCGCGATGATATTTTGCTTTCTGTTTCGGTAAAAACTTCGACGTTCGAAACTTGACAGGGTGGTTTCTCAAGAGAAAAGTCTGCTCTATCGCGTGGTGTAATTCGATCTTCCGCTGGACTCTTATTTTTTATATACATTGAAAAATATCCTCAAATTCTTCAGTCTTTAATGATTGTTTAAACATGTTTAAAAAATACGTCTTTTTCTCAAATTTCTCAAAAACTGTGTGTTTAGGAGAAAAATTAAGACCAGATTCGGAATCACCACGAAAAACTCTATAAGATCTACCCAACAGTTATATGGAAATATGAAAAAAGTTGAAATTTGTTGGACAGTGATATCAATCCCCATAATTTCCACAAAATCAAACTAGTTTTATAGAACTTCTTGTACAGAGTCCATTAAGAAGTGTCATTTTAAATTATAAAAAAAATGTTTATTTTACAAGTAAAAAAATAGAGAGTTTAAAATTACACCTCTAACAGATTGCAATGAAAATGAATGTCTTCAAGCATAGTTGAAGTTTAGTGTCACCGACATGTGACGAGACTGTGAAAGTGTTAAGAATGGCTCTTATTTAGTGATAACTATGTAAAAAAAAGCTATGGGAGCTAGAATTATTTCGATTGCGTTGATAAATTTCTTCGTCTCTGTGCCTTAGAAAAACAGAGGTCGTTTCAAGTAATAGCTTCTAGACTGTCATCGTTGGCCATTAGTTCGAGGAAGTTGTTAACCAGTGACTCTTGCAACATGAAGTCACATATGGACATGTGGCGGCATTTCGTGTACCCGCCATTAAAGGATTCCCGAGTCAATACCTTCCCACAGCTAGACAACCTGTTGCTGATTACGACACTCTCATTGATTTCAGGTAAAATTCATATGGAAAATTTATTTTGACTTACCAATTTTCAGTTAGTCAGTCTCACGAAGTACCTTGAGTGTTATACCATCTTTAAGGGTTACACAATTTCTCTGTATATCTTTAAAACTATAGTAGATGTATAGAAAGCATTCGAGTGGAAATGAATTTCATGTTTAATTTTAATTTTGTCAAAGAATACCCTAGTAGTACAAAAATATTGGAAAAATATTTTTTAAGCCACACTTTTTCACATGAGATAAATATTGGATCTAACTATTGCATACACGTTTAAGAAATGTAAATTGAATGTTTAGAAAATATAAGCTAAACATTTAGAGAATATAAACTAGATATTTAAAAAATATAAAGTAAATATTACAAAAAATGTGAAATCAATATTTGAAAAATATAAATTCCATATTTAAATGACGTTCAATTGAAAAGAAAAAGTTGGAAAAAATATTTTTCTCGCAACATAAAAGAGATATTTTCTGCCTATTTAAAAAGAAATTTATTACTTAATACAAAATAAATATTATATGTACATTTGAATATTAAAAAAATATGTAATCGCTTTTTAATATTATATGAATGCGTATACAATATTTTGTGCTACTAGGGTATGTTTGTAGTTTATATGACGAATAGTATTGCTTACAGTGTTGTTAAACGTATTTTCTAAATAATAGAAAAACTAAAAAATCATAGAATGTCGATGTAGCTGAATTCATTGATTTAAAAAGAACCAGAAATAGTCGTGAAATAAAACTGAATTTGTTCAAATTCGTAACTTTTTGGTTAATTGAAATTAAAGCGATTACGTGTAATTGGTTTAGTGAGTTAATTCGTTGCAATGATTACCCTTGGTATTAAAGGTCCCTTCTGTTTCCTCTTTCCGAAGGGACACGAAGGGAGTTATTTTGTACAATATTCTACGCAATTACAGTGCCCAAAGCAATCCCCATATAACATGGCGCTTCTACAATATGGTTACACTCTAACGCGGTTAGAAAATTGGAGAAACCACCCTCGTGTTTTATGGAGGGGTGAAAGACCACAGCACACCAAAGGAGTATTTTATTTTGTGAAAATGATGTGTGGGCAATTTCCTTTTTATTATGAACAAGCATTGTTCTAGACTGCAGGTGAAACATCATTTTATATAATCATAATATTTATATTTACATATTATAAATTAATGTTACAGAATATATAGTATCTACCGTAAGTGAAATAAAAATATTTGTCTTTCTTCTATCCGTTAGTGTTTGCGGACATTTTCCATAATAACATTCAAGAGTGTTAACCCTCAGTTGATAGCACGTCAACAAATATAATCTAAACGCAACAGCAATTTAATTAGCAAAAATTTTCTAATTGCCTGGCGGTCAGAAAATCAACAATCTGTCAGAGCCTCAATAACACCAACTAAGGATTAAACGATTAAGGATTAAAATCCCGTGATTGACGGGTCAAGAGAAAGGCGTCTCTGTAGAATAACAGTGTCCTCAAATCGTCCCGAGGTTGTGGATGATGTCTTTGAAAACCGAGTTGTGTGTCTGCAAATGAAATGCGTGTTTCTTTCGACACCATTTTACAGCCGTCAATCGCAATTAACTAATTCCGTTATATAATAAAACATTTCTTAGCAGCAGCTATAATAATCAAAGCGACCATTCAAAGGGCCTGTCTCATTGCTTGACCCGTTGATCGATCGTCCTGAATCAAGATCTGGCGCTTTTGAGTGCCACTTGCACGCCGCGCGCACCCGGACAAAGGGACAAAAGCCCGAGGACACTTATTGTTGCCTCGTGGAACTCGAATGTGATTAAGGATAGTTGTTCTGACAGGACATTTAAACTGACCAACAAACGCTGCCTGGCGTCAACTGTGCTGATTATTGATCGCAAAGTCTTTGGAAAACTACTTGAAGCAACAGACTACAGCATTCGAAATGATTGGGGGAGAATTTTGGGACACCCTGTATAACAACATCCGGTGGAGCACATTGACACGTCGTGATTGAATTAACTATTCAGCTCCAGGTGACTAATTACCATTGGATTAATCTGGATAAAGTTAACAATATTTTTAAAAAATTGATGAATGACTGTTTAAACTATGCTGAAAATAAAAATGCTGCAAGTGAGTGAAAAATTGTGAATATGTTTTTCCCTTACATTTAAACAATGTTCTTGGCTATTAGAGCAAGACTGACCCTGTTTTCTCGATCATCTCCACACGTATTTACAGAAACAGTAAATTGATGCTACGTCGGGGCAGGCTTACGTTGTCACGGAGCATGCGCGATTACAGAAAATTCAATTCAGTACTAGCAATAGTTTTTTGCAATTATCTCGAAAACTAAGACCGAGCACTGGGTAGTTCTAATGACAAAAGTTGTTCAGAATGTTGTCATTGACAACATATGTGAAGGTCAATGTCATCGGAGCTGCCTCCCCTAAACGTAAGGTTTACCAACAAGTCTACGAAACTACATCTCTCCATCTGCCTCCAGTACCGAGTTATAAGCCTCTAAAAAAAAAACAGCTAAGTTGTTTCGTGTAAAAGAAGGTAGTATGAGAACTTGCTTGGTGCACTACCATGCACATAGATATAAATGTGCATATTTTCGTCGCAAATATGAAGCATGTGCTACTAGTTAAAACAGTTCTTTTTATTTTAAGATCATTTTGCCAAACCCTATATTGTCTGGCTTCTTTCAGGGATCGCCAGCTCATTGTCAACGGTAATTTTAACAGTATCAACGCGACGACCACCTGTACGTTAGTCACGCTTCATTTCGCTGTTACTGAGATTCGATCCAGCGATCCATCCTGATCGCCCATTGTCGTCCGTAGCGTCGCGTGACGTAACCAGTTTATGCAAATAAGAAAGAGTTTGACTGAAATCCACCATGGCAATCTCGCCGGACAATGCATATATGAATTTATTCGCGGCTACCGCGTGATTTACAATACTGAGCACAATTTGCAAGGTAAATGCGCATGCGCGTGGATCAGGCCGCAGATCGACCACGTGGAGTAACAAGTTGTACACACATGCGTGTATACATTGTGTACAGCGAAGTTACAGGACGTTCACAAACATGTGACGATGTACTCTTGAAATAACATTTCATCTTTCAAACGTTTAAAGTCGTTCGAACGATTATGAATGTTACTGTATCTGCATACAATGTTTTCACACACAATTCACCTATACTTTCTCTTCATCTCTCCATAAATTATCGTTTTTTCTCGTACGACATGTACACGGAGTTATTGCTCATTGGTTGGAATTTTTAAACTATAAATTCTGTAAGCGAAGTTTATGATAGTCTTATGCAGACATGCAAAATGTCTGTCGAATGGAATATAAATTAATAATTACATTCAAATACTGTGGAACTGTAATATGCGTTACGCTGTCAAAGAGTAAAAACATTCGATTGTGCTACGAGAGCATTCATCAAGTAGAAACATTGAAATTGTGTTGAAAATTGCTGATGCATCGGAAATGATTTAAAAATGAGGAAAAACAAACATTCGAACATGAATGAAACTTGAAGTAAATACGAACAATCAAATTAACCAAATTAATCAAATTAATCAATAAAAATCGAGGACGTGCAAGGATTTAACTTATTGTAAGAATTCCTGATGAATCGAATAACTTGATAAAAATTGAGGAAATACGAATTTTATTCCTGCGCACTCGGAAGCATTCGTTGGTTCCAAAACAACTTGAAATGCGCTTCCGGTGAAGATTTACGTTAAAAAGGAACAGCTGCGATTCCTCGTGCAGATGGTACTCCCATTCGGAAAATAGGCCCCATTTTTCGGTAAGCAAAACTGGCATTAATGCTGTCGACTGCAGACCAGTTTTACTCCAGTTATAATATTCTCAAATCGATGGTTTTTTTAATGTGAGCTGGGTAAGTATGTTTCAATTGAAAAGTTTAAATAACAAATATAAAGAAGATAGAATTTCAAGGTTCCTTTTACTTCATGGTTTTCATATAAGAATGTTTGGAGAAATATTTATTCCACATAAGATGCAATTATTAATAGGAATAATATTTTTTGTACGATGTATTAGATATAACACTCTTTTATTTCTATTGGCAAGGTTTAGCCTATTATTACATTCTTATAGATTATGCAATGGTGTTCTAAATCACAATCCATATAAGCTGTCATGGCCAGTTATCATTGTACTCTATCTGCGATGACACAGCATTTGACCAAAGTTGTTCGTATTATTTAAGGAATAGAATATCGATCGTACGATTCTTTATGATTATCCGAGTAGAGTCGGAGGTATTACGACCAACATTGGAGACCTAGATCGTACGACGAAGTACCAAACCATCGACAATGAGAGACCGTTTGCTCTAAAGCATCAATCATTTAAAATGTCATGTCTTTTCCGATCAAATGCTTTCGTTTAGCTCCTTGCCGTATCACTATCTTTACAATAACAGCGATTAAACCGACTTTATCCCTGAAAATGTCGTAGAAGAGAAAAGAAAATTTATATCTTTTGTATAGCTACATTTATTTGACTGCTTAAATATTGATTACAAACGAATCAAATTTTATTTCATTTGAAAAGAAGGCGTAACATTTACGTATATTAGGCTTTCGTTTAAAATCTTTATGACGAGCGCGACTCGTTAAAATATGACAAGGAGTTAATATGTTAATTATGTTTATTTGATTCTAACATAAACGTATAAAATTCACAATCTACCTGTTACATGTAAATTTATTTGAAACATTATCTGAAACACTATTTTTGTAGAATGTGTCAGAAATAATAAAGGAAATTATTTCAGCTAACATTTTACATTGACTAGTAGCATAATGTTTAGTTATAATACGTAAAGTTACTAATGACTTTAAAGTTCGTTCAAAACAATAATTGAAAAGCACATTCCAGTTAAGACGAAAATAAATATTTTAAATTAACCAACGTGACAAAATATAGGAAAGAATTTTTAAAATTAGTTTACCAATATTTTCCATTTAGAACTGACTTAAATACTGTTATGTAACTTCTCGGAATTGAATTTTTGTTTCGATGACCTGAAGCTCGGAACGTTAGAATTCCCGAACTGTTAGCCAAGAAGGAGTGGAAGGATTACACTGTCAATATCAGATGAAGAGTCACTAGGAAAAAACCAGATGGCCTGAATCTGCTGGGCCAAGGCAGCATGGGCACGCCTATAATATATCCCACGATCGATCGATAACGCGTAAGGTGCGCTATCGTGCTTGCAGCCACGATAAGAAAGAAGTTTACCTTCTAAACAAGTTTGTAGTGTCTAGTGTAAACACGACAGACCCCTTTTTCTATTTACAATGTCCCGTTCATATTTCACAGGTCTCGCGTGTACACGAAAACGAAAGAATCAATGAAAGAATAATAGCG
The DNA here is from genome assembly GCA_028455595.1 of Lasioglossum vierecki. Classification (NCBI taxonomy): domain Eukaryota; kingdom Metazoa; phylum Arthropoda; class Insecta; order Hymenoptera; family Halictidae; genus Lasioglossum; species Lasioglossum vierecki. Next base: position 10,267,903 of record CM052336.1, read on the forward strand.
TAAATGCGGTTTTATTTCCCTGTGGAAATCACCTTGCGATTTCGGATCTTAATTTTATTCCCGTGGAAAGAGCGTACGGAATTCATTAGCGACGATTAACACTTACGTGTCAATGAAAAGTCTATAATAAAAACGGATGGAACACGCTTTCAGATTAAACTTTCACTCAGGGGACCAACAATTTTCAACTTTTCCGAATATAATGTTATACAACTCGACGAAGGAATGATAATACTCTTTTTAGATTAGGTTCTGTGTAACGCCAATTCTCAAACGAATTGCATAACATCAAACAGCTTATTTAACACTTCGAGTGATTAATGTATTAAATGAAATAATAATTAGAACAACTCAAATCATTAACTACGTTGGGCAGCAAAAATTATATGACTTACAAAAAATTCTGGTAATTATACAGAAAAGGTCTGCGTACTCCAATTTTCATGAAATTTTAATATGTTATACATTAACACATTCTGAACAACTTTTTCCTTTTCCAATATAGAGGGGTCGCTTTTAGTTTTTCAGATATTTGCAAAAAACTATAGCGAAGTTTTCTACGTTGCCGCGGAGCATGCAGGAATACGAAAAATTCAATACAGTATTAGCGATAGTCTTTTGCAAATATCTCGAGAACTAAAAGCGACCCCCCTATATTGAAAAAGGAAAAAGTTGTTCAAAATGTCGAAATCTATAACATATTCAAATTTCATGAAAATCGGAGCACGCGGACCTTTTCTATCTAATTACCAAAATTTTGAAATTAACTCTCTTCCGACTTTTCGGGCCAAATGCCCCACAGTGCAACGTGGCACTCAAAAGCGCGAAGAGAAATCGGTAGCAGAAAGATGAAACGGAACATAAATATTCCCAGGTATGTAACAGTTTCTAGAGACAGTCATAAATCACTCCAACCTTCTCTCCTTAGGTTCTCAAGTATTCATTCATTCTAAATTAATGCAATTATAAAAATACAGTTCACTGATTAACAATCCCCTCGCACAGAGCATCGGAAGTGCCACGGCATCATCCACAAATACTGTTCGGACAGCGTGCCCGTTCGAGTCCCTTTAAAATCATTCATAGATCACCAGAGTACTATGATAATGATTACCAACACGTAACAGTAGACGCATGTGCGTACCTTGCACATGGTGCAACGGAGACTTGAATGCGTGCACGTGTTCGAATACGAGGAGCGGATAGGCAGATAGAGCCCGCGGCCTGTTTGCTCCGCTCATGGCTATTCCTACGCAGCTTCGTATGCTTACTTTCGGCTCGCTTCGCTGAACTTTCGCCTAACAGTGGACGAAGCCAACAGTTACCGCTTACCAGTAAACCAACCTTCTCTTTCCTCTTCTTCCTTCTTCTCCTTGCGAAGGAAAATTATAATCAGACGGCCGCTCTATGAATAACACTTGGCATTGGTGCAGCGGCCGCTGTACCTGTCTAAGTAAACTTTATAATAATAGTTGATAACGCTTTGCCGTGTTTATAAATACGTCTTGTAGACTTTTAATTTTTTTAGTTAGCCAGGGTTTCGTTTTAACACTTTACCTACCGCAAGCCTAACCCTCATCCATTCCTCATGTCAATTTGACACAGTTTTCTCGAAATAAGTTATACTTATTTATACTATTATTTATAAGCAAATTTGTCGGAAACTTGGTGACTTTTATTTTTTAATGCATCATTATTAACTCATCAATTTGAATGAAGAAAACATCGAAAAGTAACTGACTTGTTATTTTATCGATTTTTTTTATCACGGTGTCAATTTGATTTTGCTGTACCAAAAGAAAGCATAGAAGTTTTCCTTTACATTGCAATTTTGAATGAAACTATTGACTTTTTAGGGCACAATGAAAATTTCTGTTGCTATTGAAGGTTCCATTAAAAAGTGTTTAGCCATGTATCATAGATTTTTCAAAATTATGCAATAATCATTAAAAAAAAATAAAGGCTTCATTTTGTGGGGTCGTAGCATAAATTCGTTCGGTTGTTTTCGATGTCCTTTTTTCGTTTTTATACTAAAACTAATGAGCACCGGAAACGATTAAAATGTTTCAACCGATAGAACTGACAACTCTATTTATTTCGATTTCGTGCAATTTTTATCGCAATATGTGTTCGGATAAAGAAAATTTATCGTATCAATTTGTATGTAAGCAACGTAGTCACTTCTAGAGGCAAACACGCCGGCTTAGATATGTCAGAACTTTACTACTTTTTGTGAAAAAAAACTTATCAATGCGAATATTATTTACTCAGCAATCGATCAAATAGACACACGATTGATAAATTGTCGAATTCACGATGAATTCAATTTGTATGCGCCATTGCAACCTTACGCTTCAGTCTAGTTGCCTTGCTGGATGCATTTGGAAATTCGATTTACATAATAACATCTTAAACTTGCACAATTTACATTTCCTTTCCATTTCTCTGCTTGCATCTCGGGTACGACGACGTTGCGGATGTCGCATACTGGCGAGCATGTTTCCGTATTGGAAGCTCGCGGAGGATCGATAAGGAGCGTTCTCACCGAAATTGAAGGCGTTACTTGATTAAAATATTGAAAACTAGAATCAGGATTCAATGCCAACAATTAGGACATTTATGTATTTTTACTACGCTTACATATTCTTGAAAGTTTCCACAAAAACTGAAGAATTGTTGCACTCATTTTCAATGTATTCCCCTTTTTATATTAAATTTTTAAATTAATGTGTTAAACGCTAGAATTATGATCCAATAAAATACATTCTTGTTAAATCCATTTAGTATATTTAAAGAATAACTACTCCAATTGTGTAGCTCATTTTCGGAGTTTATTTTTTTGACTATGAACTATCTATTTTTTGATAGAAACTATTGTCGACAATTTGTAAAGATTTTTATAGACAGCCATGACACTCTGAACCGTTAGAATGGATCGCGTTTGTTATGGTAATTTCGGAGCACTGAGCCCACAGACTATCGGAGAAATGGTTTGCCTTGTTACAAAAGTGAAACAAATTGCGGAAGGAAGTCATTGGTTCTGTGACAAACACTGTTTCCGTTGATGCATCGCCGGCAACGCAACGAAAACAGGTTCACATAAAAATTCAGAGCTCGAGCGGCGCGTCGGAAACACCGCTTGTTTACCCATTATCTATTACGTTTTTCACCGACTTCCGATTTTGCAAATACGAGATTGATCGACCACGTGGACAGATCGGAAAACCAAGTAGATTGGCGCCTCGGCTATGCAAACCCGTCTTTGTTCTGATACAAGTTTTGATAAACAACCGACCGTTAAAAGTAACGAATATTTGTATCGCTTTTTAAAAATAACAATTTATCAATTCATTGCACGATTATTTTTATAATGTACGCCTGAAGAAATAAGTTTACCCAGCAAGTGTCCAAATCGCTATTTTTACAGGTTATGTAGTTCTGGTGTTAAATAAAGAGAGAATTTAAAAGTAATGAATTTGCATCGCTTTTTAAAAATAACAATTTATCAATTCATTGCACGATTATTTTTATAAAGTACGCCTGAACAAATAAGTTTATCCAGCAAGTGTCCAATTCACTATTTTTACAGGTTCTGTAGTTCTGGTGTTAAATAAAGAGAGAATTTAAATGTAACGAATTTRCATTGCATTTTAAAAATAACAATTTATCAATTCATTGCACAATTATTTTTATAATGTATGCCTGAACAAGTAAGTTTAAACATGAAATGTCCAATTCGCTATTTTTACAGRTYCTGTAGTTCAGGTGTTAAATAAAGAAAGAATTTAACGCCGAATTTACATAGCACTCAAAATGGTCATGCCTTACAATAATTAAATTTCCTGCGGTTTTTAGTAAGTGTGTGCTTGAATAGAAAAATTGATTGATCAGTTTCTGGAGAAGCATTTTTATATGTTCAATAACTATGAAACAACGAATCTAGAACCGGCCGTTTGACCTGCGATGGCACGTTCAGTGCTAATTGCACAAATTACCTACTAATAAACGTGTTGTACCTAATACGGTGGACCTGTTTTAAAATTGTGGAACGGACGCCGCTAGGTCCATTCGCAATCTCATTTATCAATTCCTTTAAATACAATTTTAATGGTACTTCTAGTAGATACATTTGCACTTCTATTGATCCTAATGTACCAGTAATCTGTTTTTAATTTAATCCTCTGATCTTAACTAAGTAAACGAGAAAGAAACGGTTTCATGTACCTGTGCCAGACCATTAGAGAATATAGTGACAAAAAATGAGTTAGTTAAATAAAATAATGTCTCAAAGAAAATCAGACACCATCGAAATTGATTAATTCGTAGAATAGAAATTGCAGGAAATAATGTAGCGTTACGTTCAATGTAAATATACGTAGATACGAATGTTGAAATATAAGTAAGAATTATGTGATTCCTTCACCCTTGCAAAGGTTTAGGGTACACGCAGGAAACCTTACGACGTGGCTAAAGAAAATATCTGGTGTCGAAGGGGCTGAGTTTCTTCAGAAGAAAGGGGTTTCCTTGGACGAAAAAGAATATCCCAGTTATGTAAGAGAAGAAGGAGTGATCACTCTTGCGACAAGGTTTAAAAAACGTAGAACTGTCAAATTGGTTAGACGTACACTGCATTGCCGCCATTGTCCAGACATTTGCTCAACAATTATTACAACACCATTTTATTACCAGTATAATACAGCAACCCATTAATGGAAAACAAAATAAATAAATTAACAAACATTTCTTAATTTTTTACAATTTTTATATTATTATAGAATAGTATATATTATAATATATTGTAGAATTGTATACATTATACTATTATATTATATCATAATATATTGTAGGATATAATATATATTAACAGTTGGTGGGGTAAAAAGTATTCGGAGTGCAAACGAACGAATATAAATTCCGATGTGCAATGTTAAGATTATGCGATTTATATTCACATCGATTTGCTTTATTAGAGACAGAAAACTTTGGAAATTTAATTGAAAGAAGCGTGCAAGAATTCGTCGAAATATCCTAAAAGATTTTTGGATCATTTGTGTATCTCATTTTCATTCGCGTCAAATGATATTGAAATGATCTTCCCTGTAGTACGACGAACGATATGTATTTATGCGTCTTTCACTCGAAGATATATGAAGCTACGTTCGTCTGAATACACTTCCGAGGTAACCGGAGCTCCGTTCGAAATACGAAGGCTTCTCGCGGTACGCAACTGTAGAGCGAATTTGCCGCTTGAGGTTTAGGGGCTATACTAATTGTAAGTTAGCAATTCGAGAAATCATTTAAATTTCAATGTTGTCCTATCAACATATTTACTTCTCCATCATATCCTGTTTACAAAACGTGAGTTTTGTCGTGTAGGTAAACAATTTAGTACCCATGAGTTCGTTGAAAGCAGGAAGATAAAAGAATTCGGATGATACGTTAATAACACTGTCCAACAGCAATAATGTTTCTATACAACTGTTGGGTGGATCTTATAGAGCTTTTTGATTTCGAATCTGGTCTTAATTTTTCTCCTACACGCACAGTTTTTGAGAAATTGGAGAAAAAGACGTATTTTTCGACTTTGAACAAATATTGTGATGTTATTATGTAATATATTGTATTGTTCTTTACAGCAAAAGATTCTCTAGACTTCCCGAATCCAGTGATTTGCAATAGTAATACGATGTGATTGTTTAAACATGTTTGAACAATTATTAAAGACGGCGAGACACTTTTGCACACATTTTTGAAGATATTTTTCAATTTATATAAGAAAATAAGGGTCCAGCGGAAAATCAAATTATACCACGCGATAGAGCAGACTCTTATCTTGAAAAACCACCCTGCCAAGTTTCGAACGTCGACGTTTTTAACGAACCAGAAAGAAAAATATCATCGCTCGTAGAACGCTCGTTCTAGTGGAGAGCGTCACTGGCGGCGACTCGTTCCGCGATGATATTTTGCTTTCTGGTTCGCTGAAAACGTCGACGTTCGAAGCTTGACAGGGTGTTTTCTCAAGAGAAAAGTCTGCTCTATCGCGTGGTGTAATTCGATTTTCCGCTGGACCCTTATTTTCTTATATAAATTGAAAACTGTCCTCAAAAATGTGTGCAAAAGTGGTGTCTCGCCGTCTTTAATAATTGGTCAAACACGTTTAAGCAATCACATCGTACTACTATTGCACATCACTGGATTCGGGAAAGTCTAGAGAATCTTTTGCTGCAAAGAACAATAAAAATACGTCTTCTTTTCAAATTCAAATTTCTCAAAAACTGTGCCTGTAGGAGAAAAATTAAGACCATATTCGGAACCACTGCGAAAAACTCTATAAGATCTACCCAAGAGTTATATGGAAACATGAAAAAAGTTGAAATTTGTTGGACAGTGTAACATGGTCGTTATAATGTTGAAAGCAGACAGTGTTAACGTACGACGTGTTTCCAGCCTGGGAAAATTGGTTGGCTCGCGGCGGGATTACCACAGCTTTCAGTGTTTCATCTTAAACCCGCGATATGAACATGATGCTGGTTAATTGGGTGAAAGCGACGCGGACGACCGGATGGCAGAATTAAGCGATTAACTTAGGTAGCTCGCGGGGTCTCGTTAAGAGGTTAAGTTTCGAAATTGGGGACAACCGAGCCGAGGTTAGAGTTCGAGGCACAGGAGTGACACGTAACTACATGTCGAACACCCACGCCTGACCATGCAATTTCAAACACGGAAAGCACATGTGCTGGGAGAGGACTATCCATTTCTTCGGAGATGATCGAGAAGAATTCTGTTCAGATATTTTCAACGATAAAAGCATACCTGGATATTAAATTCCTAAAGTCTGTACACCTGTTAAAAATGTGAATAACTTTCTCAAAATTGGACCTAACAGCTTAAGTATTTTTGAGACATTAGAAGGATAAAGAAAGGTAATTATGTCAGCTCCAGCAATATTTCTTGGACTTCATTTATATTGATTATTCAATACGTAAATTATTTTTTCAATAAATTACACATATAATTCGAGTAACTTTTAAAACATTTTCCTTATTTCAACCTTATTATTAGACAGCAGATTTTATGTATATATGAGAAAAAAAAATGAGTAGGTGAAACTTAAGGACAGTAATAACATTTAGAAAATGTAAAATGTGGAATTGTTATTTTTATTTAACTGAAATTATTTACGTAAGAAATAATTCTTTGATTAGCATCAGTTCCATGCAAAGTATGTATAAACTAAAATGTAGTAATGTAAATACAATTCATCAAACAGACTTCTTAATTATTATAATTGTTTTCTCGGATATTTATTTGCAAGTTCAGTAACAGTAGAGAAAGTACGATTTTGGGCAGCAATGAGTAGAGGACCGGTTTCTTAAATCTGAGCATGAGTTAGACGCAAAGGGCCGTGGATAAATTAAGGGAGACCGTTCCAAGGAGAAAGCGGGAGAAGGAGAAGAGAAAAGAGGAGAACGGTTTCAGCCGGTCGTCTCAAGGTTTATTCACGCTTGCCCGAGCAAAGTTTTGGTTACATTCTCCTTGAACGACCATGGACCATGCGAACCTTCGCTTCGTTCCTTGTATTTTTAGCAGAAATAACAGATTGCCGCAACAATTCGGCATCGCCGGCGATGACACGAATTCTGAATTATTATGAACCTTTTTGATCGAACCTATGCGACGATATCATCTATACTTCTTGTTATAAACTACCTTACGATCGATAATCAACAAACACAATTATTATGAACTTTATCCGACGGCTTTGGAAATTTCAACAATTTTCCTGAAGTATAGTCCCTAGAGTATGATAACATTGTGACTAGTTAAATGTTAACATATTCCATAACTAAATACTTTTTAATGACAAGTCACTCACTGTAACGCCATCTATTAATTTTGTTTAGGATTGTTATGTAAAAGAATATTTCCTAAGCTTCCTTTTCGTACAGTATAATTATTGAAAATCCTATTAATAAATAGGACAGTTGAAGTATTAAGAGCAAACCAATTACAATTCTTAGCCAACTTCTGTCTCGACACGCTTTCATTGTATCAACGTTTGAATGAGTAAGAAGGTATTACGAGGACAATATTGTGAATCACTATCAATGTCAGAGTCCAATAAATGCTATTAAATATTCTTCAAGATCTTAAAAACTCTCAATATGTTTGATAATTGAAAAATTATTATATAGAAGGCGACAATGATATCTCGTAATGCGATGATTTAAAATTAATCACAAATTATTGGTTGTATGAGAAAACATAGTGATAATGATACATACACATAGTAATAATGATAAATCTAATATTATATAGTTATGAGTTTTCGCAATAGTACAGCTTTCTCTGAAATTCCGGGACAGTTGACATTCAACCGGGATTCTCGACAGCAATTTCAATTCCGGGACAATCTCGGCCATTCCGAGACGGTTGGCAACCTTAGAGGGTGTGCATGTGTGTATGTAAAAGGAGTACTATGTAGCATACGAATTTTTGTGCATAATACAAACAGAACTTTTCTAAATACATCAGATTAGATAGGATTTATATTACAGGTTAGGGTAACTGTACCGATTACTGCGGTGTTACCGGTACCGATCCTACTTTATTTTCATATTATTCCTAATTTCACTAATCAGCACTTCACTATGCTTTTTATTTTCGTTACTGTTTAGAATCGTACTAAGCAGAAACGTTCGGTTGAAATGAAGCTCGTTTCTCATAATATACTTAACTACATAATACCTACTTAGTTCCTGAATTTTATAGGGTATTAAATTCTGTTCATCTGTATTCGCTTTTTACTTGTAATTTGCACTAATCGTTGCAAGCAAACGATATCAAGAAGTTGGTTTGCCCCTGACGATTATAGGACAGGGTAACTGTACCGATTATTATGGTATTACCGGTACCGATCCTACTTTATTTTAATATTATTCCTAATTTCACTAATTAGCAATTTTCTATGCTGTTTATTTTTGTTATTATTTAGAATCGCATCCTACCAACTTACGTGTATCGAATACTTCGGTTGAAATGACGCTCGTTTCTCATAATAGTTGCAATTCACATCGCGGTATTACGGAAATTCCTAGTGAGTTTTGTTCCCCAGTAATGAGCTCCTCCATCAGTTTAATGTACGTAATACTGAGGGCTTAGTATTTATATTAAATAGACAAGAGATGCTTCTTTTTATATTTTTATTATATCGAAGTAGGTATTTAAATAATAATAAAACTTTCCTAAAGTTCAAGCAAAAAATATAAAGAATATATCATGTGAACAAAAATGGTCTTATTTTCACCTTTAATGAAGACTGTTTTTCCAAATCCTGAAATTATAAAAATATAAGAATGACAAAATTACATTCTCATTAAATTGTTTAAATTTATTCAGGGCATAATATTTGTTTTTACTGTAATCGCATCGGAGAAAAATGCCACCGTAAAACGTACACCCGCAGTAATAGGTACATTTATCACAGAATGAAAGTTTCATTACCATCTGTCGTTCACTCCAGAGTTTTTGGAGAGCTATTTGACTTAGGAACGAGACGTTACAAATTCACCGTGCGGAGAAAGTTCTGTTTTAAATGTTATTCCGTTAGGAATGACTTCCATATTATGAAATGCTCATGGAAGAATGCATTCATCATTCCGGTAGATCGCTATTTTCGAGCTGTACCTGCGCATGCAACCGTAAATCGCCGCGTCGCATCGGTGCGACGAAAATCCAGTCTCCTGCCGACGTGCGGCCCATTATGAATTTATCATAATATGATAACATCGGAAGCATCGCGGGTCATGTTGCATTAGGGGAGATCGGGGCAAGTTGATATGTTTTTCAGTTTTCGATTTTCGTAATCACCAGGTTGCCGCAGAAATAATGGCCGATTCCTGTTCCACAAAGAATTTTTCTAACCGATTTCGTTGCTCCCCGAATACACTTTAGTTGGATTTAAAATAATTGCAACATTTCCAACTGGAAATGTTCGATCAAAATCGTGAACATGGATTGTTGAATGAATTATTTCGACTGGAAGGCGCCATTAATAATCTTAGGCAACACGAACATAGACAGTGGGTGCTCCAATTAGTAGAGCATTGAAATAAATGTATAATTTCACACTAAATCAGAGAATTCTTAATTGGAAGCCTAGTTACTCCAAATTCCCATTACTCGTTTCGAGCACGATCCTGTAAAAATAAAAAGTCTAAAAGAAGCTAGTCAATGCTAAATAGTTCCTCAATCTTAAAAAGGATTGTAAAATAGATAGTTCAGAAAGTTTATTAATATAAACGTGTTAATCAAGCAACGAATTATTAATTCAGAATATTAAATTCTCACTTTTTCTGACGGAGATATAAAACAGTTTAATATTTGCTAACACGTACGTTCACACACGTGTACATTGTCATATTAGAAGGCTGAGCAAACACCTTTTTGTATCTTGTCCTGGTTGGACTACATGTAGCCAGTGTCGAAAAAATTTCTCCGTATCAACCTGCTCCTGTATCAACTTACCCAGGTTTCCCCTACATCTAGAGCAACATGTGCCAGTTGAACTTTGCAGACTGTTCAGGTTCAGAACACAAATATAATAGTATATTATCCAAGATATATGAATACTGCACGCGCTAATGTAATTTCTCTTTTGTTTAGATACTGTTAGAGCAATATTGGGACGTTCCATAAGTATTGTGAATTTCATTTGAGCCAAATTGAAATTTCTTTCTTCAATAATTTTGATAAGGTGGTACCAACATAGTGATATCATTAAAAAAATTTTAATTTCCCAATTTTTGGGAATGTTCGAGTGGAAATAATGGTCTCTCGATCCTCCATTATCTTCCAATTACAAGGAAGTTGTTTTCTTCTAATAATTACAATCAGCTTAGAATAATGTATCGAATTTTACATTTTTTGAAACGTTAAACAAAGTCTAATAAATAATCTATGACTTTCCTTTCTGACTCTTCGGACTTTCAACCCCACTCTGCCCAACAGAAGTAACCTCGATTATCCGAACTAAACAAGATCGGGGAGTTCGTATAATAAAATAGAAAGTTAATTAAGATCGCCTCAGATTTATCTACTTTAACATGTTACTATAATTTTTTTTATAATTGTATTAATATAATTTTGAAAAATCTATGGGTACGCAATATGGCTAAACAATTTTTAATGGAACCTTTAATAGCAACAGCGATTTTCATTGTGAACTAACAAACCACCCACAATAGTTTCATTTATAATTGCAATGTAAAAGAAAATTTCTATGCTTTCTTTTGATACAGCATAACTATTGAAAGTCCAATGAATAGACTTCCGGTAACTAAAGTGTTAATTTGAAACTTCCTGAGGTAATGCAGACTTGAGATATAATTGAATCGGTTAATCGAGATTCTACTGTACGTAAAAATGGGTGAATGTTCGCTCTGAGGAACGTAAGAGGGTTAATAGGTATTCATGAATGCATGAACTCCGCAGTCTGGTTACAACTTCATCATTTCCAAGGTCAAGGAGATGAATATCTGTGTTGAACAGTTTCGTATCGGTGAGTATGATATTCTTCGATATTACATTTATTGCCGTTCGATTAGTATTGCTAGACACATCGAACACCGTGGTTCGATACGGCGCATGATTCAGCGGAATAACGCGTACTCGCGGGTGTCTACTGAATCTCAGAAATACCTGAAGAGCCGGACTGCGTTTATTCGCACGCACGCACGCAAACGGTGCATCGAACTCGAACTCACCTATATTAAGCGGCCCTTGACATCGTAGAGGCATAAGCGACCGAGCGCGCGCGTGCATTCGGCTGGATTTAGACAGTTTCTAAGACAAAGCTTGGCCAGTGCGCGTTCGCTGCTCGTCCAGTTGCTGAGGGACGAGTGTTTAGGGTCCTGGTGCCTAAATATAACTGCAAGGGTGGCGGTGTCGGGCGTAGCCATCACCGAACTCGGAATAGTGCGACGGCACTCCATAACACGGTGACAAAAATATACGACCAACTATATTACCCTTAACACTCTCTTCACGCACTCGGAAATTGTTCCGACTCTCTCGTAACCTCTCCACGATCTTGTGGATTCGATTCGAAAGTGATAATCAGTTAAAAATAATCTACCGTAATTCCCGTTAGCCATTTACTACCTCGTAAATGAGTAATTCTAACTACAAATGTACAGTCTGTCTGTTGGAGATAGCTCTGCAGAAATTAATACACTTGGAAAATATGTAATATGCTGTAACACTGGATTCTGAGTATTGTATAGGAAAGGTCTGCGTACTACGATTTTGATAAAATTTTAATATGTTATGCAGCAACACATTCTGAACAACTTTTTCCTTTTCCAATATAGGGGAGTCGCTTTTAGTTTTTGAGATATTTACAAAAAACTATCGCGAATACTGTATTGAATTTTTCGTATTCCTGCACGCTCCGCGGCAACGTAAGCCTGTCCCGGTGTGGCATTTGTTTATATTTTGACGCTGTAGAGATGAGAGAGGAAACAGTGTTTCACACGCACCCAGTGTTTCTAAATTATACTCTAGATTCTTACGTATTTTGACGTGCTGATTACGAATATGATACTGAAAATTAGCGCAAATGTTAATTTCATAACGGAAACCATGTTTTTAGAAACACTGCGTAGATGTGTATGATATCGTCGCTTCTCATCTCCACAACGCGTTTACAAACAAAAATAAACAGATGCAGCCCCGGAACAGGTTTACGTTGCCGCGGAGCATGCAGGAATACGAAAAATTCAATACAGCATTAGCGATAGTCTTTTGCAAATATCTCGAAAACTAAAAGCGACCCCCCTATATTGGAAAAGGAAAAAGTTGTTCAAAATGTCGAAATCTATAACATATTAAAATTTCATCAAATTCGGTGTACGCAGACCTTTTCTATATATGTAATTATCACAAATATCATCAATTTTTCGTCTTCTTGAATATCAATTTCCCGATATTTTTCTTCAACGCGAGAATGATGTACATTCCAGTGTGTTACTAAATGCTACCGTCTATGAGAACATTTATGAAAACAGTTTCATTAATTTTGGACAAAATAAAGATGTCTAATTCAGTCCATTTTTTAAACTCCCCACTCATCGGAGGATTAATTAAAACTTCCGTTTGATATGCTGATCAATCGGTTTGACATTATGTTGCAGCGCAGCGGATTAATTTCAACTATCAGAAATGTATTCCGACGAACACTATGACATAACTGGTCGGTGTCAGCGAATCGCGTCGTTGTACACTGGTTTCGCAACCTGGATATCGATGCACGCCGATGTGAATAAAGATAGTCCTGGTCGTTGGTAACAGTTTCCATGGTGGACAGGCACGTATCACCAATAGCTTGTCATCCCATAGTGTTTCGAGCGGTGTGTTTTGAAAAAATAAATGAACGATCGAGCCGGATGCTAAGACGGGCAATTAGGTCGGGAAAACAACTGCTTTCTATTTCTTGGTCGTGTCCAAATCCGTCGAAAGCGTCTATGCTCGCAGACGCGTGGGCGTTTGTTTCTAAATCCGTGAGAGTTTACTGTCCGGAATGGGCGCGAGTCTGGTAGAGTTTGTCTCTTTTCACCTTGTCCTCCTCCGCGATAGAAAATGGAGTATTGTCCCATAAAATCGGAAAAATCGGACCAGGAAAGACCAGAATTTTGTTATCATTTTGTTATCATTTTTTAAGAGCTGTGGTCTTAAAGTTTAAGTTTTGTCTATACTGTTCCAACTAATCATATAAAATATCTGTGTATCTCTAATATACCACATTCTATTTTGTAATTATTATATTCTGTTTTGAATGTGGCGTATTTCGTCTTTTTTGTAATTATGTAAAAAAAAATACCATGGAAACTCTGGATATTATTCAATAGTATAACAAAATCGTCAATTAGGTTTTATAATAAAAAGAAACTTACAGAATGATTGCGCTTAAACGTTCATAACTATACTAATTTAAATAATAACGAAATATACCTACTTGAAAAGCTTCTGCAGTACAAGAATTTACATAATTTTCTTCTAAACACTTGAACATCACTAATGAATGAATCCTGTTTCAGAGACTGCTCGAGAACGCAAAGCGTGCTATTAAATCTCTTGACTTTCGATAAAGTAGGGTACTTCACGGGTACACAAATTTAAAAAAGTAGTACTAAAACTTCACCCGACGCTCTGGTGTATAACTAAAAAATTAAACATTATCGGGCATGCGTGCGTGTACAAGAACATATTTTATCACTTCAGTCTGTCGACCCTCCTAAAAGGTCCCACATGGTAGGAAGCACTCGTTGCAATAGTAACAGAATCATCCGTATGAATTAGAGATACTTAGTGATATCGGTCTATTAGGGAAGAAGGATTTCGTGCCCACATGTGCCATTAGTTTTAATTTCCACGGCATTGTCTGAGGTTATTATCGTTTTAAGCATCCGTTACGGGTGCGACACTTAATTGCTGTAATCTACGAAAGTGCAGTCATAGGAAGCGTCATGCTCATCCAAAGAGTGTACAGTGATCAATATACTGAAAAATAAAAATGAGCTGCATTGGTCGTTGGACTTCATCCCTTAATAATCTCGTTTCATTAAAAACAACATTAAAATGTTCCTAAATTGTTTTAATCTTTTATATTTTACCCAATTAATTTCTTCATAAATGCATAAAGATCTGCAGCCGGGTGATGAAATATTACATACGCTAATTTAGCATTTTAGAGGACGAAAGCTAAGTAGAATTAACCTAACTTGCGACAGATGTGAAAACGACAACAAATGCTTGTTGGAGCCACCGTATATCGTCTAACCGTACATTAAAATTAATATTTCGGCTCGTTTCGCTGTTCCATCAGTCACCGGAAACGTTTTACTTAATTTATGGATTCTCTCATCCCCAGCATGTGTACACGCCACCCACAACAGTGGCGGAATCGTTCGTTACCTTGAACAGCTGCCAAGAAACGGATGGAGTGAAAGGGTAATACATACCTGAAAGAAAATGCAAAAAAAATGCCATACGATGAATTACATGACATTGGCGGGGGGTGAACGATCATTCATTCTACACGCGGCGATCGCACAATGTACACAGCTACCAATAGAAATCGCCTTCCCCGAAAAGTCGGGAGCATTTGGATCGATTCCAGCGGGCGGCGGACTCGCCCTTTCCGTCAACTCATTCTCTTTTCTAACCGGCTTACTTTTTTTCCACTCGTCTATCCTCAAAATTGGCTGTAGCGTTTTAATAATTGGAGCTAAGCCAGCCTAGCTCTCGCGCCAATATCTCGCGGCGCCGCCAGTTCGACCATTATTCATTACGCTACCGTATCTCCAAAACAATCTGCGGTTCTTTTCTGCAGAAACCGACTGAGTAACATATACTAAGGAGTCCATGAATATTTTAAATCGTAACCCACAGCACGATGTTCGAATATCTAACTTTCGTGTGAAAATAGCTTTTTCAGATTCTGAAAGAGGATGTATTCTGCAAACACTGTGTTACAAATCCAAATAGATAAACTTCTTAAATCGATCGTATCGTTGCTAATAACAATTGTTAAATGATCTCGGCGCTACGGTTCGATCGTAAAAAACAAACTTAACTAAGCAATTTTGCTAATTATTTTAAATAATCAACGTTTCGGTCACTGATTTGAACCATTTTCAAGATTAACTTAAAATTGCGTCTGTAAGAAAAAAATAAAGAAAAATAAAATAAAAAAATTTACAATTTTCAAAAGTATTAACTATTAAATGTTTAAATGTAAGGGAAAAACATATTCACAATTTTTCACTCACTTGTTTATGTGTGATTAAGTATGATAATTTGAAAGTCGTGAGACACAAATAGAGCGTTGCAACTATGGAGATATTTACTGATTTAAATACCGGCAGTGATTGTGGTTAGCTCTTCTAAATATTTTCTAATAAATTGTCGATTTCACATTAACGAGGAGAGGTCACAGTGATGGACTTAAGGGATGGAATCTAGAACACGAATAAGCTGATCCATATCATAGTGTTTTTGACAATATTCATTATTTCTCAAGGTAATTAACATTTAATTTTAAGATATCCAGAAAATTCAGTGATCTTAATCTTCTCTCTTAATCATATCCCAACACCTATGGTAGCGAGGGTCATAAAGGTTACGTGTTCAAATCCCTCTTCCGACTAATAATTTCTTATTATTTCTGTTTTTATTAATTTGAATTTTAAATTTTAAATTACTTTTTTTTTCTTTTTCTTTCCAATCTTACTATTTATTTATTAGTGTGATTGTCAATAGTATGTTTTGTTGCAGGAAATGGAAAAGGTCTGTTTATTTTTGCCAGAAAGAGTTGAATTAAAATCGACGATTAATACTGTGGCCTTTCCTTCTTAAATTAAGAAGCTTTCGTTTCTATAGGTACTTAATATTGGATGATAGCAAAAGTTCATGTTTTCAGAGACCACAATGGTGGTTACCATATAATTGATAAAAATGTTTACTTTTTAATGCACCTAGTTTTGTTTTCAAATCGGTTACGGACCTCTGCGATGGTACAGTGGGATGTGTAAGAGCATATTGAAGAATCTAATGTTTCCGAGTTCAGAAATATGACCGAACAATTTTCATCGATGGATACGCATGACCATGGGCGTGCAGCGGTAACTGTGCTCACTTTGCCAGTGGTGTCGGGCTCGCTCAACCATCGTTTCGAACCAGACTGGTTCGCCCACTTCTTCGAACCCTGAAAAGGGTTCCCCGCGTAAGAATTCTCGCAACTCGAGGCTGCACGCTTTCGAGCAGATTTGCTCTTGAAATCGATAAGCTACCGGTAGCCACCCTTACGTGTAAAAAAGGAAAACACCTCGGTGTTCATAAATTGGCCTGGAATCGGAATCCGTTCGCATCCGTTTGCCTCAAATGAATTATGTATTATGTACTGCAGGCAACCACTTTAAAACAGTCTTGAAATCTATCATTCAGTCACGACAAATTTATCAGTGCTTTAGAAATAATTCATAATGATGGAGGTCTCGTTTAAAATTTTATTATATTATTCGAAAGATTTAGACTGGAATACGTAAAGAGACGTAAATATTTATACAATAAAAATATATTAATTTTATGCATTGGATAGAATATATTAATTTTATGCATATATTTCACTTAGCATTTTAGATAGTATATTCAATATTTCTTTACTATTTTATCAATCTCTAGTCGGTACGTTGTCAGTTAGGGGAATATACGACGGGTTAAACATTCAGGCGCCACTAATCATTTAGTCAGACGCCACTAATCATTTAGTCAGCCGACAATCAGAAACGATTACGTTTGTTTTCAATGCAGCTTCCAGTATGCAACGTTAGTGCCGTCGTTATATCAATGCACGTAAATAAATAATCTTCGAAAATTGCTAGACAATTTTGTGAATTGTGAAATTTTGTAAACTGCACAATGCTCTTAATTTAAAACAGATTCAAACTAAAGATAATAATATATTCATTTAAAAATTAAAAAAATCAATTCTTACTGTACTCGTATATTTCAAATTCTAATCCGCAGTAATTAGTACGTAGCTTTTTTTACTCCACAGTAATTCGTACAAAATGTTATCGACTTTATTTTTTAACACTAAACCTGCCTTAATAATAACTGCTACAAGTTCCCTTATGAAAATGACAAGATTGATTTTGTTTAACCTTTGTTATGCAATCAATTCTTATAAAATCTTTCGTATCATTTCAATAATTGTAAAATAATAATTCTAGAGCCGGTTATTTCGACCAGTAGGTTCAGTGTTAATATTTTCTTATATTGTATTGGGTTTTGAGAGCGCCCGATTGTTTTGCATGCTTACGCATATTATTATTTCATGATAAATTATGATACCGCAGTAATAGGTGCAGTTGCCCTATCGAATGAAGTTGAAATTATTTGGCAGCGTCCAACAGTGTTGTCTTGGTACAGCAGAGGCGGCGCAATTTCAGCAACAGTTTGGCCCGTAATATTTCACAGGTGTAAGGACCGTTAACATTAGTGATACCCCTGAGATTCCCTTTTCTCCGGGGAGGTCAGCGAACCCAGGTTCATCGGTCATCCCCGGGGTTCTCCGATCGCGCACTTGTCTCACGTCGCGATTACCTTATTCGGCGTATCTTTGTGCCTTTTGCTGTTGGCTGCTACCGCGGGAGGAGCAAGGCAAGGTGGGTTTGTCGGCGCGGCGCGGTGGCCGCTTCGCCGAGAAACTTGCCGAGCCAGAAGGAGAAGAAATCGGACTCGCATGACGGAGAAACAGAAAACGAACCGAGGAAGAACGGAGACAAAAGAACTCTAGCCACCCGGGAACAAATAAAACCGTGCATTGCGAAATCGGGAGAACCAGCCGAGGAACGGATGCACAGGTTGCATCGGCGCACGATCGAGAAAACATCCGACAGAGCCTTTTTCCCGTCTAACTTTAACCCTTTGCGGTCATGGCTACTTCTGTCGTTTCGTTTCAGCTAGACCGCACGTATTTGGTCATATTCAGGCTATGTAACGGGTGTTTCGTTTATCTTGTCCACTTTAACATCGTCGTCAATCTTGCTTGCACAACGAAATGCATGCGGGAACGAACGTCGTGCCTGACTCATGTTTTCTTCCTTTCGGGATAATTATTATAGAACATTTAAGGATGTAATTAAAATTTGTAATTTAAAATTTAAGGAGATGATTAAAAACGCAACAAAGTTTTGAAAATTTGACAAGATATAATTCTTATTAAATTAGTGGAATTACCAAAGTTTGAGTTCGATTCACTGCATCGTTTCATATTTACAGCAACTTAAAGTTTGCACTTTTTCAAAATTCCACTTCAAACCCTATTTAAACTTTGAATAAACGCAACTAGAAACTCCATTTTTTTATATATGTATATAGTAAAAGTTATGTAATTGATTATGTTCAAAATTTATTATTTATTTTTTACATAGCAAAAGATTATAAACTGTTACAATACGTCAAGGGTTAGACTTCTAAGGGTTATTGTAGACAAAATATTGTAGATATTAATGAATGGATCAGGTTGTACCTCTATACAGTGGGAGCGATTTTAACTCAGAAATTCAACATTTCTTCCGAGTTAGAATAATTATAATTAATATAATATACCTCGTACAATACTTAAATGTTTAACAATCAATTAGATATCAATTCAATAATCTAATCAATATTGTGGATAATTGTACACCAATTTTTAATGGTGACTCTGAGACACCCCTCGACTTCTAAGGGTTAAAATATTGTAGATATTAATGAATAGATTAGGTCGTCGGCGCATTAATATGAAATGATTGTAGTTCAATTATTGACGGTTTCTCGAGTATGGGAAATTTAAAATACTTTTTGGATTCACTATGTATATCGAGAGATTTTTGTGTTTCACGTAGGCATACAATAACGCTCGTTGTCCGTGCGTTTCGTCAGGCTTCGATCGCGGGAGCAAGCGGTATGAAAAGCCAGCCAGATTCGCAGAAGGACAACAATGCGGCCGGACGGAGAGCAGCGGCCGTTTCGCGTGCTCGTAAACATCGCATCTGCCATCCGGTTTTATCTGTCCACGGTCTTTTAATCCGATCCCCCGGCCAAGGGCGTGTAAGAACATCAGATCAACAGGGGGATCAACCCTCTGATTGCGGGAGCAGTGTATGGTCAGCTGCACGAGGTCCATCCCATGTGACATCCTTGCTCAGCGTTATGCTCCTCCATCGCCGAAAGGGTTGGAACCTATTCGAGCTTCTACGTAATGATTGCCAATTGTAATCTTTGTTTGCGATTGGCCGACCGAACATATTTGAAAACAAAGAGCGAGAATTCACAGTCTACAAATCTTTTAACAGGTTGCTGAACATTTCAGGGACAGTTGTCAATCTTGTTTACTCAAGCAATTTCTGGTCCTCGAGGAAATTTCTCCAGTTACTTAGGACGTTCCACAGCTTTACAGTCATTTTTTACGGGGATCATCCAAATCGTCATTTATCTACTCAATTTGTGGCAATTAAACTTTCTGAATAGCTGTTTCTACACGAGATATCATCAAAAGTAAATTTTTAAATATTATTAACTAGATCTGCAGACTGTCTCGAAATTTTCCGTTCTCCAAGAGTTGATTATTAATTTTTAACGGTACTTCTTGTAACTGCATACTATATTTTTGTTATCCCCAATGGAGTAGCGATCCATTAATTAAATTTCCCGGAATTTGAGTACTCGAAAGACAATTTCCAATCAGTGTCATAAATCTTTATGATTCAATTTTTATTTCATCAAATATGTCTATGAAATTAGTTTGAAACGTTTGCTTATGAAACAAGCAGTTCATGAGTGAATCTCAGTCAACTGACTCACCCTGTATAGAATCCATAATATGGTCGTAAAAAACATGAGAGACGGATTACAAGTAACCCGATAGAGGATGGACGAGTTAATCAGTGTCTCGTTAATCACCGTCGCCGAATTTAAGAACTCTTGCAAATCTCTGAAGCAACGGCAATTACGTGAAGTTTCTATACGACCTCAAACGCTGCAGTTTCTCCGGAAACGACTTGCAAAATGTTACTCGAATTACGCGTAACGTATAGATGTGTGTTCGACTGTGTGCGCCCGCGCTAGTATTAGTGTCGCAACAGCCGAGAATCCATATACAGGTGGCATTTACGACAGCCGTCAAGACTTTCCTCCCTTCGAGGCTGGATAGATCAGTTACGAAATATTTTAACGCGTCCACAGGGTGTCCCGAAGATCTCCGTCGGCTTTTTATGACACGATAAACTGATAAATTGTATCATAAATATGCATCTTAATGATCCCAACAGAATTTCATTTTTAACACGTTCGCTGTCATTATGTGTTTCGCTAACAAGTTTCACATTTCTCTTGACATAATAAAGTGATCGATTGAATTATAAATATGCACCTTAATGTACCAACAGAATTTTAGTTTTACATATACATTTTAATTATTTACATATATGTTCTACAACTAGACGTTTAAGCGATTGTTCATTTTTTTAGACAAATTTTAATGGCAGTGACTTTTTTAGATACGAAATTAATCAAAATTGTACCAAGTTCTATCAAATTTTTTATTCGAAATTGTTAATTTTGTTATATTGTTAATTTTCCTTAGACAAATTTTAATGGCAATGACTTTTGTAGATACGAAATTAATCAAAATCGTACCAAATTCTATCAAATGTTGTATTCTAACATTTTTTAAAAATGTTCATACACCATAAATGCATAAAGACCCGTAGCCTAACTATAATACTATTTCCAACTTATGAAAAGTATCAAGAATGAAAATAAACTTCCGATACTGATTTTCTGATTCTTAAAATCAAAATAAAAAATGTATATTTTGCCTAAAGATGAGAAGTAAACTAATTAAACAGGCTACCGAACACGACGACCAATTTGGAACGAGTATTGCGAATAAAAGCTGAAGTGGCCTCAGTAATAAATGTTAATTTCTGACTTTCAATGACACGACCGGAGCAACTGGTGGTTACTGGTAGCACGGTCACGAATAGGGAGATTTGCCATACTTTTGCGAGCCACTGTGTGTACATTCGTGCTCATGGACACGTTCGCGGTGGCATTCCCTTGGGCGAACAGTGGTATCGAACTGAAATCATCATTTTCATTCAGCATTCATCCGCGAGCCAGCTTCCACTGAACGCCAACGAATGCGCATGCACCAGTCGTCTCATCGAGGAAATTAATCGTGTGAACATTTCGTGAGATCATCGCGATGAACTTTGCGTTTTAGATAGTTATTAGTACATGCTCGTAGGCGATTTAATGTTCCCCGTCTCTTAACCTTTCCTAGTTTAACGCGTACACGATATCTCTTTCGTCGCAAAAATTATTTGTTTATGTAGAATGTTCTTGAACAAGTAGTTTATCACTAGACTGCGGACGTTTATCTGTATAAATAAATATTAAATTGGTAAACCTTATGTTTAGGGGAGACATTTCCGATGACCTTGACCTTGACATATGTTGTCAAGGACAACATTCTGAACAACTTTTGTCATTACAACTACCCGGTGCTCGATCTTAGTTTTCGAAATAATTGCAAAAAACTGTATCGAATACTGTATTGAATTTTACGTATTCAATTTAGTACTAGCAATAGTTTTTTGCAATTATCTCGAAAACTAATACCGAGCACCGGGTAGTTGTAATGACAAAAGTTGTTCAGAATGTTGTCCTTAACAACGTATGTCAAGATCATGATCATCGGAGCTGCCTCCCCTAAACGTAAGGTTTACCATTAAATGCTGTTCGTTGGTAAGCGCACCACTTGAGTACGGCTGAACCGATTTGGCTAATTTTTTTTTAAATATTCATAATAAACCGAATAAGCTTTTTATAAATAATGGACAATTTCGGAAAAAATGAAAGTTCTTTTTTCTAAGAGATTTTTGTATGAACTAAAAACCATAACTCATGATTCGAACGATGGATGTCGATCAAAAAAGAAATTTATTGAAATTTAGACAGAACTGTCGGGTTAGTTAGTACATAAAAAATTGCTTGCATTAGTAGACATGGAGGCACCAAGTAGGAAATAATGTTGGTATTTTTAAATTCTTTGAACATTTCTACTGTTTCAATAAACCTAACTTGATCCAGTTAGGTGGAAACTAGCACCAGACGCAATAAAATGCATACGAAACACCGTCTTTGAGTGTAACGAGTTTGAAGATTCGTTGAGTGTGCCCGCTATTCAACAGGATTTGGCTGACGTGTCTGTTCATGACTTGCAGTTTCTCCTTCTTGTGCATGCACACTATTGCATACGAACTCGAGAAATGCTCTGAAGCAATTTACTCTATAAAACATGGGAAAGTTCGAAGGATGCGTATGAATACCAATGATTTGTTCACTGGTAAAGACATGCACGTTGGCTAGCAATTTAAATGAATGAAGTTACTTCTTTAAATAAACTATATGGATAGAAATTACAAATTTTCTGGATAGAGAAATTTGTTACCTCTAATATTTTCGTAGGTTGAAACTAATGTATCGATACTTGTCAATTATTTCCATCTTTTACTTTAATTATTTCACTGTTTTATATGCATCTAATCCGCAGTGTATGCATTTACAACAAAAATGAGTAATTAATTAATTTACAGACGCAATGTTAATTTGATTCTCTTGAAAATGATCTAAATGCAGATCGAAACGTTGAGAAATAATATTGTGCTAATTTGCAAATAGTGTTTGAGTAACAATTGATCGAACCTGTGCGCCAATATCATTAATTTATGCTTAGAGCAATTTACGATCGATATTATTTTATATTTAAAAATGAGTAAGTATAATTTAAAATAGTGTAAGCATGTTATTTTCAATGTATTGAACCTATAAGAATGAAAGTATTCTATTTCACTCCAGTTAGTTGCAATTCAAGTAGACAATTTTTATTTTGCACATGTATCACAGTGCGCACATTATACGTACACATACACACACACAAGCATAGAATTACTTTGAATACTAATCTGGTTATAGAAGTGTAATCTACAAGCCATTGTACCCTAGAATTGTCGAATCTGGCATAGACGATTAAATCTGTATTGTTGAATACAGCCTTGACTACCAGACTGTGTTTTGGTCGCCAGATCTACTTCTAATATTAGCTCTATTTATCATTGCTAGACTCAATCCTGACAATCAAACCTAAGACTGTCTATTGTAAATACATTCCAAACTATAAAGATTAGTAAAAAACTTCAATTGATGTTTTCGCCGCAAAGATTCGATCCTATGTTAATAACTAAGCAATTTTGCAAATAACAATAACTTTTCTTTGGGTCAAAAACATCAATTTAAGTTATTTACAAGATGTCGATCGAGATAAAGGAAACAGTTATTAAGCTTAGCTTATACTGTTAAACTTCGAGTAGATAATGTAGTCAATTCGTTAGCATTCAAGCTTAATCCTAAAATACTTATTAAATTTTATCGAATCAATTCAATTTCCAAATATTTAATTGCAATTTCAGCATTTTTATTTCAAAATCCTATTTTATATCGAAGAACAGCTACAGCATACAATAATATTTTTGTTAGATCTATTAAATACAATAATAAACGCATTATCATGGTATCCTTCGTGATCAAAAATTGCAAAGGAGCTTTTCAAAGTTCTAAGATCAAACTCTATGTCACCGTCGCGTCGTACCTAAAGAATAAATAATTATCCAGATGACGTTCGAGACACCCAGTGTCACGTAGCGTGCGTTTAAGGGCCGTATCGGTAATAAAACTAAAAAGCAGTAAAGGCTGCAATTTAAACCACGGTCTGCGGTTTAAGTTGGATCCTCGTCATCTGTTAACGCAACCTGTTGTTAAAAGTCTGCGTTGAAATATTCCTCAAAGAAGCCGCTACGCGGACAGCGTGAACGTTAGCACACGGAATACAGTCAAGAATATTTCAATACTGTTTCCGGGTAAACGGGAATTTGTGATAAACTATAGCCTAAAAGTCATGAAAGTATTTCAAACGAGCATTTGCAACAAAAAGGAAAGATACTTAGGTGTCTTCTTCACATCTACGATGATTGAAACCTCTTTGTTGTTCATAATTTTCCAGTAAAACAAGGAAACCTATATTCACTGCATACCTAAAGTTACCTTTATTCTAATTTTATGCGTCTGAAACGTGAAATTTACTCATACCCTGCCTAAATGATTATTTTCAATGTATTTAATATAAACTAACTTAATAATGTCAATAATATTTTTTGAATATTTTTTTTATATTATTTATTTGTACAGGTCGCATCAACAACAAGATCATTAGCGACTCCGAAGGTTATACATATTACACAAGATTACAATAATATGACATTAAATTTATAAACGATAATAGGTATAATAATAATATTTTAATAGCTAATTGTTATTATATATTAATAACATTTTAATATATAATATCATTTTAATAGCTAACGTGGTTCTTGAACCTGAAGATTCAAATCCGAATCCAGCGTTTAGTATTCACAAAAATAGCTAATTGTTGTTGTAAATGATCGAACCTTTGCGCCGCGAATAAAAATTTCTAATATCCTGAAGATAAATTACGATCGATAACAAATCAATTAATTAGTTAATAGGTATAATGGGGAGATAGAGATTTGTAGTATTTTTGATATAACAACTTTTGAGGGTGCCTCGAAGTCGAAGAATTTAAATACATTAATTGTAATAATAAATTTCTTTCTTAATTTCTGTATGTATTTGGCGACAGCTTGGGTTGGTTACATATAACGTCGTTGTATGCAAAAGAGCTTTTGGAAACATGAGAGTTGTTTAACGTTTCGGTGATTGGCAATGCCAGGACTAATTCAAACACGAAGTGCAAATAATTATCTTTGAAGGGAAATGCCGTGTTTTGAGGTCTGGGTTAGGTACGAAATAAATAAATACGTGCAAAAGGGTTAAGAAGGGAAGAGTGTACAAAAAAAGAAACAGGGGAACCGAGGGATCAGAGAATCTCGTGCACGGCTCGTGTTGAAGCAAGCGCTCTTCTCTACTTAAAATAAACTAAATAGGGTGAACTAACTGTCTGGTGTAAATTACCCGTCCGCAGCTTGTCTACACAGTATTCTCGTTCGGAATACTCGTTAAAAATGGCACTTTCTGCGCTAGATAAACAAACGACTGATAAAAAACATAATAATTTCAACATTTATTCCGTATCGAACCATAAATGTCCACAGGGTTGCGACTCGAAATATCGAAGGCTAAATGCTTCTCTAACGACGCCTTGCAATAAGTAAAATTAATATCTGAACAAGTTTCAGTGTGAATGACACAGTCTTCTTTTTATTAACCCTTTGCACTCGGAACTACTTTAACTCGAAAATCAAATTGTTTTTTGTGACCTAGAATATTTCCATCCATTATGATTTATGTAATTGATAGAATACCTCATACAGTACTTAAATGTTTAGTAATTGGTTAGATACCGACATATTTAATAATATAAACAATATTTGAAATATTAATGCAGCAACTTTTAGTGACGCCTGAGATGCGTCACTCGGGTGCTAAGGGTTAATTATTAAATTTATTACTATTATTTATTATAGACGGACAGATGCGCTTTTTACATAAGTATTTAATAAGAAAAGAAAAACGATAGAGAAAGATACAAGACTACTTATATAATAAGAAAGAAGGGATATGTGCACGAAAACAAAGAAAAAAAATGATACTGGTACAATACAATCGATAGGTATTATTATTATAATCCTGGGTAGTTGCATTTTAAAATTTTGCAGAGATTCAATGAAAAATTCAGTACTGTTATAGATAGTGCATGATTATTTAATTAATTCATACGTAGATTTCGCTTTAAATGTTTGAAAATCCGCAATTCTTCTCAATTCACACATTCCGGTTTTTTTTATTATTATTAATATAAAATATTAACTCATTTAAATAATTGCAGTATGAAGAGTCTGAAAACGGTTTGACCATGTTGAACGTGAATTGCCAACAGTTTTGTAGAAGGCTTTTCGTACACCGTGTATTATCTGCCGTCACCGCATTAACTTTTAACACATTCTACTATTATTTTGAAGACCTCCGCAGACGAAACACGCGCTACCGATATTCAATCCGTGGTCTCAGATTGCGTTTACAGTCTTGCAGACGCATCCGATACAATCTGGCAGAGAGCTTATGATTAATCGGATCGAAATTATGACAGCCGGAAGCTGGTGGCTCTACGGCTGAACTCTCCAAATTTGAGTCTATATCGGTTGGCTGCTAACAAACAATTAATTACATGGATAATTTAGTTCAAACAACGTCAGGAATCATTGCTGTCAAGGAAATACTATCCCAACAAAAACATTCTGGAAACAAGAGCCAAGTTCTCTATGATCGTAAAAAGTTATGAGATCAAACAAAACACGGGCAAATTCGTTAGCTTAGAAATACCTTTTGCAATACTGAAAAAAGCGTTTGTAGAAATTAATTTTAAAAAACGCTATCCAAACTTGGTCGTTACTTTTTAAACCAATGGCCACGAAAGGTGTTAGGTAGCGGCCAAGTTTGAATAATTTAGCCCTCCACGTAACTCTTTAAAAATTAAATAACGTTCTTTTAAACTAATTTTTACAAACGCTTTTCATTTTGTTTGATCTCACAACTTTTTACGGTCACAAAGAACTTGGCTCCTGTTCACAGGATATTTTTCTTGAGATTTCATAAATTTTTGTTGAAATTTTATCAATTATCAAGTAGGTATTACCCTTATCCTTGATTCATTAAATCCTAAACATTCTTTTACTGTTCTCGAGATACCGCCATTTTTTAAAAATTCAAACGACTACATGCGTCATGTGGTTGGGCATAGCCTACACGCTTTGGATTAAGTCTTTTGAAACGAATGTAGTGCTAACACACAGAATCTACAAATTAACAGTAAAACTACTGTATTTCAACATAATATTTTTTAATACGATTTATGTTCATTTACTGTACAGATCACCCTAACAGTCTCAGGCATGCCACTTAAAAATTTGATCGAAATTGATCCAGCAATCTTCCAGACGTTTTCGATGCTGCTTTTTGGAAACTTCGTTTTCAAATTCATTTAATTATCGTAAGTGATATCAGGGCAACTCGTTATTTTCGATTAACAGACTAAAAAAGCACAGATCGTATACCCTTCTCGCGAGAGAGAAGCCTCAGCCTCGTTTCCAAGAAATCATATCGCATCAGGCAGTAGCAGCAGCAGCAACAACAGCAGTTCTTATTCCCTTGGCAACTCGGTCGGAAACGAGACCTCCCGTCGCAATTAAATTCGCAGGTTTTGTTACGGTCCTTGACTTGTACTGGCGAAGGTTCTTGAACTTGTAGCGTCCCGACGCAAGTCGCTGATCCTCGTCTTGACGTGGCTAGTACGTTGACGTATGTACGTTCGATTTGCTAGGTATTGGCTCAAAACCAGTTCCTCGGTTAGTCCACTAAAAAACCTTCCACTAGTTCCCGATGCGCTTTGCGAAACGGTCATGGGACTTTGAAGTTGCTCGTCCGCGGTAGTTCCGTGGTGTATTTATGCGAACGATTGTGGTGCCTGTTTCTCAATTTATGTCGCTCCTGATGGCATACTCGCGGATGCAAACGGTTTCGCAGTTATGGAATTTATGAATGATTTAAACGTTTATATAGTTGTTACTGTAACCCCGCTTTTACGCTTGGGTATCTTACAAAGACAAAACACTAGGTGGTCCAATAATTTTGACCACCTTGAATAGTTCCATTTGTTGACTGTGGATCTTTATGCAAAAGAAAAATGATTCAGGGAAGCAGGAACAACGTAAGAATTGATTTCATCCCTTATCGACTTTGTTACGTTAAAAGCAACGTTATAACTTTCTTGAATTTTTAAAATCCTTTTACCGTTTTATATTTCACCCAACCAATTTCTTCATATTAATTTCTTTATGATCTATGATTTCTTTAAATGATCTACCTTATCTTTCGTGTGTACGAAAATCAAATTCTCTCGAACACTTGACGTCGTTTTTAAAATTTTTATGAAGCAAGTTTAGTAATTTATTACTATAGTTTGACCTTGTATTTAAATCCGTTTGTTATTACAATAATACTGAAATTTCTATTAAAATTGACAGACAAAGTTTAATCAAACTAGCAAAATTGCTTTAATGTATATTCTTGATCGAACCTTTGTGCCGTTACCATCAATACATGTTTTGTTTTTAACAATCCTACGATCGATAAGTAGAACAACATTTAGTTGACGTCGATTTTCATTTTTCACTGTTACAATCCTGCACAGTACGAAGTGGTTCATAACTGAAAAGTTATCCAATAAACAGGTTGGATGACAAACGAATCCAATCTGTTGAGATTTTAATTGAGTGACATAATGCAAAATGAGTAAAATACAAAACTATTTTAATTTTTAAGGTCTTATGGGTCGGGCTCAAACTTTGCGCAAATTGTGTTTTATTAGTTAAAACAATCCTGCGGGAGGGAGGGGGGTGGAAAAAGTTTGAAAAAAATTTCTTTAAGAATAAGAGCCACCCTAGTACAATTGTACAGTGATTCTCGCGGTAAGGATTCGGGAATTTTGTCCCATCGGATTGCGATTAGCGTTGTCGACAACTTATCAAGCACGCGAGCCGATACAAACGCCTCCCGGAGTCGATGGATATTCGCTCCCACGATCTCTTTGCTCTCGAGTTCCACGACCCGGTGGTATCGGATGACTGGAACCAGTACTTGTCGGTGTTGGTTTCACGACTCGCGAATCCCTCTTATCGCGCTGCGAGACCTGACCGAGTGATCGGTATTATTAGGTGTGTCGAACAGTAATTTGTAGAAAGTAACTGCCACGGAACCTCCACTATCCGAACTACCGTTATCCGTACATCTCATTAGACCAGTAGTATTAGACCATTCCTAATAGGCACTGCATTTATTCGCACGTTGCCATTGAGCAATTTCATAAGTAGGCGAGACCGAGGCTAGAACTTCCGGTTTCCAAGAAACATTAAATTCATACAAAGTCTGACGATTCCTGCGTGTTCGTCGGATTTTCAATATTATTATAATTTTAAAATGCAACTAAGCAGGATTATATGATAATATTTATCGATTGTACCAGTCTCCTTTTTTTCTTTGTTTTTGTGCGCGTGCCCCTTCTTTCTTATTAGATAAGTAGTCTTGTATCTTTCTCTATTATTTTTCTTTTCTTTGTAAATACTTATGTAAAAAAGGCATCTGTCTGTCTATAATAAATAATAATAATCATTATTATTTTATCCGGACTGTGATGAATATTTAAGAAATTCATTCTCGATTATGCCTGAAATTTTCAAGATTACATTAATGTCGTTGTGAACTACATCCCAATGAATTGGGAAATTTGGAACAAGTAACAGAAATATTAAAACACGGATATCAATACATATTTTTCATCTACTGACATTGTTTAAGAAAGGAAAAACTGTTTATTTCGTCTCTATTTCTTACAATTTATATGAAATATGTTTATTTTCCGTAAAAATCCACAGTCTTAAAAGTATAACGATTGTTAACACAGGTGTGTTCTTTTCTCTAGAATCTACACGTGTAATACACAAACACCATTTTTTCAGATGTTTAGCATAAATTCTTGAAGATTTACCTTGTTCAAGGAAATGACCGACAGAAATGGTCAGTGTGGACGTTGCGTAACGCCATAAACACGTTTTTCAGTAGATTTTTGTTATGTAAGTGGCACCCACGTGTATCCGAATACGTGTTGTTACGAATATATTACTGAAAAACGCTAGCAACGGTTACACACGGTCGGCAACTGATTGTCTCTTTTTACGTTCTCATAAAATCAGCAGATCATTTCTTGTTACATATCTTATAATCATCGTACAGACAACAACTGAAAATATTTTAATTTTCCATGGTCTGACATCGTCCGAGCAATTTCGGACGCGTACGTTTTATTTACAAACCTGAAAGAGTCATAAAACGAGGTCGTAAATATCTCAAGGTACAACCCAAGTGCCCAAGATAACCAAGGCTTTGGATGGGTCAGACTGTGTTCAATCACTACTCGGTAAATCGAGGTTATTTACGATCAATTTTATTCATCAACCTTAATTTTAATTGATGAATTTATCTAATTTACGGTTCACCCGTAAATTCACTAATTTAAACAGATTTTTAATTAGGGTAACTGCACCAGTGAATGAACATTTAAGAAATTGTTCAGGAAGATATTTTATTTTTAAAAAAAGTGAATTAAAGGAATCTCATATATGCCAAATGGCTACCTATACTTCATTTGTCAAAAATAAATAAACACAAATAAAATGAAATTATTATTATTTTTCTTCATTAAACGTTAAATAAAAAATATAAAAAATAGCAGTGAATAAACACTACATTCTAGTAATTATCGGTAATAATTATTATTATTGATATTTATTAATTGGGTCAGTAATTATTAATAATAATTAATCTACCAGGCAGCATAGACTTGCGGTATGGAAGGGTTGAACAAGTTATTTATCTTATCAAAGAACGTCACAAAATGAATTGAAAAAACATATGTGCCGATTGGTTCGCGAAGACCGAGTTTGTCAGATATAAATATCAATCGAGCTTCGAGACTATCTGCACAAGGTGAGCTCTTCGTTTCGTACAATTAGAGTCGAGTCTGGCTGAAAAAACATTCTACCGCAAGAAGTGCGCGCCGATACTCGTTCCTCCAATCCATGGAAGAGCTCGAGCAAACCTTGGTTCAAGACGAATTCCTCGACTCGGAACGGAATACATAAGGGGAAGGATGCACAGAGATGCAGGATGCAAGAACTGTGAGAGCCAGCAAGCAGGCATACGTGCCTTGTAACCGAGATAGCCGCAGCGTTTATCCTCTTCAGCGTCCACAGATACTGGCTCCGTTGCAAGTCGATACCACAGGACAGAAGAAATCGATTGCATTCTGCGAGTCGTGAAATCGTTCAGTTTTAAGTTGCTATTCCGGTTTCAACTATCGAAAAATCCATTTTCCGCATTTTCTTTCGACGACGATTGTTCTTAAACGTGTCTGCAAAAGGAATTGTGATAGGTAATTATATAGAAAAGGTCTGCGTACTCCGATTTTGATGACATTTTAATATGTTATAGATTTCGACATTTTGAACAACTTTTTCCTTTTCCAATGTAGGAGGGTCGCTTTTAGTTTTAGAGATATTTGCAAAAGACTATCGCTAATACTGTATTGAATTTTTCGTATTCCTGCATGCTCCGCAAAACGTAAACCTGTTCCAGGACCGCATCTGTTTATTTTTTCTTTGTAAACACGTTGTGGAGATGAGAAGCGACAATACCACACATAGCCACCCAGTGTTTCTGAGATGAAAGTTCTCACATTAAACAATATAAAATGAACTAAAACCAATAGCAATTTGTTTTACAATCAAATGCGATAATATAATACATGTATGCTGTATTGGTCTCAGTTGATTTTATATTATATAATGTGAAAACCTTCTTTTTAGAAACACTGAGTTTTCTCTCTCATCTCTACAGCGTCAAAATGTAAACAAATGCCGCACCGGGACAGGCTTACGTTGCCGCGGAGCGTGCAGGAATACGAAAAATTCAATACAGTATTCGCGATAATTTTTTGCAAATATCTCAAAAACTAAAAGCGACTTCCCTATATTGGAAAAGGAAAAAGTTGTTCAGAATGTGTTGCTGCATAACATATTAAAATTTCATCAAAATCGCAGTACGCAGACCTTTTAATTAAATAATTACCAGATTTGTTTGCTGACTACGTGACTAACTTGAGCATTACTTTACATTATTTTATAAAAATAACAAGAATAACCTTTCTCTCGCGATATATACCCGAAGAAATAAACTTGTTGAACATTTCCTCGTGCAGCTATACAATCTCGCTAATTGTAAATTAAAGATACCGGAACACATAATCTTGGGGTGTCTGATTGAATTATGACAAAGTGAATTATGATATTTATTCTAAAGAATTCTGTAATGTATGAATTATATTGCAATTACTGATCTTTTGTTTACAAAAGCAAAGATATTTGCAAGCTCCCGGTTTTGTGTTCTACTTTCTTTCGTCATAGGTGCATAAACCACAGTCTGGTGACTGTGCTGAAAGAGATAGCAACAATGGTGTAGAAATCTGAATAAATAAGAGAATTATGAACGAATCCTAGACGTTTGCAAAAGATGTTTCGAGTATTGTCAACAAGGTGGAACAATGAAATGCACCGCGTCGTATGATGAAAGACACTCGCAGAGGTAGAAGGCAGACACGATGCAGCAGCAGCAAGAATTATACACCAGGAAGTGACTTAAAAGAGTCGGCTCACTACAAAAAGTACATCACACTGCAGGTACACCCCCGCAAGCATACTGGATAACGAGGTCTACAAATTCTCCTGGGATCTAACCAGCAGTACGAATAAAACTATAACACGCAGCAAACTAGATGAATAAAACGGTACAATTAACATATGTATATTAGTCGTTGTATATGAAATGTCTGATTTTACAATGCAAATCTTCTTCAACGTTCTTCTCGAACAGAGGAAGATCAGGGAATATTTAACACAAACGTTAGGATTAAAAAGACCATGGAAATTTGGAGATCAGGAATGTATCAACCGCAGTGTAAGTCACTGGAACAACGTCATGTTGACACGTCAACTTGTAGGAACTGCTGCTTTTCAAAAATGCGTATATTATGTTCATTAATATACATATAATATAATATAATATATTAATATACATATAATATAATATAGTATAGTAATATACATGTAATATAATATAGTATATTAATATACATATAATATAATATAGTATATTAATATACATATGTACATTAGTCGTTGTATATGAAATGTCTGATTTTACAATGCAAATTTTCTTCAACGTTCTTGAACAGAGGAAGATCAGGGAATGTTTAACACGAACGTTAGGATTAAAAAGACCATGGAAACTTGGAGATCAGGAATGTATCAACCGCAGTGTAAGTCACTGGAACAACGCCATGTTGACACGTCAACTTGAAGGAACTGCAGCTTTACAAAAATACGCTAATGTATTAGTGAAGAAAATAATAATCTGGAGAACTGGCAGCACCCACCGGAACTGTCTGTGAGACCGACGGATTCAATGGAACTTCGCCTGTACCTAACTTGGCTGGAGTCCATCGGAAACAAGGATTACCGAGAGGTCCAAGTCGAGGAAAAAGTGAATGCCGAAACTGAATCTTATGTGTCTACAGAAGCGTAAGTCCGTGGTCTTGATTATTGCAAGATACTTGCGAGGGTAAAGTGTACATAATGTTAGGCTAGTGCAGAAATAATATTATAAATCATTCGAAAAAACAAGGCTCGCTAGATAGCCTTACTGATCAGTCGTTCTTTTCCTCTATTATTAAACATTTTTAATAGCAAACGTGGTCTCTAACCAAATGATTCAAATCCAAATCGAAACGTTTGGGTATTCTTACAAATTAGCTATAGTCTGTAGAATTTGATCGAACTTTTGCGCCGATAAAAATCATTCTCATTTATTCGAAAGAAAATTTTGGAACAAGTACACCTCAGGCCACAATACATTTTGATACGGTCTTATTTTGAGTTACGCCTAGATTGGAAAGGCTGCAAACACGGCCAGTCGCTTAATTCCATAAACACGAGAATAGAATAATATAATAGAGATTGTACAGAAAACATTTATGTTATTATTCTTTATGAATAATTCAAATGATTTAACACAACACTCAGAATGTTAGTAGACACTAAGAAGTTTGAACACAGTCGGCTGTAGCAGTCGTACGTAATATTAAAATTTTTTAATTAATATTTATTAAAGGGAGCGACCAAGATAGCAGAAGGGACAAACGAAAAAACGGTAGAATTTAATAAAGGAAACACACGTGATATAAAAGAAGAAACAGTTGCTACACGAATGAAAATTAAATTCATAATTAAGCAGGAACGCAACTACCAGAAACAAATGGCGACCAAAATGAAACGGTCGGAAAGGAAATGTGCAAAACGAACGGATAGAAACAAGGACCGCAGATATGCAAACGCGAATACCGAGATGGAAGCGATCAAAGTTGAATGTAGCAAGCATCAAAAATGGTTCATAGCGAAACTAGAAAGAAACACGTATCCTGGACACACCTCTATATTGTAAAAGGGGAAGGTAGAGTAGGGATACAAGTTTTACAATTAATCTCGCGACTATGAACAGACATAACACAGAATAAACAGAGCGTACCAGGCTAACCGATTCAGGTGAGGAATAAAAGTAGAAAATCGGAATTGAAAACAATATAGCCAGAATAATTGAAGGTGTAGAAAGAACTCAATAGACTACAGTGAACCATTCAAACCAAATCATGGAACACATACAGGAAATTCAGGACAACAGAGAACCTCGATGGAGTTAGTATGATACTATAAGATTGAGGAGATACAAACAATCAAATAATAATACAATATAAAATATTAAACCAATAACTATTATATAGGATTTCAATAATGAAACCTGAGAAGAATGAACTATAAATAAAATCAAGATACTTTAAAATGTTTTTTAAGCCAGATCTTATTTTTGTTTCTTTTGCAGATAGAAAATTGTACATTGTTTCTCAAGCTCTACCATCAATTCTACAAATTGTTCTACGTTAATTAATTTTCCTCGTGCAATTTTCTGAACAAGACAAGTGTGATACTATGTAAGAACTTGTATACTTAATATCTCAAATTTTATTCAAGATTCACTAACGTTGAAATATTTTGTCTTGTATATATATATCGTTTTCGGTGTATCTTTACAAATTTTCATTTCCAGCGGACGTTGCAACCTGCCCTAGGAAGCACAAAATATTATATACACATTCATATAATATTAAAAAGAGATTCAATCTCTTCTTAATATTTAAATATACATACAATATTTATTTTATATTAAGTATCTATTATATCTATTTCATATTACGAGAAAAATATTTTTTTCTACATACAAAAAAAAATGAATCTTTATTTAGTATTAGAAATAAAATATTTTTTCCTAATGTACAGATAATATTTATTTAATATTATAAAAAAACATTTTTTTCTTATTATAAAATAAATCTTTATTTAATATCAGAAATTATATAAAATTATATAATGTAATATAAAAATTTCTTAATTGTAATAAGGTCCTTTGGAAGATAAAATAGAATATTCCCTCAAGCAATGCACGGAAAGTAATAGATATTCATAGTTTCTAGTTTTTATTATAACTTTTTCTAACATTTGAAAATTTTATTGAATGTTATTTAAATAATGAATTTATATTTCTCAAATATTGGATTCATACATTTACTTTATATTTTTTAAATATCTAGTTTATATTCTCTGAATATTTAGCTTATATTTTTTAAATATTCAATTTATATTTCTTGTACATGTATACAATATTCAGATCCAATATTTTTCTCATATGAAAAAATGCGGCTTAAATAATATTTTTCCAATATTTGAAAAAAATATTTATCTTATATTTTTGTGCTACTAGGGTGTATTGTTATGGAAACCAGGAATGCAGAGAGCCTGGTAGATGCACTTCGATCCCGGAAAGGGAAGCGCTTCTATAGCTTCCTACGGGGCAGGAATATGAGCCCGATCTGCGGTATCGATAAAAACGAGGCTCAGTTACCACCACAATGCCGGGGAGCTAATTAGTGGATGCCAAAATTGTTGACCGACGAACCGTTACACAGCCACCCACTAACAGCCGAGTGCGTGTCCTTCAAGAAACTTAATTAAATACAAGCATTCCAACGAGACAGTAAAATATTATGATTCTCCTCTCGGGC
This sequence comes from Lasioglossum vierecki, assembly GCA_028455595.1. NCBI lineage: Eukaryota > Metazoa > Arthropoda > Insecta > Hymenoptera > Halictidae > Lasioglossum > Lasioglossum vierecki. The sequence goes on from CM052336.1 coordinate 10,304,387, forward strand.
GATCCGCCTTATGTCCCGTTTGAAAGATGAGACTGTTTCTCGTCCTTTTCTTTTCAATTTATTATCGCCGATTCCTCTCTTCCACATAGTTTATACTGACATTTTCTCTTCTTCGGTGAAGTATGCATTACCGTAGCATATGTATCAGTAATATCAAATTTAGCTGAATGCCATTTTAAGATGAAATTACTCGTGACGTTTCAAGCAGGATTCTTGTGCAACCAAAGAGAACAATTAGTCGGATTTTATCATCACTTAAATCAACATACAGTATTATTTTCAGTAGATTAACATTGAGAAAAGAAGTATTTACGTGAATCCTGTATTTTGAAAGAATGCGGACAATTTGTGCGTTGCATGAAAATCTGCAGTTTAGTGATTAGAATATGCAGTTTGTGTGATCGTGCGTGCAAAATAAAACAGTGAAACTTTCAGGGGTGTCGAGGAATAGGCTTATCAATTTCCAGCTTATCAAAACCCTTCAATATCTGTTTGACTTGTAGTTTTTCAAATTGCGTTGGAAGGTACAGATTTTGCATAAATATGTACATTCTATACTCTTATCAATTTTCAACTTATCCTTAAAAGAGGGACTTCAGAGAATTTCAAGAGAGTGAAAAACTTTAATCGGTTTCCACTTTATCAGAATTCTTGACTGAGAGGCTTGAACAAAGTTGAAGAATTTTCTTATCAATTTCCAACATGTAACTTGTGAGGAATAGCCGTATTTATTATAACTAAAAAATAAATATTATTTTTTCAAATTCTTTACGATTTTCTACTTTCATAAATTTAACTATATATAGGGTTTTCTACTAATACGCATACATATACACATTCAACCCTATAAACTTAAATTGTGGCTTTTCAAACTGCGTTAAAATATTCAGATTTTGCATAAATGTTTACATTGTACACACTTTACACCGTGTGATCAATGGCCATTCCTATGTTGATACATGCATGTGTACGTGTACGTAGAATGTAATAAAGGATAGAGGATCGCCAGAGTTCACGTGACCGCCATTAACGAGGTATCTTCGAAATTAATCTAGGGCACGCTCCAGTATAATTCCGCCGCTTACCAAGTTTCTATGCGAAGTGAGCATGATAAGACAGCCCTCAATGCTCGCGTAAAACGCAACCGGATCATTAAAAACCACCTGGCAGCAGAAACTAGCACGATTTTATTCGAATAATTCATTATAAATTACATAAATATTTAAAATCGCGTGGACGGCCAACAAACAGTAACACATATTACATGTCTGACTCATTGTACCACAGGAAGAAGCCTAATAAACAATCTGTAGGTTCTTTTTTTTTACTTATGCAAATTTTCAACAAATTTTACAGTTGTATGCAGTATAAAATTCAAAATCTCAAATTTTATATTTTAAATAAAATATATTGTATAAATTTACTCATTTTTATTATAAAATTTAAAATTCCCTCAAATTTTATATTTTAAATAAAACATAAATTTACTCATTTTTATTATAAAATTTAAAATTCTCTAAAATTTTATATTTTAAATAAAACTGATATAAATTTACTCATTTTTATTATAAAATTTAAAATTCCCTCAAATTTTATATTTTAAATAAAACATATAAATTTACTCATTTTTATAATAAAATTTAAAATGGCTATTTTGAATTATTTCATAAAGACACTAAAAGAATATATTCATCCGGTTTTCTAGCAGCTTTTACCATAATATATTTATGTTCCAATACATACGTGAACATATTAAATAAATATCTTATAAGTTATTGTAAATTAAAACATTTAGAACCCAGCATTTTGAATGGTCCCGTGAATCTAGTGTCAAAGGCGAGCCCTGTTTATTCCAACCCCCTTTCGTCATATAGTAATTCAGAAGGCGACGATTCCATTCAGCCGAAACACCCTGCAGCATTGTCGTCGTATGGACGTATAAATGTGTCTATAAAATGTCAATCTTCGTATATATTACTCTTCCTTATTTCATTAGATTGGCACTCCGATAATCTCGGTTCTACTGTGGTAAATAGTAGACCGACCAGCTTATCATGAAACGCTTGGAAATCGTCTGGTCAGATAGCTTCGCTTCCATGCAAGCGAGTCGAATTCGCTGACAGATATAACGCGACGCCGCACACTTTCTGACACACAGAGCAACGTCAGTCACGGTGGATTATGTTCTGCACACTTGCCCCTTCCGTGGCAGATATTTTATCTACGCTTGGGATAGCACAGGATGTTCGTAAAGCGCCTGCACGATCGTCGAGCCAAGTAATTTTCGTAGAGTAATCATCGCCGTGCCTCGAAAAATACTAGAAATTCTCGGTATACAGCGCCGCAAGAAACCAAGTACTTTGGAAAATTGAAACGGACCTTGGCCTCCACCAACACTTAATATCATACTAATCAAATCAGATACATTTTTTTCTTTGATAACTGCACTTATGCATTTTCCTACACTCTGCAATTTTTTTAAAAAATTGGTAAACGTTACGTTTAGCAGCTCCAACGACCTTGACCTTGACATATGTTGTCAAGGACAACATTCTGAACAACTTTTGCCAGTACACCTACCCGGTACTCGATTTCCGTTTTCGAGATAATTGCAAAAAACTATTGGTGGTACTAAATTGAATTTTCGGTATTCGCGCACGCTCCGTGGCAACGTAAGCTGCCACGACGCAGCGTTAGTTTACTGTTTTTGATCGCTATGTTTATTTATCTAAGGTGTAGCTCATTCAAAACTATAGCAACCTTACGTTGCCACGGAGTGTGCGCGAATACCGAAAATTCAATTTAGTACCACCAATAGTTTTTTGCAATTATCTCGAAAACTAAAACCGAGCACCGAGTAGTTGTAATGACAAAAGTTGTTCAGAATGTTGTCCTTGACAACATACGTCAAGGTTAAGATCATCAGAGCTGCTTCTCCTAAACGCAACGTTTACCATTAAATGCTGTTCGTTGGTAAGCGCACCACTTGAGTACAGCTGAACCGATTTGGCTAATTTTTTTTTTAAGTTTCCTTTTTTCCTTTTTTCCAACCTTTTCTGTTGCTCCTAATGCAAATTAATTCGTGAAAGTTGAGTAATTCAATGATGATTGTGACAGTCTCAAACACTTGGCTACTGTTTAGAATTTCTGTTGCCCATTTTCACCATAAATGCATGAAATTCACAGTCTAATTATCACCGACGTGTAATATAAAACATAGTGAAGCTTGATTGAGCAAAATTGTACCTGGAACCGATATAAACGTCAATGTGCACTCGCGTTCGAGGACTCGCGTTCATTGACACGGAGGACAACCGGAAGGAGATAGAGAAAGGGAAACACGGCCGTGATTGGTAAAACAAAAACGACTAACGTAATTTCGCGTCCATTCATCGGTGAATTAAGTCCCTTTCATACGAGACCATTCGCGCCGAAACCGCATAATTTCCGAGCACCGATCCGATCGACTCTTCAAAGGCAGCGCCACAATGGACTGTACAACATCTGTTCGCGTTTCTTTATTTAAACGATTATCGCATTATGCTCCAGTGCGATACATTCCTGCCAGCCGGTGTGCAATGCTTATTCCACGGTAACGCCGGATGACGAGGCATTTCTACTTTTTTCTTTCTATTTCTCGTGAAACGTACAATTGAACGTCCGTCATGCAACGGCGACGTTGCGTCGAGCGCATCGTCATTTTGCTTCGGAGTCCCATTCATCGAATAATTCGATTGTTGTATGATAATTAGCTTGTTTAACCTGTGTTTTTGTCAAAATGCTGTTTAAATTTCATTTTTGTTTACGACTTCCACTTTCTCTTTTCACAGGGAGCACTTCCCCTAGTAGCACAAAAATATTAGATAAATATTTTTTTCAAATATTGGAAAAATATTTTTTAAGCCACATTTTTTCATATGAGAAAAATATTGGATCTGAATATTGTATACATGTACAAGAAATATAAATTGAATATTTAAAAAATATAAGCTAAATATTCAGAGAATATAAACTAGATTCGAGAAATATAAATTCAATATTTAAATAACATTCAATAAAATTTTCAAATGTAAGAAAAAGTTATAACAAAAATTAGGAACTATGAATATCTATTACTTTCTGTGCATTGCTTGAGGGAATATTCTATTTTATCTTCCAAAGGACCTTATTACAATTAAGAAATTTTTATATTACATTATATAATTTTATATAATTTCTGATACTAAATAAAGATTTATTTTATAATAAGAAAAAAACGTTTTTTTATAATATTAAATAAATATTATCTGTACATTATTAAAAAATATTTTATTTCTAATATTAAATAAAGATTCATTTTGTAAATAAATATTTGTTACTTAATATAAAATAAATATTGTATGTATATTTAAATATTAGGAAGAGATTGAATCTCTTTTTAATATTATATGAATATGTATATAATATTTTGTGGTACTAGGGTCATGATTGTTATCGCAGTAGTCAAGTAACAATGAAATATCATTTCAAATAACATTTTAGGTTTTAAAAAATTAACAATAATTATTTGATATAATTGTGAAATTGTTACAGAATTGATACAGAAATTTTCAATATTATTTTAATGATTATTTCTTTTTGATATACTTAAAATGAATAATCTAATCAAACAAAATACGAAATGTTAATGCAGAAAATAAATAAGAAACTTTATATATTTGAGACTTTCCTATCTAGTAAATATTTCGATACGGTTCGCCACATTGCACATTGGCACAATGGAGCCAAATCCATTGAAAATTAGGGACAAAGGACCCTTCGGCTTGTAAAATCGGTTTAATAGCTTCTAATCAAATATATATCGCACGATTATGATCCGTGAATTGTAGAATGGCAGATGTAACCCTGTGAAAACGAACACCTGACGCATCTTTCGATTGTGCGAACCAGATGACAATCAGCTGCAATCAAACTGGGAGAATCTAGCTACCTGTCAGTCGGTTGACATCACGCGAGTCTCAGAATGCATAGTTTGGTCACCATGAGTAAATAAAAAATTAGAAACAACTATGAAATTTTAAAAGGTTTTGTATGAAAGCGTAAACAAACAAATATGATCCAATGTATACATAACTGTTCCAAATATTGGTTCTTTATGAAAAAATTCTCATTTCTATTATTTAATAAAAATCGTAATTAGGAAAAAATTTCCATCATCAGCTGGAACCCCATTGCAGGCACAAAATAGAAATTAAATTTTTTTTTAGAATTTTATATAATAATAAATGTATAAAGTTCAATGTCCAGTTATGGTTTATAAAAATTTTCAAAAAATTCGTTAAAATTTGGGACGATGTTTGTGTATTTTGAATCTACAAAGGCTATTACCAGTGAGAACAAAATTTCATGTGGCTCCACTTTCTTTAAAATTCGTGTAGAAAAATCGAAAATTGTGTAAACATCCTAGTGATCAGTATGCGGGGGAAACTGTAACACTAACTTATTCAGAGAACGGGAATCGCTGACTCCGGAAAGTGAAACGCAGCGAATGTGGATCGACACGCGCTGTAATTATCTCTGGACACGTATTATGTGTCCCACGTGCGGGCGGGGAGTTGGAAATGGTCGCGAACGTGTTTCCCAGCGAGCCATGTAATGTAACAGTGTTGTCGTAGGCGACAGACATTTCATTCACGGTGAATAAAAGTCCTATTACCTTACGAGCTGAAGAGGCCGACGTTCGATCGCTTTCATCGTCCGTGGACAATTGTCCTCCCTTGTGCGCTCGCGACAACTCGTGTCAATTCAGTCTCTCCACTCGAATTGCTTACGTGTTTCCCACTCATGACTTCTTCGAACGATTCACTCAATAGTAGCTTGGAGGAATTTATGCATTTCTGCCGTACAGGAAGTACGGTTTTTAGCTGGCACATAAGGTATTTCGAAAATATTTAAAATTGTACATGTTTATTGCAACATTTTTTCCATTAAAATGCACTGACAATCTGACGGATCGCATTAAATAAACGAAATAATCGGAAGATAAATATTTACTTTTTACCATCTTTATTTAGATATTTAATTTTAATTTTCAACGAAATTTATTTCAATGACTCCAGACTTTATGCATTTTTAACAGAAACGGGTACACTACTTTATCAGTGGAAAATATAAATTTATATCTAGTTCCTGTGTCTTGCAATTGATGCACAAACTGTTTGTTTTGTATAAAGATGCGGAGTCCAGTGATAAATTAATGCAATATTTTGTGCTAAATAAATAAATACTATGTTCCGAACGAACATCATTATGCAAACTTCGGAATAAAGAAGAAATTCAACAATACAACAATATAATAATACTCTTTCCCTTCATTCCAAAAATTTGCACATGCTTTAAAAGGATATTCGCGGTGTGGTGGTTATACGACGTGCGAGGAACAACATATAACACAGTCAAGAAAAATAGATATTATGCACGGTTGATTTAGCATAATGCTTTCAGGTTAAGATAAGCTAAAGATAACCTAAAGATAAGTTATACTGCCTACACAAGTTCTGCGCAATCATGCGCGAATATTGCAGACCTGGACTGCAAAAAGTTGCAATCATCAGGTACTGCTATATCCAGAGCACGAAATATTACAACCAAAGTTTCATTGAAATAGGTCAATCATAGCTGTTGATTTTGCTGATCCAACAATTCTAAACTCTACGTTTTCTATTAAAATAATCGTAGTTTACTTTAAATTGTATCTCTTCCACGAAGAACATTATTTAAACTGAATACACCAAAAAAATGTCATTATATATTTAAATCATTGTATCTCTTCCGAGATATATTAAATTGTTGTTCCCTTCCACGAAGAACATCATTTAGATTGAATACACCAAAAAATGTCATTATATATTTAAATCATTGTATCTCTTCCACGAAGAACATCATTTAGACTGAATACACCAAAAAAATGTCATTATATATTTAAATCATTATCTCTTCCACGAAGAACATCATTTAAACTGAATACACCAAAAAATCTCATTATACATTTAAATCATTGTATCTCTTCCGAATTGTTGTATCTCTTCCACGAAGAATATCATTGAAATTTAATACAGCGAAAAAGATATTTTGATGATTTACTGGCACAAATAAATCTATTCTCAAATATCCCTCAAACGCTCCTCCAAAATGATTGGCAGATAATACTTTTACAGTATTATGTCATACACACTATAAAAATACATACATACACTTTACACATTTTGTGTAATACATTATTCTTTAAAAAAATCAACAGACATTTTCCAAGTCGCACGACGACCGAAAGAGGAACACGAACATCATAGACGTTGCCGCAAGTGAAGTGCTTATCTCAGGCACACGAAACGTGTTCTCCTAATTGATAAGCCTATAAAAAATCATTCCACGAACTGTTTGAATAGAGTACCTATTTCTCTCCCGAGCTGACCGGCATAGTGAAACAATAATTCCACGAACTGTTTGGAAACGGAGTAGAGTTCGAGCTCCCCATCTTGCACGGACATTTCCTGACGAGAAGAAATATTCGGACCGCGACCTCCGCAGGGTTAACGAGCCAAACGAACCGCGCGCAAGAGTGGAAAATGTCAAAGGAACCGTGACACGGCTGGACTTAACGGGGGAAAAAAAAGGAGCACGTGTGTTGCGGGCCGGCACACCGTGTCAGGAATGCAACGTTGAAAGTGGTTTCGCGTGGTCGAGCACCGTACGTTGACTCTATTCTCGACGTGTACCTGGCAGCAGGTGCTCTTGGCCCGTTGCTCGAGGGAAACGACTGATAACTCGACCCGTGTACAAACCTATGTATGCATCTATACGCGGGCGCACGTGTGCGACGTGCGCGTTACATTTACATCCACCACGACGCTTCCCGTGGATCGTTCGGGCCCGCACAAACTCGCTCACCTGCAGCCTCTTCTTCTCCCTCCACGGCCACGAAAGAACCCGCGACAATGTACAGGGTGTCCCCGACTACGTCTCTTACACGATTACATTTCAGGGGTGAGTCACACTGTTAACCCTTACACGAGAACCAATACGCGTACACCGGGACTCCATTTATCCGAGCATCTTCGGAATTCCAAATTCACTGAACTCGTTTCTACCATTATGCGAACTGCTTGTACCGTTCGTCCGAACTGTATTCAAATGGTGATTACGTCCGGTGATCACCATGAACGTTAGCTCCTATTCCACCTTTATTATCGGACTGCGAATTTTATGTGTCATTCAAATCATCAGAATTACAACTATTCAAAAATAACGATCTATTATTTTTAGATTATTGAACATAAATAGAAAACAACTGAATTGATGGTTTTAATGTTACTAACTAAGCAATTTTGCAAATAACTATAACTTTTTTCAACGTTTCGGTCGAGTTTAAGACCATTATCAAGAAACGTTAGCTCCTATTCCACCTTTATTATCGGACTGCGAATTTTATGTGTCATTCAAATCATCAGATTTTACAACTATTCAAAAATAACGATCTATTATTTTTAGATTATTGAACATAAATAGAAAACAACTGAATTGATGGTTTTAATGTTACTAACTAAGCAATTTTGCAAATAACTCTAACTTTTTTCAACGTTTCGGTCTAGTTTAAGACCATTATGAAGAAATATATAATTGCGTCTGTAAAAATTAAACCAGTGTAAATTATATTATAGTTCCAGTTAACTTCTGTGTTAAAAAAAAAACAAGAAGAAAAACGAAAACCAATGGTTCTATGGAACAAACTTATTTACTTGCTAAGTGAAAAATTATTTAAGAGTTTGTATTATAAACACGTGCTGGCTACAATTTTAGTTATCCACAGTACATTCAATTTAGTTATTTACAAGTTGTCGATCGAGATAAAGGAAACAGTTATCAACGAAAAGGAACTTTTTAGAAAAACCTTTGCTTCCTAAATTGAATGTAATTATTGTAACTAAACGCATAGGAGTCATCAGCATACCTGATTCTTAAGAATCAATAGCACAATCTTCGTATATTTTTACTCAAACAAAAACTGCAACAGTATTTCTGAGAGCAATTTACAATAGCAACGGCAGAAAACACGACCACTTTAAGTAAACAATACCTTTCAAAAATACGGTTGTATTTTGATTCGCAAACCACTTAGGTACAAAAAGCAACTGTTATTATCGACTGATGGTAAATTGTACAAAATTGGATTTTGACCAGCTTTGTGGTTAAAATGTCCCACTGTGGCGTCGTCAATTTCTCTTTCAGGAAACGATTTCCCAAGCATCTTGGAGAACAACAACTTCCAAGCTGCGACTGCGTGCAACATCCGGCGTTCCTCATCGGAATGCACGTTCCCATTCGGTTTCCCGGGTTATGGGGTACTCGTTCCCCATAAATCTTACAGTGGCAACGAAAAGGAGAGCCCCGCCGTGAAATATAATAACGACAGAAACGAGAATGAAAGTGGGCCACGTTCGGCGCGCAACGGTTTGTTAACTCTCACCCCTTCGAAGTGTCTACTTCATTCACTCGTGACGCGCGTTCCTTTTATTTTTTTTCCTCCACAGATGCTCACAGCCCACTTCCGGCTGGCAGCTGTGTGGAAGGGAGAGCCTCCCGAGTTCCGGCGACAAGGAGAAAGGGAGAAAGGGCTCAAGAACCCAGGGGGATACGCCACTCGTTTAATTTTAACCTGCTCGAGATCGTGGCCACGTGCGCCGAATGGAACTTTTCCTTTCCGCGTTAAAGCTGGAACTCGTGGGGTGCTGAGGGATACCGTCGAACCCAGTCGGGGGTGATTTAAATTAGTTGCCTCTCTTCCGCGAAAAATTCTCGGAAATTATTCTCTGTACACCTTCAACCCTTTCGGACCTAATGACACATATACACCGTGATGCAAAACAGCTGGCGCACGTGGAGTATTTGTACCGAAAAGTCGGCAAAAATAAAATGTAGAAAAAGTATAATTCTTGCTGTCCAAAGTAGTTCAAGATCCAATGAATAAGGCTTCGGTAGAGTATTTTTATTTGTACACCCGCGTGAAATATTTTACTTCGGGGAAAGTAGAGTTTTTGTGGAAACACTGTTCATTCATTAATTAATTACTGAATTTTTCATTAATTAATTAATCATTGTACATTTTCAAATGTTTAAAAGAAAATTTTGTAAATTCTTGCACTGCACAAGCTTGTCAAGTAGGTATACAAAACACTTACGCACAGATTTTATTTCGTTATCATCTAAATTGGTATAGTCATTAATATTTGAACATAATCAATCATATTCCAAGTTTGTTTACGATCATAAAAATTTATGGACGATTTTGTTATGCTGTTGAATAATTTCCGATGGAATAATATACCTCTTTCTGGTATATTCCACAAAATCTTCGTGATCTATATATTTAGTATTAAAATAATTAATTGCATCCCCTAATCTGGTGACATTGGTTTCAAGGCCAAGAAATTTTATCCAAAAAATCTCCGTAAACAAATCTTTCGTTCCATGTGCAGGTTCCAGTTACTTTATTTAAATTAACCCTTAGTCACTAAAAACTGTTGTACTATTATTTGAACAATTGTTTACATTATTAGATATATCGGTATCTAACCTATTACTAAACGTTTAAGTATTGTGTGAGACATTATATCAATTCCATATCTAACAAAGTTAAAAAATCATAGAGAATGGTAAAATATTCTCAGTCAGAAGAAATTTTTGATTAAAAATCTGTTTGCGATCTTCTAACGTCCCTGAAGTCACACACGAGCAACGCGTGCAAATTATTGTGTACAAAGTGGTGCAAACAATGCGTTGATAACACCTCTGTGCCGTGATGCAACTGCATTTCCGATTACAGGAAAATGATGCAAACGACTCGACAGAGTAATTAACCAGTTTCGCGAGTGTGATATTTTTCCCAAGCCTCGCTGGCTTGTCTCGAGCTGCAAAAATGTTAATCGGTTGAGAAACGGATCATGCAGCACACATGCCGCTAAAGGAAGGAACCCTATCATTGGTTATACAATTAATCACAGTAAACTCGCACACCTGCTCTCGTCTCCCGAGCCTGTTATTAAGCGGCATTGCTCACCTGTACCCTTCTATAGAACGATCTCGCGACCTTCAACCCTCTCGCTCCTACGTGGAGAGCAAGAAACGGCAAACATCACTCCCGGTGGGCCGATTTCGCAATTAACGGGTTACATACCTTTGAACGGCTGCGAAATCATGCAACCATTGTTTCAGCACACAAAATTATGCTGCATCGAAAAACCGATGTGCACGTTTTGATTAATGTCATTCGAGTTGCGTTTAATAGAAAAAACTCAATTCATTAAATTTCGTAAAGACAATGCTTTCCATTTGAACTGAAATACAATGTAAATTACGACCTAAATTTTCAAATTTCTTTGTTAGTAAAAAGAAAAAAATGCAGGAATGGAAAATTAATATATACATTATAACTATAATGTAATTATAAGGTAATTATAATGGGACTTTTATTTCAAAGTAGACAAGTTTGAAAGAGACTTATTAACATATTACTTTACTTCAGAAAGTGTACTAATTTAGAGCTGTATTAATAACAAATTATTCTGTAAATATCTATTAATAAATTTAAAGGATATTTATTTTAAATAAATTGGTTATTAAGAAACCCGACGTAATACACACAGTTCCAGTGACACTTATTTTGAGTCTATGTGAATTCAATTGTGATAACAAAGATAGTCCCATTATACTTACATTCGTAGGAATTCACCATTTCTATCAATTTTGTGGTATACGCAAAAATTTTGTACAACATATCTCTCTGTCAACCAGTGCGTTATTCACAGAAGAACGGCCACACCGTAGACGTTGGGTTATCGCTCGATTATCCCGACCGTGTAACGACCCCGTTTCCTTCAAAGATTTCTGTTTACAATCCACTGACTCGTCTTGACGAAGATAATTCGCAGCGGAACGTCGCAATCAAGCATAAGTGAATTCTCAAAGAAACTGTTGATTGTACGCGAAATGGAAATGATCAAGATAAACTTATAATTAAATGGAAAAATTTCTCGTTTTGTTACCTAGCAAGTCTCTAAAAAAAATAATCAAGAATTGTTGCTTACAGCGATATAAAGTTAGTATTTGGCAGATAATTTTTATTGTACTTAAAAATCTAACTCATCAGGCTTAAATACTTCTTGAACGTTTTAATAGCTGCAGCTTATTTTATTAAAAGCAAAATATTCAGTAGCCCAGAAAATTTGATTGTTCAACGTGCACTACTTTTTTGGATAAAAATCTGCAGTGTAGTCATGGGGCTTAAATAATTTTTGAAAGTTTCAACAGTTGCAGCTTATTTTATTAAAAGCAAAATATTCAGTAGCCCAGAAAATTTGATTGTTCAACGTGCACTACTTTTTTGGATAAAAATCTGCAGTGTAGTCATGGGGCTTAAATAATTTTTGAAAGTTTCAACAGTTGCAGCTTATTGCATTAAAAGTAAAATAGCGCAGAAAATTTGATTCTTTAGCGCGCGTTATTTTCAAACTTTCAACAGACACAATTCTAAGTGCTCGTGGTGCTAAACTCCAAGTTCATTAGAAATGTAAGATGCAACGTCCTCCGTCTCGTTATCGCAACAAATACTGATGGTTGAATAAATCTGAATCTTTCCGTTCGTAAGCACTAAAAGAGCGGACTGTTTGCCGTCCGAAATGAACAGTGAAGCCCTCGAACTCCTCTTGCGACGAAGGGTCGCGCAGAGGGAAGTAGATGTCCGTGAGAGTGGCATAAATCCATTGAAGCTCATTACGCAGATCGCCAATTAAACGTAAGAGGTTTTTTTCAACCTCTCCATCATCGAGCATCGTTGCGTTCGATGATCACGAGTACATGCTCTTCGAGAATGTTTGAATTGCGCTAGCAAATGCGTTCTCGGCCCACACCCTTCTAACGAGGGACTTTGATGGAACTGGGAAAGATCTACACTGATCAATGGACTGCGAATGTAGCGAGTGCATAACAAAACTGAGTAGATAAAATATGACATATACAAATTGTTGATTATTTATCAACCGAAATACATTCTAAATAATTTTATATCAATCTATTCATTATAACGAGGTTACATCTTTCTGGATAAAAGATTTCGACTTAAAATAAAATTACTTTCAATATTCTGACGATCTATTCGTACAAAACCGAGAATTAAAAACATCAGGAGAATATTAAGATACTGTATAATTTTATTTTCGATCTGTTGATCCTATTATTTGAATATAGATTTATATTTTTAGTAACAATTTAAATATAGTGAAAATAACACATCAATTCTCTTGAAGTTTTTCTAATGTTTTAATTGTTTTATATCGCACATATTTATGTTTGTCATAAATGCATAATATTTCAAATTAAAAGATATTTGTCGTTTTCAAAATGCAAATGGCTCAAAGAAAAGTTTTCATCTGAGATTTTAGTACCTTTGTGTAGCTATCATTTTCTCTCTGTACAATTTCAACTAGGATTAAAATACTATAAAAGTTAGAGACTTAGGTAGGTTAAAAAATTTTCATACTATACTATAGTATACGGGTATTCGCCTAACTTGGAACCCTTGTGTACGAGAACAAAAGCGAACGGCAACAGCGCGACATGTACGGGGACTACCACATTCGTCGACTTGGGCGACTTTCCAGACTCGTTAAGTCCTAGTGGCAAGGTTGGTCAGCTTAACTGAACAAAATTTTTCAATGCTAATTACATCAACGTTTTTTCGATATATAAAATATTTTTTATTGTGTTTTCCTTACAATAAAATAGCATAAATGTTTAACATATACTTCATGTCATATATTTAAAAATAATTTTTTAAAATAATTTTTCAACAACTTTGTACACTGCATTCCAAACAATTAAAATGAACATTGAATTGTAACTAAAAATTCGTACATATTTGAACTCGTGTAACATCTAAAAACATTTTTTAATATTCTGTCTTTGGTTATTTTAAAGGGTAAACTCGTTGCATATTTCCAAAATCTTTTTATTATAAAGTAATGAATTCTTCAAAATAGAATATGATTTTTATAATTCTTTAGACGTGCTTATTGTAATTAAGTAAGGAGTACACGTAATACTTTTGAACGGGAGTATGCGTACACAGTAGAACTTCATTTAAACGTACCCTCGGGGGACAAGCAGTTCATGCAACTTTATTATTCACGTAATTGAATCCTTTTTCACACAAATATTTACTGTTCTTCGTAGTCAGATAAGTAGATTCGATGAAACATCCGGAATTACGTGTCTCCAATTTTATGAATTTGAAAAAACGAATTTTTAAAATAATATCCAGTATGTTCAATTCAAAGATTCAATCTTTTAAATGGAATGGTATCTATGTTTTATATCTTATCTTCAAGATCATATGAAATCACAAATGGAACAAATGTTTCTTCAATTTCTTCCTTTATTGTTCGTTGGAGTTCTACTGTACCGAATATTTTTTTAAACAGGTATTTAAATGAGGCTATCTTACAATTTGATTGTCATGATTCAACCGTGTAGCAAAACCACTGTCTGTTCAAAGTACACATGGGGGCACACGCTGCGGTTGTCCTGGCGAGTACATACGGTTTTTAGGAGGGTCCTTTATTACCCATTGTATATTTTCGAAGTCCTTAGGGGCGACAGAGCTATTGGGATTTCCTCAGGACACTTTCTATCTTCCTCCTCTCAACGGCAATTAAAGTATCGTGGGACCTCACCCTAAGGACTTCCAGAAAGATTTATTGATTTGTTGTTCCCCGAACCAATTATCTGTAAATGCGACAGATTTCCCGGAAGATGTTCATAGCTTCCTATTGAATTTTGCACGACCCATATCTAATTGCGTCTACCTTCTAAAAGCATTTTATAAAAAGAACCATATACTTATAAGATTTCCCGAATTTTGAATCGGTATCTGACAAACCTCCTGAATAGCTGAATATATTGAACAGATTTCCTGTTGCTACACTTTAATAATGTTCCTTACAGTTAACCCCCACTCTTTTTCAAATAATTTTGACAATTTGAGTTATAATTTATCTTATAACTACAGAGACTAGAATTTTCCACATCATCGTTCATAAATTCTTATAAAACAATTATGGCACGCCTATATTCCAATTAATGGCAAAATAGAAAATTCCACAACATCCTTAAATTCTTCTAATGTATTTACAGTCTTATTTTTCACTAATCCATTTTATAAATTTATTACAAAAAAGAAACTCAAAACATATTAGATCAATTTAAAGATGTTGTTAGATATTGCTATCGACTTTTCATACATAAATTCTCAGAATCTTTCAACAAAATTCTAATATTTGTTCGATCAACGCCCGAAAGTCTCTGAATCCTGTAGTTTAACAATCCTCGTTGCAGGCCTCAATAACGGATAAGGACGGACTTCGAGGTGGAAAACTCGCGAGATAAATCGATCTGGCGAGTGTATCTAATTGGATCGCAACTTCGTGAAAGTTCGCGAGAAAGGTAGTAGGGTGTAACGCGAGCAAGGCCACGTGGAGCCACCGATGCCCGATAAAACGAGATATTATGTCCCGGCGTGCAAGTAATGGTAATCGAGGATGCCTCGATAAGGTCGACGAGTTTCTTCCCCGTCTGAACCCGCTCGGTAACGAACTCTTCGGAACCCTTTACTCCTAGCAACATGTTACCCGTCAGGCTGGCGCGGGGTCGCATTTGTGCGCGGGCCTAATTTATTGTGTGGCTCGATCGTAAAACAACGTCGATCCCGCACAATGAACCGATTTCTCCCGAGAAAAGCCACCCACCTGACAATTTCAGCTTTAATGGAGCTCCGTACGATCGCGGACCAAGTCGCGTCACACTGGATGCACAGATAGCACCGTTTTAAGGGGGTAAGAGATAGGTAGAATATTACTAGAATGTTACTAGAAAAACAAGTAAAACAGTGTTAGCGGGATCTAGTTGTTTGTCATTATACGAACATGTTACGAGCTGTGTGAGGGCTCATTATAAAGAGGAAGGTTGATTGTTCTAAGCTCCACTCATGATTTCAGTAAACAAAGTCGTTTTGTATTATAAAAATACATGGGAACCTGATGGTAGTTATCTCGATTTTTCCCCCTAGTTTAGACGCTCATGTTATTAATTATAAACTTAATCTCGTTAAGTCATGATGGAAACAAGCTACAATCAACCTTCCTCTTTACAATAAGCCTTCACGCAGCTCGTAACATGCTCGTATAATGATAAACAACTCGATCCCGCTAACACTGTTTTACTTATTTTTCTAGTAATATTCTGCCTATCCCTTACCCCCTTAAGGGCCCATGTTTATCGGGGAAAGGTTCTAAAAATACTGTTTCAAACTTTTACACAGAGTAACTGTTTCCTTTTATCTCGATCGACAATTGTAAAGAAATAAATATATAAATAAATTGCTATGTATTATGTCGGCATGTAGTCAGCACGTGGTTAGAATACAACGATTAAATAATTTTTCACTTAGCAAACGCAATTATACAGGGTGTCCCAAAATTCGTGTACTTCCCGGAAATGGGAGGTTCTTTGGGTCATTTGAAACAACATTTTCCTTTACAAAAATGACGCTGGCGGCTTTGTTTAGGAGTTATTAACGAAAAACACGGACCAATCAGAGACCGACCTAGGCGCGTGTTGGCACAGTCGGCCAATTGATAGTTGGCGCGCCGCGCCGGGTCGACTGTGCCAACACGCGTCTAGATCACGCTCTAATTGGTCCGTATTTTTCTTTAATAACTCCTTAACAAAGCCGAGTTCGCTATTTTTGCAAAGGAAAATGTTGCTTCAAATGATCTCAAGAATCTCCCATGTCCGGATGTTGAAGGAATTTTGAGACACCCTCTATTTCGAAAAATTTCGGGGCCCCCCGGGGAAAAGCGTAGAATTTGAAGCTTGGTTTGTGTTCGGGGCCCCCTTTTGCTTGAGGCCCAGGGCGTTTGCCCAAGTTATTGAAACGATGAAATTGCTTCCATGGAAATTAATTTGATAATTTTCTCAGACACAGATTGTATAAAAAGTGTCTTGCCTTTTTTATAAGCTAAAACATTTTAATCGGTTTTAGTGGTCAGTAAGTTCAGTGTTAAGGAAATACATTTTCGGGAGAAGCTGTATTATATTGGTTCTGATCCGATGCCGTGGATGTACGGAAATACAATGTTCTCGATTCCAGACTCACGAGAAAGAAATTCCATCCGGAGACAGACGCAAATGGCAGCACGCTTCATCTCCCACTTTCGCCGATGATCATGATCACGAGCGTTAGCGCCAAAGTCGTCAACAACCTTCGCTGATTTTCTCCCACTTGAGGCCGCGATGACGCAAAAAGACGCGGTGTCTTCGAGCGCGGCGAGAGGAATCATTTAAAGATATACTCGTCGCTTGGAACGTCGTTCACCAAGCACGCCTCGTTCAATTGTTCTCAGAACGCACATTGTTCGAGAGGCCAACTGGCCCGGCCAGCTGACTTTTCAAACTGCCGAATCGAGCAGCCGAGTCAGCCTCTTGGCAGACCGAGCTGCTCCGCCTTTGGAAGGATCACTTTATTCCGTCGATCATTCTAATCCAACCCTTTTACCCTTTGTGGGCCCTATGCCGAGACTGACTCTACACTTTCCACCGACGAAACTCTTAGCTTTTATAAACAAAAGGACTTTTGCCTTTTCAAGCATCTCTCCCGGTCCAAGTTAACTTCGAAGTTGAATTTTAACGTATAGTTCTGGATGATCAAATTTTGGTGCACATAGTTAAGAATGAATATAAAAGTTAGGAGTGTAACTAGATTGTGGATATTTATGCAAAATATAAATTTTCTCCATCGCAATGTCTAGGAGCCAACTGAAAAGGTCCATGTTTCTTCAATGACTCTAACAAATTGAAAATTACATGTATCCTCTAATTCTTCTGATCTTTCTACTCATGTTGCTCATCAATGCATCAAATCCTCTATTTATAACTATTAGAAAATTTGGAAGTAACTAGTAACTTCTAACTACTAGTCTCCAACATAACTTGGTGTAAAAATATGTAAGAACTTGATGTACACTCAAAAGTTACGAATTCGGATCCATCAGAGTACCGCATCCGAGCGATTGCAACCTCTACATATAAACCTCCCGTTAAAAGGTTGCGTGTTAGAAACAGACGTCTCGCAGTTTTATTGCTGACAAGTGAAAGGTATAAAAATAACAATTTTTATTGGCCTGTAACTCGTTCTCGAGTCCGAAGAGACTTGCTCCACTGGCGATTGTGGGAAGCTATGAAATCTTCGAAAGAGGATCGTTAGTTTCTTCCTTTCGTAATCAGTCAAGTGTGAAAACGCTCGAGATCTCTCTGCCGCGCATGCATAGATCCAAGTACAGCTGGGGGGTTAAAGGTACGCGGTTCTCCGATGCGAAGCGTTGAATGAAGCCTACTAGACAACTTCAACATTCTCAGGAGTCACATTCGCTATCTGTTACTACACCAGTTTCCCAGGAACTTTCTATTTCCGTTTCGTCCAACCGTGGCGTTCCATTTCTTCTTACGTCAACGTCTGCGAGAACCTCATCCGTTTTTCACAATGGTTTCAGTCGATCCGTGCTGCCAAGACACTCGAACATTCGGAGGTATAATAACAAAGCAGCTTATGCCCAGTCTAAGCCAATCTGAACTCGTAACTCTCGGATGAAACCTATTTTGAACCCTTCGAAACCTATTTTCCACAACAGTCAGTCTTATTAGAAGATTCCAAATCTTGTAATCGAATTTTAAACCACTTTCCGATGACTTAGAGATTTGAAACATTAAACGTAGCTCAGAAATGGATGACAATGCAATATTAAAAAAAATTTTTAATTGTGCAAAATTTCAATTAAAAAAAAAAACTTTTTAAAAACCACGCTCACATTAAAACGCACTAAAAAGGAGAAACAAATTTTTTTAGATATTATTGACTATGAATAAAAGTAACGTAATCTTTTACGCTTTTATTTATAATCACTAACATCTAAAAAAAAAATGATTTTCTCCTTTTTGGTGAATTTTAATATAAGCGTGGTTTAAAAAATTTTTTTTTTATATATTTTTATATTCTGGGCCAAAATGAACTCAATGTACTACAGTGTCAGGGCTACTAATTAATCATGATACAAGGTCTACGGATTTGGAAGGGTATTACTGTATTTTCAATTTGAAGACTTGACCACTGACTGGACAATTCGGTTTGCTGTTGATAGCTTGGACTAGCCAAGGCTAAGAAAAATCGTACAGTGACTCCACAGATGTCGTTTTGAAGAAGAAGCTAGAATCTTCGAGGCCAAAGTGGATTCTGGGTCAGAATTGATTGATGTCGATCATTCTGGTCGTGTTAATTCCAAGGAAATTGATAAGATGCGTATTAGGAGCCTCCCCCAAAGTACACGACTATATCCAGTAACAGCCGACGGCGTTTCTGCTCGCTGTTGCGCCACGAAGCAGCCTGCAGGTCGAGGTAGACGACGTAGAAAGAATCCTACGGCTTCCATCGGCAAACAGCTGAGGCTTCTTCCTCCTATCGGGGGCCCTAACCCCGAGGGATCGTTCGAGTCGACTCTCGAGTCGAGACGAGTCCTGTAGGTCTCTTTGGAAGATCGTCTGGAACAGACAGCTGACTGGACAGGTATGTACAGTCAGGCGCAAGAATGTCTTCAAGGTCAGTGTCGGCGGTTTATTACTTCTATAGCATTCCTCGACCTCCTCCGATTAGACCTCCCTTCTCGTTCATGCGAACCCTTGGCGCCGATAACCCACCATTTGCGAAGATGTCCGTCTGTCCCTCCAATCGATTCCGAGTTGGGCATGTGTTTTAATACAATGCAAAATCAATCCTTTTGCAATACTATTTTCTTTATTTTTGAAGATAACAATTTATTTGTTCTGTATTTTAGTGAATGGAACAGAAAATGTTTGACCATTTGCGAAGATGTCCATTTGTCCTTCCAATCGATTCCGAGTTGGGTATGTGTTTTAATACAATGCAAAATCAATCTCTTTGCAATACTATTTTCTTTATTTTTGCAGATTACAATTTATTTGTTCTGTATTTTATTGAATGGAACAAAAAATTTGTATATTCATTTCCAGTTGCAAAATTTTCAATTAAAGTTATTAAATTGGTGAAAATCATTTCTGTGACTATTAGCAAACAATCTTTCAGTTATAAATGATGCTATGGGATAAATAGATTTTGTCGATTAATCATAAACGAAAACAGATGAAGCATAAAATTGTGAAAACATTAGAATAATTTAAAAATAATTATTTTACACTTTGATTGTGTTTGTTACAACCGACTTAGAAAATGTTTAATATGCAATATATGAATATGCAATTAAAAAACAACACAGTAATCCTCTATAGTATTATATTTGGATTGCACATCGAAAATTATCAAGCGGAATTAAAATACAAATAAATTGTGAATCAATGGTTTGTTTATGAAATATTTATAGCCACTTTCTCAGAAGCAAACTTCTGTAATAGTATCCATTGACTTTGATGGGAATCGGTAACAATCGCAGCGTTTTCAGGGTGCCATCGCAGTATCAGAGTTGTCAATTGGGGACAAGATAAGTGGGGAACGAGGATTGAAGACACGGAAGTGAGAGAAGATGCGACAGCGATCAGATTTCGAGGGCAGAGCACGCCTGAAACGTGGCGGAACGAGAAAACAGTGTTTCCTCCGGTTCGACTCGATCCGTCGAATCGTGGAAGGACACGCACAGCATCCAAGAGAATCTGTTCGAAGAACCTTCGGATCAGTACTTCAAATGAACAGTTAGGTATCATTCTTTTTTACAAAAATTAACTTCTTAGAAATTTGTTATTTCTTTACTATTATCAATAATAGTGTTTTTTAATTGTTTATTATTTTTATTATATTATTTATATAATATATAAATAAATAGATAGATATAATGAAAATAAAAAAAAAATTTTGAAGTAATAATAGTAATGAAAAAAAATAATAAAATAAAATAAATATAAAATATAGAATATAAAAAAAACTCTTAGAAACTTCTTAGGAAAGTGTCAAGATTGAGCCAATATTTTAGAATCTGTACAATAAAACTCCGTGTAATAAAAGAAAAATTTTAATAAAACATTATTATTATATACAGCAATGATATTTCATATTATTCATAAACATATTGTATGTGTCGAATAAATTCTTCTTTCGAAAGGGAACTCGTCTAGAATAATCGAATTTTCAAAGCTCGAACTATTCTCTTGACGAAAGATATTAATATATTTATAACTTTAGTTGCGACAATTTTTTTATGTCTCGTACGAGTTTGCAGTATGTAATAAGGTCAGTTTACTACCCACGTATAAAATTCCAATAAAGGACTGAAACTCTGAAATTCCAGACAAATCCGTCCACAGAATACGACGCGCCTCATTAAACGTTCCCTGCAGCAATTTCGGCTGATAAAACCGAATTACGACCGCGGGGGATCGTTGCTCTCGCGAAATTGCACAATTGTTTGCAAAAACCGATCGCGCGGGTTTTATTGTTCTCGGAGTTCGAGAAAGCACGAAACACGTCGAAATGTCTGACCAAGAACGCGATGCCTCGCAGAAAACGAATGTCCTGTAACAACTAATTAGTCAGCGACTCTATCGATCGAATACTGTAGTACAACAAATTGTCTTGTTAACCGGGAGACACCGGTTAACTTATCTGTCGTGTTTGCTTTCACCTGTCGGTATCTTTTAACTTTCTTATCTAGTCAACGAGTACAGTATTTTATTATATCGTGCATATACTTCGTATATTAACATAAATCGTATTATTACATTCAAATACATTACAACAAAATAACATTCATTTTGTTCATCCTATCTCGACGTAAGAATTGAAATTAATATTGTGTAAATGGTCGTCACATTGAACTTGTAAGATCTCTTGAAAAAAATATTTTTTTTTTACTTGTAAAGAATATGCATTAAATAGTGCAATAAAAAATATAGTTCCATTTTTTTAAATTTAATGATCTCCATATATCCTCTACGTGGCGTTCAATAAAGCTTAATCTCTAAGATCTCTTGAAAAAAATCATTCTTTTTTACTTGTAAAGAATTTTCATTATTTGGTGCAATAAAAAATATATTATTTCATTTTTAAAAATTTAATGATTTCCATATATCCTCTAAGTGGCGTTCAAGAAAGCTTAACCTCTAAGATCTCTTGAAAAAATCTTTTTTTACTTCTAAAGAGTATGCATTAAATAGTGCAATAAAAATATATTATTCCATTTTTTTAAATTTAATGACCTCCATATATCCTCTACGTGGCGTTCAAGAAAGCAGAACTTTTATTTGGCTCGTGTTTCTCGCAATTTTTATTTTGCATAAGAGTGATCCGTGTAGTTTAAAATTTGAATGTCTAATTATCTGTTTCGTTAAGTGTCACGGTGGGATAGAAGTGTCATCGACGCCGAAAAGAAGATGTATTTTTATCTGACGGAAGTGCGTTCGTCTTATCCCAGAGCCGAGCGGGATCCGAACAAGGGCGTCTTTTTAACACTCCAGCATCACCGGCAGCTAATCCTACGTCCTCAGGTGAAACTCGCTTTCAGCATCGAGAGAACCGTTTCCCACGGTACGCGCCAGGTAACCCCGGGCCGTTTTCCTCGTAATGTGGGTCTCTACGGATACACCCTTCGCCCCCCGTGCCGTCGACACCGCCATAAGCACTGCTGCTACCATTGCCCGCCACACGATTTCGATTGCCCAAAAATTTAGTATTGTAGGGAGAAGTTATCTCCAAGCGGTGAGAATTCTGTCGAATGTCGCGTCGTTAGTAATCGTAACGACGCGACGATTCGATATTAGTTACTTATTAATTTACTTTGCGTTTTTCATATTTTATAATTTGCGTTATTCATGATTCTGGTTCGACGTATTGAATAGAAAAGACGTGTTCGATCTCAGACGGAGATATAAATGAGACAATTTAATTAATTGTATTCAAGATAATTGGAATTAAACGTTAAACTATTGTTTACGGACGTGTTATTTCTAGTTACGACTTAATTCCTATAGTATCCTCTCGATTTTACCATTTTGTACACGACGCCAATAGAAACACTAAATTGTTCGGGTACGGGTCAATGCGTTGTTATTGTTAATATTATACTATCATATAATAATTCACATTTCTAATCAACGTTCTAAAATAACTTGCGTTGATATGAGAGTGGAAGAAGACTGGAGTCGCGACGAGAGAGAACGGAGTTTGACGGAAACAGAAGATTATTGTTGTTACACAATGATTGAGAAATGTGAGAATTCTTGTCAACAATTTCTGCATATCATGTTAATAAATCGTACAGTTTCCGCACAAATTCAATCTGCTGTTTCAATAATACTCGTGTTACTTGTTGTGCATCCTTGAAAGAGGGAATTCCGTTTGAAGTAACTATTTCGTTTATGAAAATGTCTCCGTGGCTTCGGAAATTAGTAACAAAAAACACGAATCAATCAGAACGTGACTACAGAGCACAAATTTCGGCTCTGTGTCAGGACCCGCTAAAGGTGGAATCTCCTTTGCGCGTAAAAGTTGAAATTAATTGATTTTTATATAGTAAATATTTAATAATATAATTAATAATGATAACTTATTTCGTGTATTAGCGTCAATAAGTAATAAATAAAAAAAGAGAAAGTTTTTTTTTAATAAAAAGATGAGAAAAATTTTTATATATGAAATAGAAAAATAAATAATAAATTATTCTCGCAAAACGCTGCATTACAGAGTTCGCCCGCTATAGCCGCGCTCTGATTGGCCCGTGTTTTTCGGGAATAACTCGTCAACAAAACCGCGGAGAATATTTTCGGAAATGAAAAAGTTGTTTGAAATTACCTGTGGAATTAGCCCATTCAGGGAAGTAACATTTCTTGAACACCCTGTATGTTATCCAACAATTTTCCCAAGGGTGGTTCGAAACTTGCCGCTAGATCTTTTTGTGTCTATACGATTTCCGAGTACGTTATACCGATGTGGGCATAATTAGAGAGACCGCTTGATCGATCATGCATTTATCGCTCGCGTTTCAGTGCATCCGGTGCATCCTCTGAAAAGGCTTTTCGTTGGCAATACGTCCGACGTCCCTTCAGACTGAATGAATCGGCGTACAGCGACGACAGTCCAATCGTGAGATCGATTTCACAGGCGGTTTCGCGAGATTCCAAGAATCTCCAGTGCAAATACCAGTTTCCTAACACATGCAACCACTGTGTACCCGTCGCCTCGGAAGGAACGTTAAACGCTTCCAGCGAACAGACTTAAAATGTTAAGGTAAAACCACTTTACTGGCCTTTTTGCAACTACAACAAGGAAATGGCATCTAACTTGCGATAAAACGAAAGGAAAATACGGAAAACAATTCCCGGGTTAGTAACATTAGGTTGTTGCATACGAAATGTGCGGTTGTATTTACTGCAAGCTACAGATTCATTGCACATCATTTTAAGGTACAAAGCAGATCCTTTAAAGTCTTTAATTTTTATTAGATTAATGTGACTTCGATGTCAATCAATTAGTCGAGTATTCTTACTGTACGAGTGAAGAAATAATATTAATAATTACTTCGAAACTATTTTACACGATTGTACATGAATAATTTAAACAAATGAACTTTAAATGTATAACATGGTAACGAAATGGTTAATTCTGATCAACTTATTAATTTTTATAGGAGATTGTTTTTCACTTTATGAGCTGTGAACGCTGCGATAAATTGTAAACAAAATGAGATATTGCACATCATTTTAAGGTACAAAGCAGTTCCTTTAAAGTCTTTAATTTTTATTAGATTAATGTGACTTCGATGTCAATCAATTAGTCGAGTATTCTTACTGTACGAGTGAAGAAATAATATGAATAATTACTTCGAAACTATTTTACACGATTGTACATGAATAATTTAAACAAATGAACTTTAAATGTATAACATGGAAACGAGTTGGTTAATTCTGATCAACTTATTAATTTTTATAGGAGATTGTTTTCCACTTCATGAACTGTGAACGCTGCGATAAATTATACACGAAATGAGTCGTTAAAAATTATAGTCTACAATATAATATCTTCATATCGGTTTCTATAAAAATTTTTTACTACATTCAAAGTATACGTTACATATGTTTGCGCAACTTATTGTTTATTGAATATCTTCTCTAGGAGGTGTTTCTTTTTAACCCGACATAACCACGACGATTGTTCTTCACGTCTATGTTTTCGAATAAGCGCCAAAAGAATTCCTTTACCTGCTAAAGTGTTACTTTTACCTGCTAAACTGACTTCCCGAGGGGTCTGTAGCAGTCTGTGGTTCTCAGAGATTGCTGACAAAGGATCGCTTGTCTCTCTCTCTCGCCGCACACTAAGATATTTTTATTTTTAATCAGTTCGTAACGTGGCTGCCCACTCATTTACACAGCTGATGAATAAAACGTCCGTAATGCTGTTAAAGAATAACTTGACTTTCTAACCCAGAAACACTTTCTCAACAAGAAAAAGTAATACATCTTTTGTTTTTAACAATCTTACGATCGATGACTGGAATAACATTTAAGAAAAAGTAATATCGAGCACAGTTACTCGTATTAAAATTAAAACAAACAAACTCAATAACACATACAACTGTTCCGAGTTATGTTATTATGTAAAAGATACAACTTGTTAAAGAAAAATAAATTCTAGTGAACAACTAAATGTTTATGATCATACGATTAAAAGTTTGTCTTACATAACAAGATTAAGTAAACTGTCTAGGTTTAAACGCTTCAACAAATGCACTCAGGTGTTTCGGAATAATCTACAGTTACTTATTTCCAAATATTTTCGGAATATAAGAATCATATAATTAGAGTGTTTGCTTATTGCAAGAAGCACTTCAGTGGTGCACTATTTGAGTTGATAAATCGGCTATTTGTACGCTGTTTAAAAGCGTAAACACGAAAAGAATCACGCTCTGTGTATCCTATCTTCTCAACACTCTCGGGTAGCAAGTTGTATTCCTACCTGGAACGAGTTTAGCGAAATTGACTTCTGGCCAACTGAATTGAGCAAATACCCCGCTGTGCGTCAGTTGCACAACCCAGTAGTGCAGCGAAAGTTCAGATGTTCGAACTTCGAACTTCGAAGTGCTTCCAGCTATTACACATACAATTACTCTTCACGAAAACTGACACACTATTTACTTACGAATTCAAAATATTTGTCTGAGTCTCTTCGACTATATTTACTAACGTCTTATACGAGTACAAAAAGATCCGAACCTTCGACTTTTTGTAAATATGCGATTGATAATTACTTAAAGATAACCATATCATAAGGTTATCTTTAGCATAAATCTTTTCAAATGCGGAAACATTTATTGAAAGTCTCGTAGTTTTTGAGAAAAGAGTACTGAAAATTCATTTTTTTCAGGCTCTTGACGGAGCACGAGTGTTGATGAATACAAGTGGCATTTGTACTACGTGGTAAGTAAAATTAGATTTAGTAGGATTAGTTTACGGCAAAAGTAGAATACTTCCATTGGATTGTGCTAAAAATGCATGGAATTATTCGATCTTTAACGTCAGGCCTCCATGTCAAAACAAATTTTTATTTGCTACCCTGGCTGGTAGGATTGGCTGGGAGAAGCCAATACCAACATCAAATAGATCGTGCTAATTTTGTTGGTCTCTCTAAACGAGGCTCTCTTTTAAGGATGTTCTGGAGGATAAATTTGACGTTTTGTAACACTTTACAACTTTTTACTCTGCAACTGTTTAGTAAATCCTAATAAATGTCGAACATAATTAATTACATAATTTTTACTATATCTACAAAAAATGGAGTTTTTAATTGCGTTTTTCTACAAGAAGACGGGTTAAAATGTGCAAACTTTAAGTCGCTCTAAATATTAAACAGTGCTGTACATCAAACCCAAACTTTGATAATTGCATTAATCTAGTAAGCCATATCTTGTCAAATTTTCAAAAATTTTGTTGCGTTTTTTCATTAAGTCGCTATAAATATTAAACAGTGCAGTGCATAGAACCCAAACTTTGGTAATTGCATTAATTTTGCAAGATTCATGTCTTGTCACATTTTCAAAAATTTTCTTGCAATTTTCAAGGTTTCAATAGGGTTTGAAGTGGAATTTTTATGAATTCTCTATAAAAAGACGTGTGTGTGCAAACTTTAAGTCACTATAAATATTAAACAGTGCGGTGCATCGAACCCAAACTTTGTTAATTGCATTAATTTCGGAAGACTGATATCATGTGAAATTTTCAATAATTTTCTTGCGTTTTCAATTACCTCCAAAACACCCTTAAAAATTGCGTCAAGTTCAAATTCAAATGTTGATTTGCGATCTTTGTTGGCAAGCTTGCCGTTGATCGGTTCTGTTCGACGCTGGGGTGTAGAGACGGTTGGTACTCACGGACTGGAATTTTCTTAGGATCGACCGCGGCAAGACGTTCCTCGACCTTGTCGATCCTCAGTCGGAGGCGGCTGCTGCGATCGGCGACCGCGGTCAGCTCGGCGGTCAGGTCAGCGAAGATGTTCTCGGCTGTGGTGAGCAGGGATGCCAACTGTTTCAAGGAGACGGTGAGCGCGCCGTTTGCCACCGCCTCCAATTCAGCGCCGACCGGCCAACCCTGCGGCGCCGATCCTGTTGGCACGTGTCCGCGGCACAGGTAGCGCGGCTCCACTTTCCGCAGCACGAACGGCATGATTCTTCCACGGGGAAACCAACACATTCACACATAACACTGAACCAAAGACACAGCGCGCCGATTTCCGTTTGCGTGTGCGATTCGATGTGCTGCCGCGATTCCGTTGCTCTCGCGATCGTTAACAGATCAAGAACGGTGGATGATCGTAACCGTCAACGATCCGGACCACCGAGAGATTCCCATTTCCCGTGTTTCACCGACGAATACCGCGGCGCCATTCTGTACCGATCGTGGGCCCGGGAATACCTGGCTGCGACACTGCACTGCAACAACACCGTTCTACACTGAAAATCCGGAGATATACCTGCATTCGGGGAGCCTTAGCGCGACACGCATTCTCGCGACGATCCACGGCACAGTTAGCCGATCGACCACAGAACTCGTTTGCTTCACTAACGGATTTTTTTTTTAAAGACAGGACTTTGCACATCGACGGTTACGGCGAAAGGAGGACTTTCAGCACACAAAGACCATTCTCTCGTTTCGGAGTATGTTCTCTATATGTACTACCACTGTAACACCGACGCGAATACACACGGAACGGATCCTCGATTGAACGTCCGCGCGACCCGACGGCGGTACACGAAATGCCGGCCGGCTTGCTGCCGTGTTGCCGAACCGTTCCCCGATTCTACACCCATTCAATTCCAGATTGCTGTTGGCACCCTTCGCGCCGCTATTGCTCCTCCATCTTGCGTACCTTCCGCGAAGCCGCACCGAGTCGGTGCGCAATCGTTTCGTCGATAATATAGGACTCTTGCATTCGTACTACACAGCCTTAAA
The DNA here is from genome assembly GCA_028455595.1 of Lasioglossum vierecki. NCBI lineage: Eukaryota > Metazoa > Arthropoda > Insecta > Hymenoptera > Halictidae > Lasioglossum > Lasioglossum vierecki. Next base: position 10,332,986 of record CM052336.1, read on the forward strand.
ATTCTTAAATTCAGATGTTAAAGACTGCTGGTTATAGATTTCAGATCAATATACCCATGGAATCTTATGAGCTTTTTGTCTAGGCTTTCGGGACTTTAAGAACTCCCCCATCATTTCAGTGTCGCGCCCTATGGTACCAATATTTCGTGGATTTAGTGTGATTTAGTGTGCGTGGGTATAGCAGTGTTCCGATTGTGCCGACAATTTTTCGCGCATGCGCGGCCAAAACAGTAGCGTATCTACAATGACGCAGAAGGGCGGCCAGGGCCCTGACGTCCTGAGGCAGTTATATTGGCGAGAGTGTACAGGTATTATTGGCGGGACGAGTGTTCCGTTTTGAAAGTTAAAAATGTTCTGGAGGTAATTAAAAACGCAACAAAATTTTTGAAAATTTGACAAGATATAAGTCACACTAAATTAATGGAATTATCAAAGTTTGGGTTTGATGCACTGCACTGTTTAATATTTATAGCAACTTGATGTTTGCACATTTCAACACGTTTTCTTATGGTGAATTCATGAAGTTCCACTTGGAACCTTATTTAAACCTTAAAAAGAAGCAAATAGAAACTCCATTTTTTTATATACATAGTAAAAATTATTTACACATAAGTTGTATACTTTTTTAAAAGTCTGCGCGGTGCTCAAGCTACCCGATTTCATCGGAGAGGTTACGTTACTGAGGCTGAAACTGCCACGCATGCGTGAAAAATTGCTGGCTCAGTCGGTACATTGTACCGAAGAGTATCTCGTCGATGGTGGAACTTGAGCGTTGCGATATTTCAGATCACTGTAATTTCCACCGTTATCCCCGCGCCACCGACGAGGTACTGTTAAAGACTGCCAGCCCCCGTGCTATCTCGCGGGACCAAAAAGCAGGGCTGCCAGCGAACTCGAAAATGCGAGCCGAGTTCGAGTCTTCGATGCGAGCTACTCGCATGACGTCATCGGCTCGATTCATTTTTTATTTATATCATTACCTTCGTTGCTAACCCTGTCAACAACGCGTTGCTAGGGGTTGAGAAGGTTGAGTAGGATCATAGCTGTGATATGGGGCGCTTTTTTCGCGCATGCGCGAGTTTCGGCAGGAACGTATCTGCGTCCGAAGTTTGTGAGGCACTATTGGGGGGAAAGTAGTGGGAGACTATCCGGCTATACCCTTTTGCGAAATTAGCGGGGCGCCCAAGTTACCCGAATTTACTCGATCTTCGTACTTGACTGAGGCTAAAATAGTCTGCGCATGCGCGAAAAAGCGCCCCATATCACAGCTATGAGTAGGATAGTGAGGATGACATCGTGCGAGTACTCGACTCGGCTCGACCGATCGAGTCGAGCTTAGCTCGGCTCGCATTTTGCGGGTACTCGCACAGCCCTGCCAAAAAGTGGGCGCAATGGGCGGGGCGGTAACGGTGGAAATTACAGTGATCTGAAATACCACATCGCTAAAAGTTGCTCCACCGACGAGGATAGTATCAAAATAGTGGCAAAACATCCTCTGAAGTATGGCGGAGAATGTAACATTTAATAATAATCTCCTCAATGGTCTTTTGCACCGACGAAATGCCGTCGGATGCATTCTGGCACCGACGAGATACTATTCAAGACTGCCAGCCTTACGGGACTACGTGTCTCACGAATTTTTCAGTGTTCTTTTACGCCCTCTAGGATATATTCTGACTGGAGTGAGAAACACAAGGCAGCCGACGGCATTTCGTCGGTACAGAAGACCACTGAGGAGATCTCGCTGGTAAGAACTGTAAGAAGGCGAATGAAGGCATGAAATGTTACATTCTCTGACGAACCGAACTGGTCTCTTTCTTATGCCAAAAATCCAACTTTCGAAACTAGGAGATCAGTGATTTAAATGTTATGCCTTCTTAGAATTTGTCAATTTCAAATCTTTTTGCCGAACAAGAATACCTGCCATGTTTGAATGAAATAACCGTTGCGCGCCGCCACCGACAAGATATTGTTAAAGACTGCCACCCTTACGGGACTACGTGTCTCACGAATTTTTCAGTGTTCTCTTACGCCCTCTAGGATATATTCTGACTGGAGTGAGAAACACAAGGCAGCCGACAGCATTTCGTCGGTACAGAAGACCACTGAGGAGATCTCGCTGGTAAGAACTGTAAGAAGGCGAATGAAGGCATGAAATGTTACATTCTCTGACGAACCGAACTGGTCTCTTTCTTATGCCAAAAATCCAACTTTCGAAACTAGGAGATCAGTGATTTAAATGTTATGCCTTCTTAGAATTGGTCAATTTCAAATCTTTTTGCCGAACAAGAATACCTGCCAAGTTTGAATGAAATAACCGTTGCGCGCCGCTTACTGAGCGGCGTCGCTAGGTGGCGCCACGAGAGGACGGTTGTTGCAAACTTTCATACACGCAGTTTGAACCGCCATTTGCCGCCACTGATCGTTTGGAATCGTCACGCGTAGAAAGTTTATTGAATTTTGGTACGCATTCATTTAGATTCTCTATTCAAATTGAATTGTTTATTTGTTATTCATTCTGATTGTATGCTATTATTTCTGACTGCGTGTATTATTTCTTTCTGTTACAGATTCCGTGAGCAAAAAATCCATCGATTGAAAACATCGATGCTACGCCTATCTTTCCGAGAAGCAATGTCTAGACGCCAATGGTCATTGCGAACATTGGTCAGCAGCGGTGGACGTGTCACCGTACGTATCCGTTGTTTTTTCAATAATATTGTATTGTTGATCATCCTTTTCGAACACATTAGTCAATAATTAATAAATATTCAACTTGAAGCAAGTTTTTCTTATTAATTCTGAGTTTTTCGTGTTTCGTAACGGTCACTTGCATTTGAAGTCGTGTCGTGCTGTAGACTTTTAGTTTTTCAATTTTCCGGTAAAAATAATTTTGACTACATATTTCAACTGAATTATTTATTTATTGTTAATTTCGATTGATTTTCTGTGTGTTTTCAATGGAAAACCTGTATTTTACCCCTATCTTTACGGCCTCATCCAAATGCTATTGAACAAAATTAAATCAAGAGTATTTATTTGAATGTTCATTGAAATTAATACTGTGGCCAAACAAATTATTTGCTGCCGCTGTGCATATCTCGAAACCAGAAGTTTTGGTCTCTTTCATTTGCCAAAAATCCAAGTTTCGAAATTAGGAGATCAGTGAGTTAAATTTTATGCCATTTTAGAGTTGGCCCATTTCATATCTTTTTGCCGAGCAATAACTGCCATGTTTGAATGTAGTAACCGTTGGACGCCGCTTAGCCAGCAGTGTCGCTTACCGAGCGGCGTCGCTAGGTGGTGCCACGAGAGCACGGTTATTGCAAACTTTCAAACACGCAGTTTGAACCGCCATTTGCCACCACTTACTGCTTAGCATAGTCACGTATATATTTTTCGCATTTTCTCGCTAAAATTAACAGAATTACACAAGAAAGTGGCAACAATTTCTGCTCGTCGGAGGTAGAGTATTATCTTATTTAATTTTCATTGACATCTATGTATTTTCGAATCGTGATGCATTCTCGTGGTAATTTGCTCGTGTGTCGTGTCAATCAAACCTATTTAAATTCGTTCCGTGGTACAGAAATAAAGTTTATTGAATTTAGGTACACATTCATTTTGAGTAGCTATTCATTCTGATTGTTTGCTATTATTTCTGACAGCTCGTGTGTTCTTTCTGTTACAGATTCCGCGAGTAAAACGTCCATCGATTGAAACATTGATGCTACATCTATGTATTCGAAAATCGAAGTCAAGACGCCAACGATCATTTCATAAATTCATCAGAAGCGGCGGACGTGTCACTGTAAGTATCCGTTGTTTTGTTCAATAATACTGTGTTGTTGATCATCCTTCTTGAAAGAATTAGTAAACAATTAATAAATATTTACTTGAACGATATATTTCATATTAATTCGAAGTTTTTCATGTTTCGTAATGGTCAATTCTATTTGAAGTCGTTTCGTGAGGTAAAAGTCTAGCTTCTCAAACTTCCGTTAAAACTAATTTTGGCTTTATATTTCAACTGAATTATTTATTTGTTGTTAATTTTTATTGATTTTCTGCGTGTTTTCAACTGAAATTAACGAATTTGTCATTTCTGTTACAGGTTTGGAGGAAGATGTTAAAATTGATCGAATGCTACCCAGATCGATTCTATATGGATGCAATGCAAAAATCAAACGAAGTCAAGACACCAACGTTCACTTCGTACTTTCGTGAAGCAGCGGCGTTCGCGAGAGAGTAAGTATCCGTTGGTTTTTCAATAATACTGTGTTGTTGATGATCCTTTTTTTTTGGTAAATATTTCGTTGTTATTTCTCCAAAACGGATAGACTTTAAAAAATTTTTTTTTGAATATTGCATTGTCATCTAGTTCTAAGCTATGTTTCCAATTTCAAGTCTCTAGATCATCGGAAATTTAGTTTAAAAACAATTTCAAAATTTGTCACCGAACGGACAAGAAACCGAGCTAATAAAAACGTGGTAATAATATTAAAAAAAAAAAATAGAATAAGGATAGAAGCAAGAAAACGGTACCTTTTACGGAACGGTCACTTTATATCGAATTTTTTATTAGTGCAGCGGGGCAAGAACGCAGGTTTATACCTGCGTTTTACCATATATACCTTTCAAAGCAATATACATAGTACTCACCAACTATCTATATAGCTATCCTGTTTATTGATATTTTGATAACACGTTTCGAAAGTTGTCCCACTGGTGTATGGAAAAACAGGGTGAAAAAAAAAATGTTTTGTATTGAAGGAATTGCGATGTACGTTTCGCGAGCCTTCTCATCCCTCCCCTCCGCGTCGCACCAGATGGTCACAATTTGGAGGAAATTTTCGATCGTTGCGGACTGCCCCCCTCCAACCTTCGCGGTCCCAAAAATCCGACCGCGGCTCATTCGAAACGTGACAGTCGACATTGACGGACGTGTTTTGCGTTGTCTCCCAGCTTCTGTCTTATCTCTACCGCTTCCCTTATTGCAACAAAGATCTCTACGTGGTGCGTACGGTTTCTATATTTCTTCATTCGGTAGTAATACGGATTATTTACTACAGTTTTTATTTTTGTTAATACCGTGTTGAATGGAAATATTTATTCTTCATCGATTTAAATTTATTCGTGAATCGTGTATTGCCTTCTCGCGATATATTTGCTCTTTTGTCGTGACGAATAATCGAATTCGTGTCATGTGATAGAAGTCAAGTTTATTTAATTTTTATTCAAATTAACTTTTTGGTTTATATTGAACTTGAATTGTTTATTTCGTATTAATTCAAATTTATTTTTTGACGCTTGGTCGATCGATATTAATTGAATTTGTTCTTTTTATTATAGAGCTTGAAGGAAAACAATCTCACTGAACAGACGAAGTCGAGACGCAAGGTATTGTACTTCTTCGAGCAAGAGTGGACGTGAGCGTAAGTAACATTATCTTACCAATTAAACCGTATTCTCAAATATCATCTTTTCAAAGTATAAATAATAATTAATAAATATTCAACTGGAATAGTCTCTAATGCTCGATTGATTGAAATGAAATGAATTTCTTCCTTTTATTACAGCGCTTGAGAAAAAAGAATGTCACTCGATAGACGAAATCGAGACGGTAGCGGTCGTGCTTTTTTTTTCGAGCAACAGTGAATGCAAGCGTAAGTAACACTATCTTATTAATTGCATTGTGTTCTTAAACATAATCTTTCAAACTAATGACAAATTAATAAATATTCAACTAGAATAGTCTTTGAAAGTCGATAGATAGAAAAGAAATGAAATTGTTATTTCTGTTACAGAACTCATCGAACACATCAAATATTTCGGGGATATTCAAAGACATACGTGATGTTCAAAGGCAGCTGAGATCGAGAGCAACGTGTCGTGCTTACATCAAGGGGGAGAGAATGTAAGCAGCAAACGATTTCCACAATTAATCTTTGTTGTTGAACATTTTCTTTTCAAAGTGATAATATAGCTTACACAAGTTGAATACTTTTTCTATATTATATTTTTATTTCGAAAATCATTTAAATCGATTCTTTATATCCCGTTAGTATAGTAAGAATCAATTTTTTAATATCATGCTTCTTTTTTGATTCCAGGATTGTAAAGCTTTGCGCAGTGGCGATATCGTAACCAATGAGGCTCTACCGAGGCGAGGTGCGATTATTGCTGGTTGCGGATTGTGACGCATTTTTCTCTTCCCCCAACAAGTAGTGAGTGCAAAAGCAACAGTTTTTTATTCTTACATTTGAGTAGAACTTTGATATTTTGACAAGTATAGTGACCGTGGAAAACGCCAGGCGTTTTCCGCGGGTAGTAATCTGTTGTTTTTTAGTTAGGTAGGGTCTTTTTGTACGTCGCGTTTTTTTTTTAATAAATATAATTACATAATTTCAATAATTGAGTTTCCAAATTGCGAGAAGATGAAAATCTTCCGTTCCTAATTGTTTGTATTTTTAAATCATTTTGAATCGCTGGAAAATATTTGATACTACGTACAAAAAGACGATTCGCGACGGATAGATTCTTTCGGCAAAGCATAATTACTGGATTAATTAATTTATATATTACTTTCACGAGTAGAGTTTTTTCATTATTTAGAAAGTTTGCTTTGTCGAAAGGGTCATCCGAGGGTTTTTTTAAATAAACACAAAGTTTTTGAATGAATAAATATATAAATAAAAACAAATTTTCATTAAAACCATTCTTTTTGCTCGAAAATATAAATTTAAATTACATTTTATGATCATTTATGTCGAGATTAAATTTTAAATTCCAAGCTATTTTTCGAAAATGTAAGAACGTTAGCCCGCATAAAATCTAACCGATTCTTTTAGCTAGGATTTTCAGGATATTGAGATTCTGTGTTCGTTGCTCGAATCCTCTCGCGTGCCCAGGCGCTACTCGGGAGGGTAAGAGCAACGGGCATAGAATATTGTTTTGTATTATATGTGGCGACTGACAGTGGTTAGTGTTTCGTGCACGACGTACATTCCACTTGTGTGTGTGTTGATAGGCAGTGGAATTGCGTCGGTTTTTTAAACTCAGTTGAATAACACATTCCTGTTGATCCGTGACATGCTACATGGATCTTCGTGGAATGTGTTGTAGTTTTCTTAATTTATTAAAAATAATGGGTAATATTCCGAATTACATTAAACTGTTATTTCAATTTCGTCAATTTCGTGTTTCGCAATGATCACTGCCATTGTCAGGCGATTTCAGGAAAACAACTGGTACGTACAATTTAGAATGTGTGCTTGTGGTTTGAACGCTAGGGTGTCGGAGGCGTCCCGGGACGTACTCTCTAGGTGTGATAGGTTATTGCACCCTGGCGTGTGTGTGGAGATCGTGTTGTGAATGTGTTGGAGAGCTTGTGTTTTGCAATTTTTTAAATATAGGGCTAGGCAGGTTAGGTAACTTACCTTCTTTGTGTGATTGTTAATACTAAGTAGGTAGGGTCCGGGGCTGGCTACCGTTTTCTCTTTCGGGTAGGCCGCGATTCGCACGGTAGCCAGTCACTGGTAGGAGCCCGAAGTATCGTCTTGAAGCTAAATCGAACGAAGCATGACGTTCGAATTTATGCTTCTTGCTCGATTCTTCGTGTTGTTCTCTTAGCTTCTCGCGGACGCGGACGCGAACGCGCGCGGAATTAGGGCTTTCGAAACGTTGCGATACCGGCTCGATTGCACCAGAGGAGCGATAGGCTTCTTTCGAGACTTGTAATTCGTCTCGGAAGTCGTTGATCGTTTTCATTCTGCGAGCACGTGTAAGGTTTCAGATGTTTGGCGGTCCGCCGAAGAAAAAGAAGAGGCTATATGCCGAAGAGGCCCCGACAAACTGTCGCTCAAGAGGGCAACTATTAATGACTTCGCATCTGAAGATGCGTCTTCGCATGCGAAGTCATTTCCTTACTACCTTGTCACTGTACTTGTCTGTAGAAAGTAGAAATTGTAGAAAAGTAGATTTTGTTGAATGTATGGGCTGGCCACGCCGCCCCAACGATAAGCGGAGATGGGCACGTCCGCGATTGAAATAGCGTTGCGAAAATATCACGCGTGTTGCATTAGTTTTTGAACAGAGATGAAAATTAGTGTTGCGAATAAAATAGACGCGATTTAGATTAGATGTCATTTTGAATGTTTCTTAAATATTAATTGCAATTTTTTAATAGTTTAAAGATTTTATAATTCTTTTGTATAAAATGTAAAGTAGTCTTTTGGATCTCTGTTCGTTGAATTAGCGTTGCGCAATCAAAGTATCGCGTTTGTATTATTCGAGTCTTTCGACATTTCAGGAGCCCATGCTCCAGCTGCAACGAGTCGCAAGTAGATTTTGTTGAATATATGGGCTGGCCACGCCGCCCCAACGATCAGCGGAGATGGGCACGTCCGCGATTGAAATAGAGTTGCGAAAAAATTACACGTGTTGTATTAGTTGTTCTTGAACAGAGATATAAAAGTTAGTGTTTCGGATGAAATGAACGCGTTTCAAATTAAAATTCATTTTAAATTAAATTTCATTTTAAATTAAATTTCATTTTAAATTAAATTTCATTTTAAATTAAATTTCATTTTAAATTAAAATTCATTTTTATATTCTAATTTGTACATTTTATAAATAGCATTTTTATTAGTATTTATAGTTTTTGTAATTGTTTTCACAAAAATGTACAATAGTCCTTTGTATTCTCTGTTCTTTGAATTAGCGTTACGCAGTAAAAGAATCGCGTTTGCATTTTCGAGTCTTTCGATATTTCAGGCGCCCATGCTCCAGCTGCAACGACTCGCTGCCGGGTGTGGTGTAGGCTTTCGCGATTGCGAGTAGTGTTGCGTGAGAATTTCAACGCGTTGCATTAGTATAGTACTTTTCAAAGTCAAAATTGAAGTAGGGAATGTTTTGGACGAGATTGGTGGAGGTCTCCACCTACTCTTCAAGTAGGAAAGACCTCGCAGCACATGTCCGCATGGCACCGTCTCTGTCTGATAAAGGCAGCGTTACTAGGCTTCGGTCTATACTCAAAGCGGCCAGCTCGTGGAGTGTATACTCGCGAGGTGGAATCACGTTTTGAGCGAAGGGGCGCATCTGTCCTGGCGTTACGACCTCCAGGCAGGTGGATGGTCGTCATTAGCGTCTGGATCCGGGGTAGATCCAATGGGCTTGGAAACCCAGTCGCTAGCTATCTCGTCCTGCCTCTACTTCATTCCGATTTGAAAAGGCTTTTTTATTTTTTATTCTTTTCTAACGAATTAACGAATTATTTGCTAACACCATCTTCGGTATGAATTAGCGTTGCGAGAATTTGTGTCGCGATTGTCTTAGTGTTGCGAAAAAGTAACAACGCGTTGTTTCAAGGCGGGAATAAAGTAGTAGTATATTGGAAAACGCGCCGTAATATCAGATATTAATTATGAATTATGAGTCGCGACCTCGAAATGGATTAGTGAATAGAGGACCGACGTTGTAGGGTCAGTCGCGCAGGGTGCTCACAAATTTATAAATTTCAAAGACTTTTTTGGATATCCAAATATACAACGTAGTGGTTCGATCGCGATCGTATAAGCATACACACCGTGTTGTATGTTGAACGTATCGAACGCCTCGTCGGCCCGCAAGGTAAAAGACGGGGTATCTTTACGTACGCGCAGTAAGAACGTATCGAACGCCTCGTCGGCCCGCAAGGTAAAAGACGGGGTATCTTTACGTTTCGTGGTGTAGCTTTGTCGATGAAATTGAATGTTTGTTGCGCCCTGCAAAACTGATTCCTGCAATATCCGAATCTATTCTATTATGATGTTCGAGGTCGTGTAGCAATGTCTTTTTCACGCGTTTGCATTGCGAATTCGCAGAATCGTGGCGAATTTTTTAACAGAAAAGTTTTCCAATATGCAACTACTAGGAAATCCCGCCTTTTAGAGTTGCGATGAAATAAAATGCCACACTGCACCCTTGTATAGATGTGTTTTATTATTTACAGCCTGACTTCCTAAATTCATGTAGCCATATTGCCTCCCCATAGAGTTGCGTAAAAGAAATTAAAGTGCACGGGAGTTTTCTTTACCGAATTAAATAAAATAGTGTTGCGACGAATGATGCACTGTTCGCGTTTTCAACAGAGTGTTTATTTTTTATTATTTTTTTAGCGTTGCGAAAGAATAATTCGTGGCTTGATTCCTCCCCAAAAATTTGAATGGCTACACGCGCGGTTCCATTTAGAGTTGCGCGAAATAAAACGAAAGTGCACGGGAGATTTTTGTTCCTGATGAAATAAATTAGCGTCGAGAGAACATGCACTGCTCGTGTTGTTTTTACATGTTCATTGAACATTTTTTTAGAGTAGCGTTGCGGAAAAATGGTCCACTCGCGCGTTGTTTGCAATATATCGAGTGGACATTTATTTCTAATTGTTATATTTTTTTTCCATGTGCTAATTAAAAATTCAGTATTTTTCAGATCATGTGACAGCAGAAAAATCTTCACTTGTAGTTGTATTTATGTAGTTGCCCGGGCATAGTTGCTTGTGTCGTATGTGTTGTATTTGTTGGTATGTACTGCATGTATATTGTATATGTTGCATGTTTTGCATGTTTTGCATGGCGTTGGTTACTGTATTTAGTATGGCCATTAAGAAAATGCATGGGGGTTATGTAAAAGAAAATTAAATTTCTATACCATGGTATAGAAGATTTAGTGGGTCGGACGGGTAGGCTAGAGATTATCCTCTTCTTGATATTCATTTGTAAAGTGGCCTAAAATAGAGCACTATCAAATGTTTATCAGGAAGAGTGCAATTATTTATACGGGCTTTTTTTTCTATTTTGTAATTGTGCATTTTTGTAATTTTCCGTCGGGTGGGACGATAAGAAATATTATATATTAAGATTATATAATGTATAACATATAATATTATGATTGTATAATATATAATATAATATGTAATATATATATTTATAATGGTATAATATACTTTTTTTAATATTTTTTATTTAATTGTATAACACATTTTATAATATATACCAAGTGGGTGGGTGGGTCTCACTCGCAGCAACCTCCACGTGGTGAGACCCGGGCAATCGGTGTGATTGCCGATTTATAATATTTTATTTCGTGGAAATGAGACGAATTGCTCTATAAAATATTAAAAATCGGCAATCACATCGAGCTAATGCTGCGAAATTAAAACAATTTCTCGGGATAATAATTCAAATAATAAATATAGAAATAAATAAAAATATATTTATTTAAACAATTAATTTAATAAAAGTAGTATTGACATAATAGTTCAAATAATTAATATAGAAACAAATTATTAAAATGTATTTATTAAAAAATTCTTTTAATTATAAATAACAAATAACTATTTATAAAGCAACGATATAAAATAATGATTATAAAACAATAATTAGAATGGTGAACAATAAGGGATATAAGAAAGCAATAAGAGTGCGTAATGAAATTACCCAATAAAAAAAGTAATCTATTTTTTAAGAATTTCAGAATGGGTAATGTCAGGAGTCTACATTTATTTATTACCTGCTGTACTGACGCAGTTTCACGTGTTTCATGAACAAATGATCTATTTAGGTAGAGAGCGCTGAACCACCAACTGAATCTCGTCGGTGGTGGAACTTTTTAGAGATGTGGTCTTTCAGGTCACTGTAACTTCCACCGTTATCACCCCGCCCATTGCGCCCACTTAGCGTGCCGCGGAATAGCATGGGCGCTGGCAGTCTTTAACAGTATCTCGTCGGTGGCGCCGCTTACTGAGCGGCGAAGATTCGAGACTACCATTGGTAAGTTACCAATTAGGCTCTTCTTGCTATTCATTTCAATTCATTCCTAATGTAAAAAATGTAGCAGAAAGGGTACATAAATTTATACAGGCTTTTTTTTGTATTTTTTCATTGTATATTTTTGAAATTTTCCGCCGGGTGGGGCAACAAAGAAATAAGGGATGTGGACTTTAGTGATGTTGATATTTCAGGTCACTGTTAGTTCCACGTTATCCAGAGAATTGATGTATTACTAGTATTAGAAAAATGGAATAATTTTCAACTTTGATTGCTCTGCACAATGTATTTTCAAAATTCTTCGTTGTTAATATAGAGTGCACAATAAAATGATCAATTCTCAAGAATATCGGTATTTCAGATTATGCGACACATTGGGTGGTTCAAAGCAACCGTACTCTTGTGAGTTGATGGCGCCACAATAATGCGAAATACTTTCTTGTACTTGAAACGTAGAAATTAAACACGTATTGATAAAATTTTATTTTTGGTTTTCCGAAAATTGAAGTATGCAATCATACTTCTACAGAAATTGTCTTAAAATGTATTTTGTATCTTAGCAATTTCTTGACTGGATACAAGACTATACTCACGTTAATTCATCATTCTATAACTAGTTTAAAACTAATTTCTTTTAAACGTTTTATTTTCCACCTAAGATTTATACAATTTCCTATTGTATAATTCTTTCTTCACCGTGTATTCGTGAAAGCTGTTATTATGTAACAATTAATAATGCACTTACATAGGCACAATACAAAAGCCTTTCATATATGAATTATTTTCCGAAATGCATCGATAGTGTATGTTCATTAAGTTTATAGAAATCATTAGACATAAGACTGCTCAAGTTTAATAAACTCGGGTAAAAATAAATATTTGTTTTTTTTTCTTTAAAAGTTTAATTGAAAATGATATATATAAAAAACGATATTTTTATGCGCTTCTAAATTTTTAACTGCCTTATCTTTCTCCCACTCGTTTCTGTAATAAATTAATAAATTGCAAAGAGTATAATTCATTATCTTAAATTCAAGGTTTCATGTTTCATGTTATCTTTAGGTGCAATTGCGTGTAAAATAATTAAATGGTGTTTATTGCTTCCTCTACCGATGTTACAAATGCATTCAGAGATGTTAGCTCGTCGACCACTATACATAAAAAGTTTCAGAATGAACGTCTTGATTCGATTTGGTCTAAAGTAAGCTTTAGAACCGGGACGACGTAATTTATTGTACGTGCTTAACCGTACTCCATTCGCGTAGATCTAATGGATAGGGGTTACCGCTGGTTACCCTTCTTTCTTTAATTTGCTTCGGATGCGCAATTTCACACGATAAAACTTCGTCGAAAGTTACACTTACTTACCTTAAAACACTGTCGCCATTTACTTCACTCTGGGACATACAACCCCAGCGACCGAATCATTACCTCGAAATAATAGTAATTAAATCAAATTGCAAGACTCTAAACTTTCCTGTTAATTTATAGTTATATCACTGTGCCCGAGTTAGTTAATTCGATTTATGTAATTACAGTTACACGACTAGAGTTCCATGGGCAGTATGTAATAGTGAACCTTAGAATTGTTCTGATTAAATGATACATTTTCAATTTTAATTAACCAGATGAAAGTAAAACTAGGGGAGTAGACTACGTGAATCATTTTTGAAACTTAGAGAAATCCAATTAATTTCAAATAAATGAGAAGTTAAATGGCAATTTTTATAATTTACGAGTCAAACTACCACCACCGACTAAATGACCAGTTCTATATTGTAATAATAAGTAGTAACAAATAATAAAAATGTAATATTCAGCATTATACAATTTTATATAAAACTTATACAAATTTACTCATTTTTATTATTTAAAACGTCTTCAAGATGTCTCTGCCATATCTGAGCAAATTATATTAAATATCTTCGATATATTTTCACTGTAAACTACATTGATATTTTATGCATAAATAATTTATTTATATTACACGATGCGTACTATGTATAAATATAAGGTACGATCCTCAACAGAACAATTAATTTGCATAAACATCCGCATTATTATGAATCGTTCCCGATTATATCATTACTATAGTATTTTATATAAATACGTACATGAACTTTAACATAAGCAGGAAGACCATTATCATTGTAAATGTTAATAGAAAAGCGGATCATGCGACTCAACGTTTCCACTGGAACAGTAAAAAAGTCCGGACACATATCGAAAGAAAATGGATGCTGCACTTTTCTAGAAAAACCGCTGCAATTGGTAATTCCTATTTCATACAATTAATTAACCTTTTATATTTCGCTCATATTGCGTCGAACTATCGGTAGAGGTTAACGATAATTATCCGATAGCCGCGGTGTTCACCTTTTCGTTACCTACGCAGTTGAAATCGGGAAAAATGGTAAAGGTCGTTCGTAGGACGCAGCGCACATTTATTTGTTCAGTAAGTTCTTATGGCTTTTGCATCTTAATGAATTCCTTCCAAACAATTATCTGTCGTTAACGAATTATATTTTCATATCTGTTGTACGTTTTATATTTTTACTCATCGTGATGTATTTACAATATTCCATTACACGATACAGTCTTCTAGCATAAACTGCGGATCTTCGTGCAAAATAAAAGTTTGCTGTATAAATTTCAAGATGCAGGTGTTAAATAAAGAATATTGTGATGTTAACAAAGATCATGTACTGTTCCCCTTTGTTCCGCATAAAATTTCACCCTAATTTCACATTTGGAATTTTCTTTCGGTGAATTTTCATTTAAATCTATTATTTTAATGCAAGCTACTAACAATTTAATCACCAAGTGTGGAACGATTTCAATTGAAGATTATTGGGTTCATTAATGTTTCTTCATTTTTAAGAAAATTTAATAAAAATAAGTTTTGATGGTTTCAATGTTTTAAATGGCAGTTCCTCCAGCATCCTCCTTTTTCGCCACTTCATTCGAGAAAATTTCCAGTTCTTCTCTTAAAAACTCAAAAGCAGTTTTAATTAAAACCAACACCATTTCAATTAAAAAATGAATCTGTGCTTTCTTTCCACTGTGATGCGGAACTGTAGAAATTGTTGCTCTTCTCAAATGGTTGCATTAATGTATTTAATTATGACAGGCAAGTACTGAAAATCTCAATTTCTATATACACAAATCTTAACAATGTTAAGCAGAATTTCATTTATTTTTGTTAATAATCTTGTGCATAAAATACTACAAATATTACAAACTTTGGTACGTTTCGTATAAACATAGATACTCAGCCGTATTTAAAAATAAACGGAAGTACATAGAAAACTGCTCGAATGGATATATTAGAGGACCTGATAACTTGCAAAAGTGCTGCAATGTACATGTAACAAAATGTGACAATAACGATTACATAAAATTGACACATTTTTGATTTTGTAAAAAATTAGAAGATGAAGTTCGGTAAAATACAGGCATTTTGAAAAGTTGCAACACGTTCTAACAGAAATTACATTAGTAATTTGAAACGGTGAAACAAAGCTTTGAAGTGCAAACAATTTTGAGAAGCCTAGAAAATACAAAAAAAAATCAATAGTCGCGTTAAAGCTATAAATAACATGCTCAAGAACATTGAAAATTACGGGAAAAAAATAACGAAGGTATTGAGAAAAAATAATTAACAAAGGGAAACGTTACACTCTATATGTTAACTTTTAATACGGCATAAAAATTATTTTTTTGTAATTTTAATCAGCACTTAGAACGATGGATCATAACTACAAATGAATGACTTATATTTATACATTGATTTCAGTGAACAGAAATAAACGAAGAACCATTTGTCTTCGCGTGACCGTAAGCAACATGAGATTCTAAAACAACAACAATGATAAGTTACACTATTCGTTTACGAATTGATGAACATTTTATAATATTAAATAGACAGCAGATTTTAATTGCGAAAATAAAAATTCATATATAAACCCACAGTCGATAATGAATTAACGTTATAAATGAATACACAGTTGGAGTGAGGAATAGGTTGGCATTGGCATTGAATAGGTATTGCGTTCATACGAATGTGTAAGTAAATAATTTATGCTGCAGTTACAAATTAATGTACCTTTGATTAGTATTTGTTGCTACTCTTATCCGGGAGTAGATAGGTGTTTTACTACCCTCTCGATCTTATCTCATCATAAAAAACAGTATCATGTTATAGTTTTTCGCAGCGGAGCTACTGGGCCCCTCGCAGTAATGGAAATAACTATGCGAGTTTGAAGCGGACAATACTACAGATATTTCTTGTTCTTAAGCAATTTATTTACAGGAAGATTGGTAATTATTAATGACCCTTTACCGTAATAATAACGAGACAGATTTGTGAAAAATTTGCTGAATATCATGCATACTTCTTTTGTAAATATTTATTCCTTCGTAACCCATATTTAAGCACTAAAACAAATGTTAGGTTCGAGGTTTATCAAAATAAAAATGGAAGAAACTATCAAGCGATTTATGCTGCAGTTACAAATTAATGTACATTTGATTAATATTTTTTGTTCTTAAGCAATTTATTTGCAGCGAGATTGATAATTATTAATGACACTTTGCCGCAATAATAACGAGACAGATTTGTGAAAAATTTGCTGAATATCATGCATATTTTTTTTGTAAATATTTATTCCTTCGTAACCCATATTTAAGCACTAAAACAAATGTTAGGTTCGAGGTTTATCAAAATAAAAATGGAAGAAACTATCAAGCGATTTATGCTGCAGTTACAAATTAATGTACATCTGATTAATATTTTTTGTTCTTAAGCAATTTATTTGCAGCGAGATTGATAGTTATTAATGACCCTTTGCCGTAATAATAACGAGACAGATTCGTGAAAAATTTTCTAAATATCATGTATATTTTTTTTTAATATTTATTCTTTCGTAACCCATATTTAAGCATTAAAATAAATGTTAGGTTCGGAGGTTATTAAAATAAAAATGAAACAAACTATCAAGCGATTTATGCTGCAGTTACAGTTCACTGCACATCTGGATAAATTCTAATGATCCGTATTCTCACTAGAATGATCACACCGCGTGTTTTCGCATCTCCTCTCAAAACAATGCAACCGCACTTTGAAATTCTTTAACCGTGTTTACCGTTCAACATTTCGATCGAATTAATTCCGAAGGATTGAAACTTAATCATCGTTCACGATAATTTAAATATTCCCTAACTGATATTTCCGCGAAACTCCCCGAAACAAAGGTCCGGAGGGAGTAGAGGAGAGTCTGGAACGTCCATCTGAAAGGGGGGTAGGTTACCGCGTGGGAATTCTCGGTGAGTACCCCCGCCCGGAGAACACTGACTGTCCCTGGGGGCACGTTAAGCCCCTTTCCCCGCCCACGTTCCCGATCAAACCGTCCACGGTGTCCTCGCGGATTCCCTCCCCTTAACCAGCTTGTCTCTCTCCCTCTTCCCTTCATCCAGCTCATTCCAGACCATTGCCTCCTTCTCCCTGTCCCGTTCCGTTAACCTCTTTGTCGTCCGTCTCTCTCTCTCCTTCGTATTCTCTCGCTCTCACCAATCCCCTCTCCCCCCACCACCGTTCCTGTAATCGAACCACCCACCAGATCTCTCGTTCGCTTGGCTCGCGATCTTCTTCCACGTTCCTCTCTCGTCCAATGTTTATCCATCTCTCTCGCCGACTGGTCGTTCTCTCTCTCTCTATCTGTCGTCGTCGCCGTTCACCCTGTCCTCGTTCATCCCGCGCATTGGATTATGAAACTCTCCCTCTCGTACTCCCGACGCCGTCCGATAGCTCTATCCTCCTTCCTCTCGTTCACCGGCTAATTAGCCTCTCTCTGTCGCACGTGCGCCGCCGCTGGTGGTTCTGTCCTCATCGCGCTGGTGGGTGCGGAGGCAGGCGCCACGAATCTCACCGCCGCGGACATCTTCGGCCGCGCTCGGTCGGTTCCGACTTGCGGCCAAAAGAATTCGTCAGTGTTCGCCGCGCTGCCCTGCCGGCAAGTTCTACAGGAACGGAGTGGCGATTCGTTTTCCCACGTCGTGTGCGTGTATATATAGTCACGAGTGCGCGTGCCCCTGCTACGGAGAGAGAGACGGCTACGCGTTTAGTCGGCGACGTGACGTGCACGCACGCATTACCGTCGAGGGATCAGCCGCGACTCGAAACCAGTCCCCCGGACGTGTAAACAAAATCCAATAAGGAAACCGAGTAGAAAGTTCGAAACCCGGTTCACCGGATCTCGAATATATATCTATATATATTTATATATATTTCGAGCAAGGAGATCGTTGTACGGGGACGATCCTGGGTACGGAAGATCGATGAGAAATAGGAGGAAAGATCATCGACGAGGGAAGATCGGAATAATATCGATCGCGGATCGAGACGAACGTGACGCGACGATACGGCCTTGCGTATCGATCCCTCGAAAGTGGTCGCACCACCGACTCGAGATCACGGAGCCAAAGATTCTCCTCTCTTCGGAGTGGGCCAAGTTCTCTATCAAAACATAGCCACGTGACCGACGGCGCGGCTGTAAACACAGAGAGTTTGACCACGTGGTCTGCTCCCTCTCCTACACCACCGTCGCGCTCTCTCTCTCTCTCTTTCTCTTTCTATCTGCTGATCTGTCTCTCTCTTTCTCTCACTCTTCCTCGCACCTTCTGCGTCTCTATCTTTCTCCTTCGCTCGTGCGACACGCAAAACAGCTTACAGTGTGTATTCTCGGTCGATCCGCAGCCAGTCGCGGGAGAGTTCGATTCGAGTGATCCGCGACACTCCGCGCGCTGGCTTTTCTCGCAACGTTTCTCTCTTCTGCTCGTGATTTTTCGCGTCGGGTGTTCCAGCGCGTGTTCCAACCGTGGGAAACAGAAAACAAGTGACACTGCTGCGAAGACAACAATAACGACGACGGCGACTCGACGTAGGTTTTGTTTTCGTATTTTGTTCGTTCCGAGAGTGTGCAAGATCGGATAGCGAAAGTGACCGGTGGGGTGAGAACCGCGGTTTTTCCTCCTCTTTCGACGTGGTGGTTTGGTGATCGCCGGGGACCCATCACGATCCTCTCGCGAGATCACGAAGTATATTGTGTCGGTGAGAGGACAACACCTCCGGCGAGGTGTTCAAAGCTTTGCCAAAGTGGAGTACACGGAGGAGCCCAGCATGATGGACTCGGTGCCGGTTTCCGCGTCGGGGTCGAAGACCGGATTACCACCGCAGCAGCAGGGGGTACCGTACGACCTTGAGAGCGGATTCGAGCCGCAGACGAGAGCCCGGTCGCACACGTGGCCGCTGCCAAGATCGGAGGAGTACATCGAGGGGAACGTGGTCGGGAACGTTGTGTCCGGGAGCAAGGAGGGCGTCGAGGGCGTCGAAAGTGGCACGCCGCCTCAGCACGCAGCTCTCGGCCAAGGTGCCGGCAGCCTACTTCCGGTCAAGAAGAATTCGTCAAGACGGAACGCCTGGGGCAACCATAGTTACGCCGATCTGATAACACAGGCGATCACCAGCGCGCCCGACGAACGGCTCACCCTCTCACAAATCTATGAATGGATGATGCAAAATATACCATACTTCAGGGAAAAGGGGGAGAGCAACAGCAGCGCCGGATGGAAGGTGAGTGCGCGCCTATCACTGTCTTTCAGGTCGTAGCATTTTAGGGAGGACTCGGTGGTACGTGGAATGACGAAGACGTGCAATGTTCGTTAATAGGCTGTCTACTTTGATGGGGCACCACTGATCACACGTGATCGGGTCTAGGTGCATGGTAGTGCACCAGACAAGTCGAAAATTGATAAATTTGACACTGACTGACTGACAGATCATCAAAACCGTTTGAGTACTTCCCATTGAGCTACAAGCTTGAAATTTGGTACATAGGTGCACCATAACAAACCATCGAAGGAATAATTATCAAAGTTTGAAATTTTACACCTTAAAAAAAGAAGAAATATGGCTGTATCTTAAAAATAACGAAATTTTCAAAAAACTTAACCCAAAGCGTATAGCATGACGTATGTATCATTTGAATTTAAAAAATAGAAAAATGGCGGTATCTCGGGAACAGTGAAAAATTGTTTACGATTTGACGAATCAGGGATAAGAGTAATACTTACTTGATAATTGATAAAATTTCAACAAAAATTGATGAAATCCCAAGAAAAACCCCAATGGCCATGAAAGGAGTTAAATAGCGTTCTTTTAAACTAATTTTTAAAAACGCTTTTTTCAGTATTGCAAAAGGTATTTCTAAGCTAACGAACTTGCTCGTATTTTATTTATTTCAGCTCTCGTCCATCCTACCTTTATCAAACCATTTGTTTTAGTTCAAATTTAATATAGAAATAATAGTGTCACATTGTGTTATGTGCGAACAATCTTAAATTCACAAATGATATACGTTAATTCCACGAGTGCAGTGGAGATTTCATAAACACTTAATAAACATAAGGTCTAGGTTTGATCTCCCAACTTCGTCATCCCAACATTGTTTATTTTATAGAATTAGATAGGTCGGGAAGCTCTCAGTTAGGAGCTAGCTGGTACAAGAATCAAAAAGTAGGGTGATTCTTGCATTAGTCAGCCATTTAAGGGTGGTTACTCATCTTTAGTGTTGTTTTTATTAATTTGCTATTTTATAATTCTTTTATACCGTTGGAAGTGAGAAATACGGTGATCGCTGTGCTGCTAAAATGTGTAATAATTTGTTATTGTTGTATCGAATTCTGTTTTGACAGAAACACATCCGTCATTTTGACGTCTTCTATATAGAAGCATGCAACAAAGGCTTGTTTTATATTCGTCATGTATGAGTAGGTCATGTCTGGGTTAGTTGTCCTACATTTTACTTGTTTAAAATGTCTGTTCTAGAAATCCAAATGTTCAGTGGCTTCTATGAATATTCAGTTGCTCTTAATAAGACGACCGTTGTTTAAATATTGAACATCTTCTATGAAAATTTCATCGAAAATATATGAAAGAATGGAAAATAGATTTTTAAAGAGTGTCCGAATATTAATGGGAGTTCCTGTATATTGTAATAATAATTTTTATTTATTCAGTCTCTTGGCTAAATTAAGCATTCAACACATACACCTGTTTCCAGTCACTCTTGCTTTGGGAATCACCCTATATAGAATCATACTTTACACTAATCTAATTTATGTGTAACTATCTATCTCTAGGGATGTTATTAATTATTTCGTTTATTTGATTTAACAATTCATAAAACGCGCAATTTCGATGAAAATTTCATCGAAAATATGTGAAAGATTAAAAAATATCGATTTACTTGGTTTATTTGAGTTAACAATTCATAGAACGCGAAATAAATTAATAGAAATGTACGACGTAGATTACATTTTCTGCAATCGTTTCGATGTTCTGTTTGTTATATCAAATTTTCACTAGGTAGCAATCTCTTTCGGAAGAAAGTAAAGTAAAATCGTCTTACACCTTGTCTAACAGTTTTATAGATGTTACATAGAATGCCTGAGCATTCTGTAGATTAGTAATTATACATTTTGCCGCTGACACATACACCGCCGCGCGGAAGATTTCAACGATGGGGCCTCGAAGATGCGCGAAAGGCTCTCGTGGTGAACCTAGGGAAAGTTTGCGTGACATTAGAATCCCTAGATTCTCGATTGTATCTCTGAAAATTATTTCCGATTAATCGACACTGAATTATTAACACCACCGAGATATTTTTTCTTATTTTATGATCATTTCCAATGAAGCGTTGTTTCACTATCGTAATTTTCTCTGAAAATCTCCCCGCGAACTTAGATATTGTTTGAACAAGCGTTCAATTGTCAACAATTTTAATTTCGGATAATTCATTCCAGACTACACCAAAATATTGCGTTACACCATTACCCGCAAAACATATTTTTGAAAGACGTTCTGACTGATTCCTGATAATTGAAATTGAATTCCATATTAAAGGTAATGTACAATATTTTCGAAAATTTTCCACAAACGTATTTACGATGGCTTGATAACGAATCTTGCGAAGGTACACCGTTATCGTGACTTCGACTCCGTTTATCTCTTGTGTTCAATTAATTCGACAAAAGTGAGAAAATCATATTAATAAAAAATTTCAACTAGCGCGATCTTTGATTTTAATTAATACTATTTCATTATTACCTGTTTTTGGTAAAAATGTTTTGATCTGCATTTGGACAGAAAATCGTCGCGAAATGATCTGAGACAACTTTAGCTTTAAATTCAAAATTTCTAATTAAAATGTTTAATTCGAGCTACATTGTAAACAGCATTAACTCGTGTAAAATGTGGTATAAATAAAATTGTTTCGCGTACTACGCGGTTACAGCCCGCATCTGTCTAGTCACAGAAAAATAATCAACTTTCATTAATGTTGTAAAATTGAATATATTACTGACGAAGATGAATGAATGAATATGAAATGAATAGATTGCAATACTGCTATATTATATGCAGTGTCAATACCTAATAACTTTCGGAATTTAGAATGTGTCGATAGCAATTTTAATTGAAGGAATTAGTGCTAATTGATTGATCGTCGTTATTACAGAGCACAATTTTACACGGAGAAAAAAACAACTTACAATTCTTCTGATACCAATATTTTAGAAAATTGTTCAAAAAGACAACAGTATTTTTAAACAATTTTTTCACCACGTTATACTGACACGGACTACATTTACTATTTACTGCCACATAAAATATATGTGTACAGTAAAAACTCTCCTATAACGCGATTAATATTGATTTATTTAGAGTATATGGATTTTTACTACCCTATTTATAATTGCAATAATTATAAAATGAAAAATGCGAAGCTCGAATGAGAATGATTAACATTACACACAATGGTATTAGAGAAAAATTCTGAGGAGACGAGATGCTAATTTTTTCGCATATAAGACGCAAGTCTCATTTTTCATAATTAAATAATGCAGCTGACGTCACTTGTAAGGAATGCAGGAGGGCACGCCCCGGAGTCACACGTATTTTCGGCTCTAGCGAAATATTGGCTAGGCTATTACGCGTACTACTGCTGTGTGGCGTCAAAGTCTAAAGATTGGGACTGCATTGATAGTGGGGACAGACGTGAGGATCGAGAGACCCCCTAGGCCCTGTGCCATCGCCAGGCGACTTCTTTCCAGCTCTCAATAACATGTCCCTTGTACAGAGTCGCGAGAGGGGAATCTGATGGAGAGGGAAACATGCAGAGTACTCTTGCAACGCTGTCCAGGCTTGTTCTAGATCGTAATGCCAAAACGGTAGTGACGCAGCGGTGGTCCTCGGAGTGGAAGTAGGGTTCCCTTCTCCCCAAGATGAACGCTACACGGTTTGCAATTATGAACGAGACGAGACGTAGTCACAGGCGAGGAACATTGACTAATAGTATTGTGCGACGGTGGTGCTTCTTCGCTTTCTCCTTCCGTTGCTTTCCCTATGTTTCTCTGGTTCCGCGAAGATGTATAGCACTTTCCAATGTCGCGTGGATACGGCTTTTCCGAATTTTCGATTTTATTAAGCGTTGAGCACTAAAAATTTAATTTCATTGAATCAATTTTTTTTAAATAAAAAATTACTGTTAAGTTAAGCTAAGCTCAGAGGCGCATTTAAGCCATTATGTAATACGCTAATGGATTCATGTATTGAATATGCTATATAAACCACATCTGGTTTAAAGCATTAAATAAATAAATAAATAGATTTCCTGAATAGGGTAATTTCGGGGTTGAGTCGGGATCTAGGAAGCTTATAAAATTCAAGTATCATTGGCAGCTGAAAAGAAATGACCTTTTTAATTTGGGGGAAATCCCTTATGGATAACCATCCCTATTGCCGAAGATAAGATTGGCCAATGTCGTGCACCCAGCATCGCCGTTGTAATCAACTGGGCCCCTACTGTCTTTATACCTAGACCACCCATTTAAATTGCAACCACCTTAATTACTGGACAAGCAGCCGACGGCTGAGCTTACTTGCCCCCCTTTCCCGTGGCGAAAAGAAGTCACCTGCGACGGCACAGTGGCAAAGTGGATCTCGACATGCCTGTCCCTATCATCGATGGTTCCATAGTCCCAATGTTTAGGCTTTGACGGCATACGTCATTATTCCCTCACAGATACCTTCTTTTTAATTTTCCGGATGTAGAGGAACCGCTAGAACCCGGGACTCCAGTAGGCACTACGTCCTGCAAGCACCACCATAATGGAGCCCCGGGGGTGCCGTAAACCTCCACATCTAGAATAATTGTGTCTGTTGATTATCGATCGTAAGATAGTTTATAACCAGAAGTATAGATGATCTCGGCGCAAAGGTTCGATCAGAAATTAAATTAAAGCAATTGTGCTAGTTTGGTTACACTTTCTACGTTTCGATCCCAATATGGATCCTTTTCAAGAAAGAGGAAACAACTGCGTCTGTAAATTTTTAGAAGAGTTTTTAATATTAATGTACTGAAAAACAGATTTAAATACACAATTCAAAATAACGGTAATGAATTACCAATCTGCTTTATGAAAACATTGGAGATAGGAATATATGTATAAGCAAAACAAAACTCCACACCTAGAGTATCGGCCACTCCTGTTCTTTGCTTCAAAAAGACCTCACAGATACCTGGCCTAGGTTAAAGAGGTATTTCGTTAAACACGAGTAGCATATACCGGTGCCCCTCTCGAACCTTCCGTAAATCATCCCGGGAGAGGAAGGCCTTCTGCAGAATACCTAATCTATAACAGACGCAACGCAGTGTCCCTGTTACACCTCTTCTCCTGGATCAAGTTCTATCTTTACCGTCCGATGGCCCCGGTGACGCCCTGGCGACGCCCTGGCTGCCCGAGTCTAAGGGAGCTAGTTCCTCGTCTCGTTCAGCGAGGGCATAGACGCGCGCAGGAAGGGGAAAAGTCTATCGGAGGGGTGCAATCACACGCCCCCGAACCATCCCCTTCCATCCCTGTAGGCGTGGTCGTACCGTCGCGACCGCCCTCCGCGGAATTCTTTTATGAACTTCCGAGTATTCGTGATAGGTGAGCCCGACCCCTTGTGGTATCGCAGTTCCCTCAGCAGCATTGCTCGAGCACTTGTTCATCTCTCTATCTCTCTTTCTTTCTCCCCTTCTTTTTCGAAAAAATAAGAGAATTTTCCGGCTTGGTCGATGTGGCAGCAACGCCCGAATCTATACATGGCCGATGCAGCCACTACATCACCGAAATATCGCGCTAACTGCGGCGACCTCGCAGATGAGAGTTTATTGCAAACATGTGGATCAATCACAAACGTTTAATTTTTAAAGTTTAATTTTTAAAGTTCAATTTAATATAGATATAGTTAATGTGATTCTCTTGAAAATGATCTAAATGCAGATCGAAACGTTGAGAAATAATATTGTGCTAATTTGCAAATAGCGTTTTGAGTAACAATTGATCGAACCTATGCGTCGATATCATTAATTTATGCTTAAAGCAATTTACGATCGATATTATTTAATATTTGTTTATTGCAAAGTTGAGTTCTCCCGAGATCCTGGCACCTCCTTACAATAGCTTAGGCCTTCGTGGGGTTTTAGTGAGTTGGTTTCCGGGAGGGGACGTCGTGCTTTCTTAGCCCGGCGACCCCACCCCGAGGAGGGTCTCACATACCTTCCCCAGGAAATCCGAGAAATGCATACAGCATTTCTCCACGAAAAAAAGGCGAGGGTGTATGCAAGGGTAAGTCCTACAGCGGACTTAAGTCGGTCCCTTCCCCCTCGATGAAGTCGGACTGCCAGGGACAAACGCAGCCTCGAAGTCGAAGTAAACTTAAAGGGTCCACATCCCCCGTCCGAATCCGCAACCCCCACTTGGTCATCTGAGCCCTGCTCCTAGGATCCCCCTAAATCATTTTATAACAATTTCTTAGTGAAAGAGAGGGAGCACGTTGAACCTAAAGGGTTCAGACAAAAAATTCCCGCATCTTATAATGCTTGCATCTTATTTTACATAAAAATCCACAGTCATTTCTGTTAGGTCCAAATAAATTTCTATTTTCTGTTTTCGGTGTTTTGCTATTGAAAAACATACAATCATTTCCTTCTTATTCTAGGAAATCATGAATAACAGAAAATTTCTAATATAATCATTAACACGTTAATTACTGCGTCGCGACGGATCGGTCGTATCAGGAGGACGCTAATATTTGACTAGGTTTAGAAATTCAATTTTATCGTGGTGTATTTGAATAAATCGAATGTTATTATGACTTAGAGGACGCTGCTGTTTTTAATTTTACATGATATATTGTAACTTTCTAGTTTCAGTATTTCTCATTCAATTTGATTCCTCAGAAATTTGTAAGGTTTATATTTCGACAGGACTGATCTCATTGAACTAAAAATTGACATTATTGAACGTTGTAACAAATGGAATAAATCAGTTCTCACAATCAAGCTCGTGAGAATCTCCCCGCTCCTGTGTACCGTTTCGCCGGAAGTGGCATATACAATTTCGATAAGACACCAGACAAAATATTCTCGGGTTAGATATCGCGTTCTTCTTGTTGAGATTACGATGATTCTAGGGAGGTGTGACCATTCGCCTAAAGGTAGATGAACGATCTACAAACGCTGCGCTACGGGTTCAGCTGTGATCGATTAGGAAGTTTACCACAAATGCTAGTCGTGCAGTAGAGTCGGCGAGAAAATAATAATTTGTCCGGAACGTAACACGTCGAATAGAATGTTGAAAATCCAGCGTGGCACGCGACGAACGGTTTCCAAACAAAATGGCGGCGGCGAACGCGTTGAAATTCCTCGTCGGTGAACGGACGCAAGGAATTTATTTGCGATTTTTGTCGCCAGACGTCCGCCGGCTTTTCGCGTCAGTTCTTGGGGGAAATGGAGAGACGGATGTACCGTATGGCGCGGTTTAAGACGCCGTTGGAAAATAAATAATTTTCTTTAGCGACGGCCTATTAATAGGATTTTCAATAATTATGCTGCAACAAAAGGAAGCTTATTGTTTTCAGTAATTGCAAACGAAATTATTCGATGGAATTACTTGTTGGCTCACGATTGAAATTGCTATTGATGTTGGAAGATCCGTTAAAAAAACCTTTAGCCATGGACTTTTGAAGATTAATAATATGTAACACTATTTTTCATTTCGTTTAATAATTTCGGCCCTAACTGTATAAAATTCGCAGTCTACCGAACACCTTACTGTCCGAAAGAGCAGTCGTTAAAATGATTCGAACGTGTCCAGAGTTATGGCACAAGAAGAGGGGCGAAGGAATGGTAGATGGAGAGGAACCAGCCAGTTTTTTTTTCATTTTTTAATGTTGAATACGTCAATTTGGGGTATTCCCTGCTTGTGAAAAGTGGCTATAGAGTTGAAGGAACAGGTTCTTGAGACCTACCAGTCTCTGTTTCGAACACCTTACTTTTCCTCATTGATACTTAGTTCGCAGTATGCTCAAGTATGCATTTGCATTGAAATCTATTTATAATTTCTTTTCGAAAAGTGCGTTGGCACAGTGTACAATGAATTTAAAATCCAAAATTACAATTTCCAATGATGTTATGCTGCATATTATTATTCCAAGAATGTAAATTAATCTGTGGTCATCGAAGATCATAAAAATTTGTAATATTACGCTGTTTACAGTGAAAATCTGAACATAGTTTTTTGAAAAGCGTAATACTAATAATACTTTAGTATAATAATAATAAAAACAGATTGCAATAAATATTTCACCATTATTCAAAAATAATAATGATACGATACTAACAATAATAATAATAAAAATAGATTGCAATAAATATCCCAACACTTTTCTGAAATGGATATAATGTATAGAATAGTAAAATGGTTGAAATTGAATCTGAAGAAGACAAGAGCTAAATGTAAGTTTCTCTCGATAGATAAATAAATACAAGAGACCGAGTGCACGATTAGAAGACACAGTCGAAAACGAATGACGAGTTAACTCGTATTCCCCGGTTAACAGGTTAAAAAAAGCCGCGTGTATCGATTCGCACACGCGGTTTAACAGTTTACGGAGCTAACTTCTTCCCGCGGTGTAGCACTTTTCCCTCAAAGCGAGCCACCCCGCTTTTGCGAGCTGCGCCTCTGAAATCGAGGGAAACGAGAAACACACGACTGGGTGAACCGGGTAAAAAAATATCGTTCGCCTTAGACACTGCTCCAGTGATTCTTGCCGCTCGCAGTCCGCCAGCTTATGGTTTAAGCGAGCAGATCCATCGGCACACGTGGCTATAGCGATCGTAGCTACGCGCGACTCGCACTGAAGCATTTTGACCAAAAAGCTGGCCAAAATTATTTTATAGTAGAAAACAAGTCCGCTGGTGTTGTTTTGTTACAAATTTACATTTTTCCTTGTGTTTTAACATATCAGGTGTATGGCTAAATTGAAACAGTAGTTACATACAATAAATTTACTTTATTTAAAACTCCTCGTTACTACTTTCTTCGGCAGATTCGGGAAACAATTAAATAAATATAAATTCACGTTTGTGCAATATAAGTGTACAAATAATTAAATCATTTTAAGAACTATTATATTAATTTATTATTGAAACGTTATAGTGGAAAACTAGTCCACTGGTGTTGTTTTGTTACTTTACATTTTTCCTTTTGTTTTAACATATCAGGTGTATTGCTAAATTGAAACAGTAGTTACATACAATAAATTTACTTTATTTAAAATTCCTCGTTACTACTTTCTTCGGCAGGTTCGGGAAACAATTATGTAAACATAAATTCATGTTTGTGCAATATAAATGTAAAAATAATTAAATCGTTTTAAGATCTATTATATTAATTTATTATTGAAACGTTACAATTCCACTAACCTCATAAATATAGGTAGAGTTATAGATCCATTGAGCCAATCATGATTGCTTTTTCAACTGCGAATTATTTTTTTTATGCGCTGCTAGGAAAAATTTGTAAATTTAATTAAATAATTTTTCCGTTTTTTTCTTTCGAAAGAGGACTCTTCGATTATAATTTTGAGATCACAGCCGAACAATGCGTTATCTCGTTTTTGAAGAACCGTCGATCTCGGAAAAACCACTTTCACTTGGGACTATAATACTAATGAACGACAACGTAAATTCGCTAATGGTATGAGTCTGTGTTTTATCATATAAATGTCACATAATAATCGGCTGATACGCAATTATTAAGTGCCGGCTTTTAACCGTGCTCAGATAAGATTATTTTGTATTAATTATTAATTGAAACTTAACAATTACAGAACAATGGAACGAAAGTACAGAAAACAGTGAGAATTCTATTATTGATTAAATGAAACGAATAATAGCACTGAAAGTTGACTCACGTATTCGCACCACCGAAATTCCATTCTCACCAAACAATACCGAACACGCCTGTGTGTGGGTGTGTGTTCTGTTGGTGCACGTGCAAATGCCGATTGTTGATAGATCACAGTTTCTTTGTTCAGAACAAAATACATCTTTATTATCTCTTTTTTTATTTATTATACGGTGTCATAATTAAATTCTTTATTTAATAAATTCAATCTTATCATTGATTTTAACGAGTGCACCGTTCTGCTATTATTGTTGGACAAAACAGGCTGTCGTTGAAAGAATCGCATTTCTACGAGACTGCGACTACTTAATAAGTTTCAATTAATTTCACGAATACAACATATCACACTGTAGATACTTATATCGAAATAATGAACTGAATTAATCAGTGTAGGCTTCTACGATAAGATTTTATCCGCATTCGTCTATTTATCCATCAGAACATATCTTTACGCAAGATTTTTCACCGGAAAGGGTTATTATCTGCACCGTTCTGCTATTCCGGTTGGACAAAACAGGCTGTCGTTGAAAGAATCGCATTTCTACGAGAAACTGCGACTACTTAATAGGTTAAAATTAATTTCACGAATACAATACGATAATACGAATACAAAATAATGAACTGAATTAATCGGTGTAGGCTTCTACGATTTGATTTTATCCGGATCCGTCGGATAAAATATTTTATCCGTCGGAAAATATTTTTTGGCAAGATTTTTCACCGGAAAGGGTTATTGTATGCACCGTTCTGCTATTCCGGTTGGACAAAACAGGCTGTCGTTGAAAGAATCGCATTTCTACGAGAAACTGCGACTACTTAATAGGTTAAAATTAATTTCACGAATACAACACGATAATACGAATACAAAATAATGAACTGAATTAATCGGTGTAGGCTTCTACGATTTGATTTTATCCGGATCTGTCGGATAAAATATTTTATCCGTCGGAACATATTTTTACGCAAGATTTCTCACCGGAAAGGGTTATTTTCCATGTAGGATTATTACGTTAACAATTTCAAAGTGTTCCCGGCTTTTGTCGAAAATGTTCAAAGTCCACAGCCACTGCTCGGGATGCGAGACACGAGGCCTTGTCCAATCGCGTGGCGTCTGTGTCCCGTAGACATCTGCGTGTCCGGTGTGTGCTTTCTGCGCACGGTTGGCCGCGTGTGCGCGAGCGTATAAATAAACGAGAATAGTCGGCATTATCTGCGACGTGCATAACTATTGTGTTCGATGGCTGCAGTCCTCGGATTGAGACAGAGCTATTCCATGCTGCACTTTTCTCGCCATGCGCACAAAGGGGGATAAAATGTCAGTCATTTTTCTAGTTTCTTTTCACGTATCCGCGCGCTTTGACCATCGCCGAGTATTTTAGTCGAACACGGCGCTTCTCGCATCTGCGAACTTGTACATTTCATAAAATGTAAATTTCGCACGCGAAACGAATCCCCTCTCGTGTACGTTACGTTTGTTTATTGTTGAACAAGCTTCTTCGACCGATTCGTATAATGTATCTCCTTCGATCGATTCATATAATTTATCTTTTTCTTACACGGTATGTTTGCGGAACACCAAAGTGACTGATTCTATGTATATTAAAAGTAAAATCCTTCTCGATCAAAAATGAAAAATATAATAAATTTTCTGGTGTCGGCGCACAGTTTGATCAATTATAGAAAACAGCAAATTTGCAATTATTTAAACATTCATCTCAATGGTTCGATCCTTATATGGATCATTTTCAAGAGAGACATTTTTGCGTCTGAAAAATAATACACATAATTTTTTAAAAATTTATATTATATATATATTATTTATATTATATTATATATAATATTTTTTCAATATATATATATATATATTATTTTTCAGACGCAAAAATGTCTCTTGAGAATGATCCACATAGGGATCGAACCATTGAGATGAATGTTTAAATAATTGCAAATTTGCTGTTTTCTATAATTGATCGAACTGTGCGCCGAAACCAAAAAATTTATTATCTATGTATATTACTTTGCAAAAATAACAAGAATACGTCTATCCAAATTTTTAGCTATTTGATTTAGATAAATAAACTTGTTCAATAATTCCTCATGTATGCATCCTCTTCAATCTCAATAATCGTAAATTGAAAATATTAGATCCCGCCATTTTGAACATTTCTCATAAATACTCCGTATAAAAATTGATTGTATAACACGAACAGACTGCAAGTGCATATTTTATTCGTGTTCCAAAATTAAAATTAAATATGAAATTTCTTCTAAATAAATTGATGGGGATGCAGTGGGTAAATAAATTATTGTAGTAAGAGAGACATATTCATTATCCATGTGATAAACAGTGTTGCTAACTTGTGGTGTTAAATTTTGTTGTTGATAATTAACTCTTATAATTTGATCACCTACGGTAATTGCACCTCGTGCTAACGTTCATCGGCTTCTATTACTTTCTCTAGCTCCACCCAACGATCCTCCTTATAGATCTAACAAGCATTAGAGAATTGCAAACGCGAGAACCCAGCATGTCGACACAGCTCTGACAGTCGTCAAAACTCAACCCATTCAATTTAGGTGGTCATTCAGTATTCTCGCGGTGACAGTGGTGCCTGTTTAATGGTCGCGGGTTCGGGATCTGATTGTGACCATTATCCGGGGAGGCAGAATTCCAAGAATTACCAATCGTTTCCTTTCTCTCCAGTTCGATTGGCTCTGAATGGATTCAGAGAAGCGAGAAGCATCGAGAGCGAGTGTGATACGTAGAAAGCTTATTTAGTACGCTAAACACCTGTCTAACAACTGGAGGGGATAGAATGCTACTTCCAACTGGGAAACAAGAGTGACCACCAAGCGGGCACCACCAGAGTCGCTAGATTAAAACGGTGCCCTCACTCTACGGTTCCCCTTCTACGACGCTTTCGCCGCGGACCGGTCACGTGACGCATTCGTCTCTGTCCTGTCACAATGTCGCGTGGCCAATCAGTACTGCTACAGAGGGAGAAATTTTGGGCGTAATTATTGCTGTCATTATTATATGAAAAAGTCTTCTTCAGACAACTTTGCCAGCAATTTTATAAATTAAATATATATTACATACATTATATTATATTGTATTATAATGTATTATATTATAAATTATACATTAAATACCATTTGAGTTTGTTCTTCAGTAGTGGAATTATTTTAATGGAAATAAATGTAAGTAGAAATAATTTGAAAGGGCTCACAGAAATAGTCAATTAGTTTACATTATTTATTGTTTATTTTAATATAGTCGCATTATGGTTAATGTGGTCACATTAACAGCTAGGTCATTAGTGACCACATAATTTACAATCAAAAGTTTTTATACAAAGGTGAATTTATAATAATTTATACATATCGATGGATTTGAAAAGGAGGAGGACGTTTCTAATGTTGTCTTCTCCTAGATTTGTTGTTTATGGTAGTGACGCAGAGTTATTAAACCATACTTGGCTAAAACTGATGCACAGTTTCCTAGGTCACTGAATCATTGAAAGCAACTGCATTTTCAATATTGATGTTATATCTATATATTTTTTTTTTTTTAATTGAAAATTCAACACTGAAATTTTTTTTTTCTTAAATTGAACATAGATCGAATAACTATATAAATTCGTAGTTTAATATAAATATAGAAAGCCTACCAGTTCAGTCTGCTTGGATTATCAATCTTGAAAAACATTTCGAAAACACTTTCTTGTTTTCGACTTCGGAATCTGTTAATTGACATCGCGACTTGCAACTGTGAGTTTGGCTTTGAAAGTAAGTTTCACGCTATTAAGGTTGTCCATACGTTTACATAGTTTTTTTTTATTTCATATTATATACAGGTCCCAACAATTGCGTATCAGCCACGTGCAATACGCGATAGCTTCTATTTGTTTTCTTTAGCGTGATTGCGCCGTTTTTGTCTTGCGTGAATAATAAAGCGATTAATTTGCAAAAATATGGATTCTCGTGCGAACAAAAACGAGCATCTCCGTGAAATAAAGTTGTCCAGGCTACTTAAGACAATTCTGCTGTGCATAAAGAACTATTTTACTGTTTTGAGAAAAAGATTTTTTTACTCGAAACAAGTTTTTGTATCGAATAGCTGCATAATTGTGCAGACACGAGATGGAAAAATTACTGCAAAAATGAGAAGCAGTTTGAAACAAATGATGGGGGCTAACTAATTAAATAAACATTTATCGAGTCAATAGTAGACACTTTACGCAACGAATGAAAATATTCATTATTAGTTCGTATTAGTGGAAAATGGGAATTATTAGGTAAAACGTGTTAAGTGGCGGGATAAAAGCAACTCTCCCCTATATTTCGAGTGAGCGTTTGTTGGGCGGGTTTAAAGCAGGCTTTACGCGTTATTTTTGCGCGAGGCAAAACCGCGTCGTTGCCGCGTCTCCCTCTGGTTTCTCTCTCTCTCTCTCTCTTTCTCTCTCTCCTCTCTGCCGTGACTGTACACGACCCTGCAACCGACCACGTTGCCGATATCGTCATCGTCATCTTGAGGTCATCTCTCCGTTCGCCTGGCTTTGGGCCCACGAAGATCAGGTCCGGCAGTGGCTTTCTCCGGATTCTTTTTTCATTTTATTTTCACTCGTACATTTCCCCGCTTCCTTCGATCAGAGATCACACGGATCGAGCGTCCCACAGTGCACAGCAGTGACCCAGAATTCCGAAGAAACCGGCGTTTATCATTCATTTATACAGGGTGCTCCACCTAACTCGAGCATCCTAAATATTTCTTCTACTAACAAAATTATCATATAAAAATATTTGTCTAGACACACATCATGCGTTAGATGGATCACGAATTTTAATATACATAATCTTTTTTATTGAACCAAAATCCAAATCTCTTGGTAATTACACTTGGGGTCGCCCACCCAATTTTATACTTCCAGGAGAACTTTGCCTTTTTATCACATGCTGTAAAAGATCTCTTCGTATCCTGCAATTTAATTTTGTTAATTTTATTATAATACTTTTACTGAATTTACCTTGTGCTCCCATGTTACAGAACATTTATAAAAAGTAGTACGTATACGAATAATAACGACTACTTTGGGTCGAAGATCAATTCAGTCGAAAACACACAACTTGAAACAAAATTCCATCAATTTACGAGATACTTCAAAAACTTATTCAAAATATTACTTAGATTATTAAATATGTTGGTATCTCTAATCAAGCACTCTAAACAATTAAGTACTGCATAAGGCGATTTATCAACGACATATCCACAAAATGAAAATAATGATAAAGAATGGAATTATCCTAGATCCTAGAAAGAAATGTTTAAATGTAGGAATATGTGGGAAATGTTTAAACGCTCATATGGGAATACAAAATTTCGAGTTAAAATGCGGATATATTAAAGTTACATTAAAGTGCACATATGGGAATGTAATAGAATTGTTTGTTATAGAAGGAAGTTTTTAATTAAAATCTAATGGAACAGGATAGGGTTACGGGTTACAGTGAGCGATCACCAGATGAGGGGAAGGAGGACGAATTAAGGGGAAGAAGTTACCCTCTCTCTGCCAGGTACCAGACACGTGACGTAGCGTGGAGAACAGCGTGGTAGAAGGGGAAGGTAGAGTGGGGACACAGATCTTAATCTGGCGACTCTGATCATATGGGCGCTCAAGTCCGATTTCTGCTTGGCGTTCTAGCAGCTGTAGGTTTATCGGCGGTGGTCAACACTCCATTTACCTTGCCTGGAGCAAGGCTGCAGTTTCTACGTCGTAAATTGTGACAGAATCATGCCGGGCGTCCACGCTCCCGCAGTCCCTCGACGGTGCCACGCCGCTGCTGCAGCACATGCGACAACGTTCACCCTTCTCTCGTAGAATTTCTCGCCCGGGGCGAGCAGTCCTCGAAGACGCGCCGCCGCGACAGGTTTCTTGTTATTTGAATTCCTTCCGCGAGCCGTGTCACCCTCAAATAAGAGCAATTATCGTTCACGGGGGCACACCGCGCGGCTCATGGAAGCCCCAACAGCTTTTCACCTTGTCTATCAGCGTCCCGGCCGTGTGGCAGGTTCCGGGGTGGGGAGATAGGTGGTAATTGCGTACGGCTCACCTGAATCTCGCACTATCTGTCTCGGTTTTATTGCCGGTAGTAAATACCATAGCAGATACGGCAATTGTACCTATTAATGCGCGTATACCTTTTACTACGGTATTTTTTCTCAATAGCACATTACCAATCGATAATTATATAATTTTGAAAAATTTATACCTCATAGCTACACACTTGGTAATTATATAGAAGAGGTCTGCGTACTCCGATTTTGATGAAATTTTAATATGTCATGCAGCAACACATTCTGAACAACTTTTTCCTTTTCCAATATAGGGGGGCCGCTTTTAGTTTTTGAGATATTTGCAAAACACTATCGCGAATACTGTATTGAATTTTTCGTATTCCTGCACGCTCCGCGGCTACGTAAGCCTGTCCCAGTGCGGCGTTTCTTTACATTTTGACGCTGTAGAGATGAGAGAGAAAAATCAGTGTTTCTAAGAAGAAGGTTTTCACATTATATAATATGAAATCAACTGAGACAGTTTAAAGCTGGAAAAATATTAAGAGTTTAATTTTGAATACATTATAATTATTTAAAATGATTTTATAAGATGTACGAACATTTTATTTTGAATAAAGATCCAGACTAATGATAAAATAACTGAATGACGGGTAAACATGTACGCAAATAATTACAAAATAATTACCGTACTTTTATTTAAGATTGTAATTTTGATGAAAATTTCTATGCTTTCCTTTAGTACTGCAGATTTATTGAAAATCTTATTAATAGGTTTCCGGTATGTGAAATATGAAAATACGTAGAAATAAAAATATTTCGTCCTGTATATATTTGTACAATTCATTTAACTGTACTTTTAAAATTGACGAAGCTGTAGCGTCGTGATTGGAAACATCCATAAACCACAATTTTTCTCCAACGATTGCTGAAAACTTACAGCTTTGTTGCGACTATCGCGATATCAAAATAATCTTCTCGCGGAGAAAGTGTGCATCATGTTTCAATTATTTTTAGCTAAACATAATCTCAGCGTTTTTTCCTCGGAGATATACGTTTCTTGATACGGTGACCCTGAAAACTCGAGCACCGTTCAAGCAATGGACTTAAAACTTTGTATACGGTTCTTGCGTATCTCAGTTATGAATAATAGAAAGAGAGACGAATAACGTTTTTCCAAGCGCCACCACTTTCATGACTTTTGGAGGTTGTTTAATGAGAGATAATTATTATCGTATTGAACGGTAATTTACTTAACTTTTTTATTTCAGATATGATCGAAAATCAACCTCTTTACAAGCTCCTCTGTACAATTGTTATATCTTATTAAAAAGTTGACGCTATAATCTGAACATTTTTATACGTTCTGCTTTAAATCATGCCTGGATGGATCAAACATTTTCCAAATTTAAGTCGTATTATTATTGCATATTCGTGTAAAGAGCCATTCGTTTCGGTCGAGTGGTCGAGCATAACTCCGTGAAAATAAATTACACATTACACCTTGTTGCATGCAATGCTTACATAAGTTACATGAACATTTTCATGGATCTGCCGGTTCCCCAATTATGCTACCAGTTTCAACTCGTATCTTTGTGGAAATGGAAATTCTCGTTAACGGTGCCACTTAATGATCGAAGAATAATCAATAACATTTTTATCTGCTGTCATGGAAAAATATATTGATTCCTGTAACATTTACATTCCACTGATAACATTTAAGACAAACTGAAGAGGAGTCAATTAATAAATTATCAAACTTTTTTAAAATTTATTTATTTAATGTTGCTTTAACATCAAAGGTCATTTTCACACTATACATTTTCTTACAATATTTTGTACATCTTAGTATCTTTGATATATTGGGCAAGACCGACAATGTGTTCCTCAGAACCTAACAGTATGGGTAAAGATCCAGGCAGTTTAGCATTTTTCCTTTCATTTCCATATTTTTTGTATTCCAGTATAAGGTGATTTATATTAAGTTTTCTTTTTTACTTAACAAAAATGAATGGGTAACTTCTGATTGCCCAATTCTGATTCTAGAAATTGACGTTTGAATTTGACGATCTATTGGACTTGGAAACTTTTGCCACTCGAAATCCGCTCCTTCGTCATGGTACTTTCGTGCATAAATTCTTTTAATATTATCAGTTACGTGTTTCCTGAATATTTCATTTATATGGTTTTTGAGGTCATTTAGTCTGGTATAATGAGTGATTTGTTTCATTTTTGTATTTGATGCTGTCAAATTGTTCGAATTTAATTTCAATGTTTTCGAACTTGCTAAGTGAAATATATAACTTGCCGGATGCCACGAGAACGAGCAGAGGAATTATTCGACTTCGTAATTGTAATTTATAAACGCGATTATCAAGGCTCTAAGTGTAAATTATGGAGGACTCGGTGAATGCGTACAGGTCACCTGAACCGCATAACTATCTGCCTGTATATTTTTTTCATTCGCAATAGTAAACGTGTGGAAGGTAATATCATCTAATACAGTCTTGAAACCTGAAAGTGAAGGACTCTGTAACACGTGGGCAGGCGATAATTAAAATATTCCATCGAGTAATCAAGAAACTCGACGGGCGCTTACGTCATTTGAAACGCAACATGGGAGAGTCGCGTGACATGGTAAAAGGCGTCTAGTTTGATCGCGATCCACCATTCACAGTATTCTTCCTCATTCATTTTCTATACATATACTGATTCACAATAGTAATATTATACAATTATTTCTTGCGTAAGGGAGAGTTATTAAAATCGTATCCTCTTTAGAAACGGTAAAGCCGAGCTGCGAAACTAATAATAAACGCGTCTCGGAAAGGAATTATTTTCTAGAGGGATTCAAATGTGACTCCCATTAAATTTGAATTTTCATGAAAAGCTGAAACAATTAGTTTACCACGTGATGTGAAAAAGAGCTTGTTGAATAATTTATTGAAATTGCAGAGAAGATACTAATAGTTGTGGTGTCATGTATAATTGATACAGATATAGGCCCACAGAAAAAAGTTGTATAATATAACCTTATATAACAATATGAAAATTTTTGCAAAAATTGAAATTGGTAAGAAACATTGAATATTGAAATGTTTCCTACAAATTTCAATTTTTGTATCCTTGTGTAAGTTATATTTTACAACTTTTTTATGCGAGCATAGAT
This sequence comes from Lasioglossum vierecki, assembly GCA_028455595.1. Lineage (NCBI taxonomy): Eukaryota > Metazoa > Arthropoda > Insecta > Hymenoptera > Halictidae > Lasioglossum > Lasioglossum vierecki. Next base: position 10,371,384 of record CM052336.1, read on the forward strand.
TAAGAATTTAAGAAGTACATTTTGCGTTTTACAACTTTTAGTGTTCTCAAAAAATTCCAAATCGTAGAACCAATATTAAAAAAGTGATCAAGAGTTTCCAGTCTCCGGATATTAATTTGACCCCTGTATATGTAGAAGTATACAATATAAATTTTTATAAAGCTATAATACTGGTTGATCTCATAAAGAATGCAAATTGTTATTCACGCATCTTCTAAAGTAGAGAGTTAAGACTATTTCATCGTATTCCATAAAAATTCTCTGTGTACAGTTTCACGCGGTTGGAATGTCGTCTACGATTAGAATACGAATGCCCTCTCCCCCCGCATATGTCAATGGTTTTAAATTATTTTTAGAAGACAGCAATTAAAAAGAAATTTATTTCGTCCGCGACACATTTCGAAGGCGTAAAAATAAATGTGGAATCCAAGTCGCGTAGAACTATTTCCGATTGGTCACTGTCTATACTATTTCAATTTTTATGACACGTGACTCTAACTATAATTTAATAATATTAATAAGTTTTTCTTTTTAAATTTCTCATAATTTACACAAGATTTTATGCAGACGATAATAATTCTTACGTAATATAATTTACAGTGATTGAAACTGCAGAAATAGTTCTTTGTTAAGGATTGCACCTGTTATAGTTTAAATAAATGTACTTAAACGTGTTTAAACATTATTAGTTTTGGAAAATGAAAATGGCATAAAAGCATGCAACTTATTTATTAAAATATTGGATTTGTTCGGATTGGAATTGTATTTCTTCACTCATGTAGATTCCAACTTTTTAAAATTATTGAAACACGAAATAAGTGTCTATTTGGCTCCTGTTTTTTTTTTAAATTAATGGAGAACATTTTATTCATTTATTTGCAATGGTGCGGATAACGTCTTAATCTGGCAAGTCTGATGCTGACACAAGTCCGAGAGAATAAAAGATAAAAATGCATTTTACCTTTCATGAATTATTAACATTCAGAAATACCAAGGCAGTCGAAAATCCCAGTTTATATTTAATACTGTCGAAGACCGGGGACGATAATGTCAAAGAGTTTATTAAACGCAGTCAAAGTTCAATTCGAAATGTGCTTCGCATGCTCGAAATTTCGAGAACGCTGATATTCTTATGTTGCGATATATTTTCGGGATTCTGACACGATTCCAAGAAAAATTCCCGACCCGACGTTTTCCGGTGCTCGCACATCCCTAGCACTCGCGTACGTAACTGGATAACTACATCAAATCGATCGTGCAGGGTAGAATAGCATAACTCAATCACTTTAAATAATTCCTTAATGATGCGTTTCATGAAAAATGTACGCGCATAATATAAAACTTGCCCGAGTTATGGCTGCGTCACGGAGTTGACGTTACTTTTGCATTGGTGCATGAAAAGGAACTTCATATTTCGTACTCTAGAAAATTTAAACTAAGTCAAGGTTTTATTGAAGAATGTACTAACGTTACTTTTGCATCGGAGCATGAAATTTTGCTATTTTAGATATTCGAATATTATCTTTACTATTTGGAAAGAAACTTCATATTTCGCACTCTAGAAAATTTAAACAAAGTCGAGGTTTTATTGAAGAATGTACTAACGTTACTTTTGCATCGGAGCATGAAATTTTGCTATTTTAGATATTCGAATATTAACTTTACTATTTCAAAAGGAATTTAAACAAAGTCGAGGTTTCATTGAAGAAAGTACTGACAAAGTACTTGAAGTTAATAATATTGGGGTTGATGCTCAAGTTATTATTAAACTTCTGATTGTATGCATTTATGAAAAAATTGAGTCGATCATAAAACTATAAATAAAAAAGAAATCAGAGTATCGTTGTATTATTTTCAGCCGTTTAACATCGTTAAAGAAATAAAAAACCGTAAATAAGCTTCTGTATCTTGCGATCAATACGGACAATTTTTATTGCACATAAGATCCACAGTTTATTAATAAATCTTTAGATTCGTTCTATTCCGTCATATTTTGTGCTTGTAATTACGAGATACTGTTCGAAGCTTACCGACGACGTTATCAGGAAAATATAAAATGAGAAAGGAATGATAACTGTGTTATTCCTCGGGTGATATAAGATAAGAGTAAGACAACGATCAGCGTAATCGGTCACTATTAACACTCCAATTGAAAATGTTGGTCGTCCCTGTTTCATCGACACAGCCGGTGAAAAATCAAATTTATTGCTTCTTCGCTTTTATCGCTCAAACAGTATTTTCTTCAATAATCTTTTGTATTTCCTAAGCAGCGTGCGAAGTAAAGGACTGTTTGCGTGCGCTTCTTGTGCCTAGAATTTGCAACTTCTTGCTAAACTATCATTTTCAACGATGCGAACAGTTAGATGACCGAAGTAATTATTTGCGTACTTATTTGCGTAATTATTTGCGTTAGTCTCTGGATCTTTATTCAAAATAAAATGTTCGTACATCGATTGCAAGACACAAGAGTTCAATGTGAATTTATATTTTTCACTAATAATTATAATGTATTGAAAATTAAACTCTTAATATATTTCCATTAAACTGTGCGCCGGTAATTGTATAGAAAAGATCTGCGTACTCCGATTTTGATGAAATTTTAATATGTTATAGATTTCGATATTTTTATCAACTTTTTCTTTTTCCAATATAGAGGGGTCGCTTTTAGTTTTCGAGATATTTGCAAAAGACTATTGCTAATACTGTATTGAATTTTTCGTATTCCTGCATACTTCGCGGCAACGTAAACCTGCTCCGGGGCCGCATCTATTTATTTTTTGTTTGTAAACATGTTGTGGAAATGAGAAGTGACAATACCACACACACATAAAACAATACCAATTTGTTTTACAATCAACTGCGATAATATAATACATGTATGCTGTATTTCTTCTTAGAAACACTGATTTTTCTCTCTCATCTCTACAGCGTCAAAATGTAAAGAAACGCCGCACTGGGACAGGCTTACGTTGCCGCGGAGCGTGCAGGAACACGAAAAATTCAATACAGTATTCGCGATAGTTTTTTGCAAATATCTCAAAAACTAAAAGCGACCCACCTATATTGGAACAGGAAAAAGTTGTTCAGAATGTGTTGCTGCATAACATATTAAAATTTCATCAAAATCGGAGTACGCAGACCTTTTCCATGTAATTACCATTGTCAATCACGAGTCAAATAGCTGTTGGTAAACAATTTTCTATCATCAACAAAATTTGTAACTTAGACGATAAGGCTTTGGTATCAGAGTCGTCAGATTACGACTTGTATCCCACTCTACCTTTTAAGATCCGGTCACGTGACGTGTTTCGTCTCTGTCGTGCATATGTTCAGTACTGGCAGAGAGAGAGAGAGGTTACTTTTTCTCTTGAATTCGTGCTCCTCATCTGGCGACTCTGCTTGGCATACCATCGTTATCACTGTTCGCTTACGCTGTCATTTCTCGTACATCTTTATTGTCCATATAATTCGTATACTGTATATGCTAATCAACTTGTGTACATATAAGAGATAAACGGAAATATGTATAGTGTTAGTATATGCAACCAGGACTACTCGAGTGCCATATCGTTCAATACGATAATTTCAACGTACTTGCTTGATTTCAGTGCCAGAAATTGTGGTATAAAAATGGTAAGAAGTGTCCTAGTTGTAGAGGAAGGGTCGCGTGCATTCCAAGAAACGATCCCTAATCTAATTCAAGAGAAAGAGTCAATGGAAGTCGGTGCACGTGACAATATATATATGTGTATAATCCGCAGCAATTAACTCTTTGCAGTCCAAATAATATTAAATACGTATAATACAAATTAAATTACATCACATTTTTGGATAATATACAATATATTTTATTTGTGAATAAAAATGTTTTGACTTGATTCTCGAAGTTGCAAATTTATGATTTAATTATTTACATAACAAGCCGTACATATTGTTCGCTTTTCCTATTATTTAAGACTCGAACGCATAATCTACTTCTCGAAAGGAAATATTCTTAGAATTTGAAAAAAAAATTCTTGTCCGCGAAGTGTTAATTATCCTAATATATTATTAATAATTTATTGACATGCTGCCACTGTTTCCGTAATGAGTACAAAAGCGAGGATCAAGTAAGTTATACATATAAAATTATAAGAGATCCAACGGACATGAAAGAAAGAAGATTTCTGAAAACTTTTTCAATAAAACGATTCTAAAGCTAGGGAGTGGAAGAATGGGTTAAACGAAACGAAGAAGTTCAGATTGAATTTGTTTAGAAACGGAGAGGTTTATTTCGAGCTACGATCAAACACTTCCTACCAGTGGTAGCAACAGGAGGATAAAGCAAACATTGGCAGCAAGAAATATCGACGTTGCCAAAACTGTAAATAATGGTTTTGAAAGTGAAAACACGTGACTGATGTTGTCTCGCCTCGCAACGTTTCGCGATACTCACAATAGTATTGTCCGAGGTCCGGTTTGAGTATACTTGCCAGTTGAGTATACCCGGACCGTGGAAATCGAGTGACGGATAATGAAGAAAGAAAAAGAAAGAAAAAGAAACAAGAAACCGAAAGGAACGTTTTCCCTTTCAACCGAACACGATATCGCGTTTCGGTGGCGCTTGCACGTTCTTCAGGCTAAACGCGGCTGTTGCATGTGCATCGATAGATGCACACTCGGTGACGTAATGGTCAGACCCGGAGCGTAACCGCACTCTTCACGTAACATACCCTTGACTCTCCTAATGAGTATCGTACATTCGTTACGTGTGTTACGCTTCGCGGGCAGACGTGTGCACGCGTCGCACAGAGGCGCACCGATCAGAGTGCAGGTTGCACCTCCGCCCGCGAAACCTCGTGGTTGCAGTTTCGTCGCTTGCAGGCTTAAACCCAGTCGAATTAGAATCGAGACTTTTGTTTAACTTACCTCTTACAGTGGCATTACACCTTTGGCAATTTTACACAATTTACTAGATAAAAAACATGCGTGTTTTAATGTATATTATTGCCTTCATTCCTATTTAAATTGGTAATTATTTACTTTAGGGGCTTCCTCACCGATTTCGATTACCTTGAAATATGTTTTCAAGGTATCATCATTCTGAACAACTGTTCCCTATACATGTTACCGCCGCTCGTTTAGTTTTCGAGATATTCGCAAAAAGCTATTGCTACAAAGAACAATATCTTGTATAATAACATGGCAATATTTGTTTAAAATTGAAAAATATATTTTCTTTTTCAAATTAAGTTTCTTAAAAACTGTTCTTCTGGGGGAAATTAAGGGCAGATACAGAATCAGTGCAAAAATCTCTGATTTCCCTACTATAATTGTTGAATAATTTTGGTGGTAGATAGTCTAAATCGAATCGGAAACTTTCTTCCAGCAATTCTACTAATCGGAAACTTTTTCCGTATAACATTTTGTTTATTTTCGCGTTTCTTTATTATAATAAATGGATGCTTGTGTTGTTTTGTTGTTTTTAATCTATCTATCTATCTATCTATATCTATAGAATCAGAGGACAATATATGTATATAAAGGGTGATGCTGAGATCATTTCAAGATTTTCATATTTTGTTCATTTACATCATACTTGGTGTTAATGCTCATTGATACGATCTGAATAGGGTGTTAAAAGATTTTATGGAGAAACAATATCAATTTTCGAGGGCATTAAACAGTTTTCTGTGCGAGCGAAGCCGCGGGGAAAAGCTAGTCCTTCAATAAGACCCTTTTCATTCCCCATCAGTTTTAACTTCATAAAGTGATATTTTAAACTTCTAAATTGTGAATGTTTTCTCGAAAATCGGTATCAATGGCTCCGATCGGAAACATTGTGTCAGGGGTAGTATCTGTTCGCAGTCAACAACGGCCTGTGTAACCGACACGACACTGCTTTTTATCTGCAGGAAGAGACGACCTGCTCGATGCTTAACCAACGAGCGTGTAAACGCCTGCAGTATACTTATAACTAGATGCGCACAGGCTATGTTGGAAAGACTTAACACTATTATCTATGGGTGGGCTTTTATTGACAGAGAAGATCAGTCACCTCTGAAATCCCGATTGCATTTTTTGTTGTCGCTGAATGCAAGTCGCGGTGCAGCGTTGAATGCGCAAAGCTGTTCATTCAGATTCAGGACCATCGGACGGGTGACAAACGTGAACGGAGCAACAGTGTCACACGTGCACATTGTGGCGCAGAATCGCCAGATGGGGAGGAGCACGAAAAGTAGCAATAATATCAAGAATGTATTTTTGCCATTTCGTACTACGAAACTTAATCCGTAGCACTCAAGTGGTGGCCACGAGTTATCACAAAAAAATCGCTGTACCATTATTCAAAATATTATTTAGATTATTAAATATGTTGGTATCTTTAATCAATTACTCTAAACAATTAAGTACTGCATAAGGCGATTTATCAACGACATATCCACAAAATGAAAATAATGATAAAGAATGGAATTATCCTAGATCCTAGAAAGAAATGTTTAAATGTAGGAATATGTGGGAAATGTTTAAACGCTCATATGGGAATACAAAATTTCGAGTTAAAATGCACATGTAAAGTGCACATATGGGAATACAATAGAATTGTTTGTTATAGAAGGAAGTTTTGAATTAAAATCTAATGGAACAGGATAGGTTGACGGGTTACATTGAGCGATCACATGCAGAGTCACCAGATGAGGGGAAGGAGGACGAATTAAGGGGAACAAGTTGCCCTCTCTCTGCCAGTATCAGAACGCGTCGTAGAAGGGGAAAGTAGAGTGGGGACGCAACTCTTAATCCGGCAACTGTGATGTGGCTACGAAAAGTGCTTCAACACGCGATTCTCGGTTTTTGAAAAATTGCGTATTAGTAACCCTTTGCTATCGCAGTGCTATTTTAACTCGAAAATCAAAAGTTTCTTCTGATGTAGAATATTTCCCTTCTCTATAATTTTTTTGTAGATATGAAATTGATATAATACCTCATGCAGTACTTAAATGTTTAGTAATTGCTTAGATACTGATATATCAAATAATGTAAACAATATATTAAATAATACATAGTACAGCAATTTTTAGTGACACATCAGAGGCGATTCTCGAGTTCTAATGGTAAAATAATAGAGCTACCGACCGTTAGAAATGACTACAGTAGAACCTCAATTGTCCGCACCAGTGAATTAAAAATTTTGTAAAGACAATCAATAGTGTAAAGAAAATTAAAGAGTATTTTAAGAAATACGTTTTATTAAGTAATATACATATATCGCATTTCTAATTACGGCAGTAGTACTTGTGTAATAATTTTAACCTAAATACTAATTTTGTTAGCAGCCAGTTTAAATTATTAAAGAAAAGGAAAATGATCTCGAATAAGTGATTTAAGAAATGTACAAAAAAATTGATTAAGTATTCTTAAGGATTAATAGATTCGCCTATGGCTTGAAACAGTCAAATTTTCCATTTCTACATATAGAAATTCAAAGTAAAGTAATGTTCATTTGTTTAAACTTTTATTGTGTGCACGTCTGAAATTGACATTCTACTGAATATATTCATGCGCTGGTGTATTTATGATACACATTGTGTAATAGTCGACGATAAGATAGAACACTGCATTTCATATGTACATATTTAACAATTAACAAAGATGGATTATGCTAGTCACACACCGATCTGCATTAACTGCAAAGGTTATTAGCAACGTTGAAAAGTTGTAGGCACTCCGTTATATTTGGTTTATCAATTTTTATTATCTTTATTTATTAATTTTAGATTTTACGTTGCACTGAGGAAATATTGGGAAACAACAGCGTGAACCTGTACATCTATTAGTAAAATTAGTAAAATTATTAGTTAAATATATTATTAGTAAAACTATTAGTAAAACAGAACGTATTTATAGTGAGAAAATTTATAAAATAAGAAGAATTACCTATATATAAAATATAAAAATTTGTTCATTTACAATTAATTTATGCTATTATATCGTGAGTATGTACGGTTTATATATTTTTATGCTGTATACGCACATTTCATTAATATTTAGGTCCAATGACTTGGTTTTACTCTCTTGTTTTCTCTTTTTTCTCGTCGTGAATGTAAAATCCTGCACGCTAGTACAACCAGCAACGTTAAAATATCCAACGACGTCAATTATGTGTTACGTCGTTACGTCGTAGTTCTTAAAGCGTGCATTCATTAACTTTATATACACTTCTTACTCTTAATGCGTTTCGATGGAAATGGTATAAGGTGTGCTATCTTTTTGTTAATCATTACATTCATTTACGTCATGATCTTCAAGTGTGGAACTTTTCAACAGTTATCCATTCTACATTATTATCTAATTTCTGACGAGTTCAGACTCATTTACATCACAATGACATTACGGCATAGTATATCATTCTGACGCGTATCAGTCTTTAAATATTTTTGTTAACTTCCAGGACATATAAATTATTTCTAATTAGTTGCTAACTTTCTAATTCCATGTTGATACAAGTTCGGTGTTAATGAATTATGTGAAGGCAACAATAACAGAACGTTTAGAATATCTTGTATATTAACATGACAATATTTGTTTAAAATTGAAAAAAATTAAGTCATCCAACTGCAATTGTTAAACAAATTTGGTGTTGGACAGTGTAAATCGAATCGGAAACTTTTTTCCATATAACATTTTGTTTAGTTGCTCGTTTCTTTGTTATAATGATTGGATGTTTATGTTATTTTGTTGTTTTTCATTCTTCAATAAGCTCCTTTTCCTTTCCCATCAGTTTTAACTCGATAAAGTCATATTTTATACTTCTAAATTGTGAATGTTTTGTCGAAAATCGGTATCAATGGCTCCGATCGGAGACACTATGCCAGGGGTTGTATAATGTATGAAAAATTACGAAGAGCAGAAACGGCGATACTGCGTTTTTCCAGATAGCAGAAAACGGCCTTGATCGGCGGCCGCGTTTAGAGAGCCGTCGCGCGGCGGGATAGAGCCAACCGTATGTATATCTCACACTCAATATATTTCACTATTTTCTGCGGTCTGGCCGCGATTTAAGCAACCGATCCTATAAATCGGATCGACGATTTCTAAAATCGCGTATGCCTCGTTTGACTCTCTAATGGGCGTCCGTCGAGTATTCAGGTTTCCGTTTTTGTAAAGTCCATACTGGGAGCAACAACCAGCAACTTTTAGCTGACGTTGCATGTGTCTTGGGAAAGTCCTTTTACCGAGTAAAAGAAGATGATCGCAACAACTGCCAACAAAAAGTCGCTCGGTGTTGCTTCAGTGTGGGCGTAGCTTAACGCAAATTTCCGAACGAAATAGATACATGTATACTCGAGAGAGAAGTGGGGGAAGAATTTAAAAAATATGAAATATACAAAATATCACAAACTTAGTATCTCAATTTTATAATTATTGTACTCTATTCTATTTCTAGATTTAGACAGAAAATTTGATTTTAGATGGACCAAAACATTAAATACAAGATATCATTCAGTTTGTTAATATTTTAATTTTCCCTTTTTTGGCCTCTATCTTCAGATGCTATTTTTGTTTCAACTAGACTTTCAACTTATTATATTATACTACTTATACTTAATTATTACCTCGATTAACCATGGACCCCGATTATAAACAACTATGCGTTTAAATATGTTTATATTTTGAAGGGAAATAAATTTTCAAAAATAAAAAATTTATTTTGGAATATAATGTAAATTTTAATTATGTCCCTCGGGTCTTAATTTATCCGGGCTGTTTGTCTCCGGATGAAGCCGACTAATCGAGGTCCTACTGTATGTGTTATTAACAACACAAATTTCAATAAATCTGGATGCACGCTACTTTTCGTGCCGGAGGGTTTGTCTGGAAAGATTAATTACGTACTTTGAAAAATCTTCGAAAAAAAGGTAAGAGTCGGCGAATTAGCAATTCCGAGTACGCTTCTACGTTTTTCTGTGACGCAATCGCTTTCCATGGATTGGGAAGATTTTTCTTTCGACACGATCGTTCCAGGGGATTCGTGTGTGGTGCAATCTTGACTGACGCGTCGTACTTTCCGAACGAATTCGTGGCACTTCGAAACCCGATGACGAAACAACACGCCGCGCCAGCAGCGTCTCGGCCATCACATTGGAACTTTCGACGAGGAGATTCGGTTCTTGCCTCGGTCTTTCAGCCACGAATTCCAAAGCTATCCTTGACCTTCCGCTCTTATTTACTTTCCACTGCTGGCCGAGGAATTCCATTTTGCCCGGAAGAAAAAACCTATTCCGAAACAATAATATTGGGTCATCCTAAAAATTGCGTCGTCTTCTGACGGACAGCTTGCAATGTAAAATAATAGTAATTTATTCTCGTCTTCGATCAGAGATCGAAAGAATAATAGATTTTTTAAATAGATTACTAATTAATTTTCATATTGGATTCTGTGTTGGATTCAATTGTAGAAAATGTAGCGAGTATGTAATTTTTTAAAAAGTTCTAATGGAAACAGGTGAAGAAGGATTCTTGAAAGTAAATGTTTTAATTTGAATAGAATCTGTGAAATATGAAAATAAAAATGGTTCTAACAGGTTCGGATATTTTGTTCATCAATATTACAGCTGTCGATCATTGAAACAAATACTGAATTACATTCAATATGTAATATCTTTTGTAACAATATGGGATATTTATCACAGTTTTAATTGCACAAAAGTTTGTAACAAGTACCTCACGATTGTTTAGAGTTTTTAACGCCTACAGCAAAATGAATAATAATAAAAACGTGGTACAAAATCGGGCAAGGTGATGAAGGATGAATTATGCAGTCCACGTTAGTGAAAAACCATGTTGTCGGCGGATGGGTTAGTCATTGATGTATGTATGGATCGTAGTTTTCAATGACGTCCTTCGATTCATCGAATAGCATTTTTATTCCATTTTCAAAAAATTATTTGCACAGAAGGAGCTTCTACGACGAGTTCATCCCGTTTAATTAACACTAAACATGCCAACGATTACTAAAAGAAGCTGAAAAAAGTTGTTTCCTAAAAATGACCTAATTGAAGTCATTTATATTATTTTTACTGTGACAGATGCGTATACAAGAAAATTAATTTCGCCAATCAATGCTGAATAAAAAAATCGATCATTTAATCGCGTTAAGTTTAATGTTGAGTAAGTGATTACTGTAAAATACATTTTTGTATGAACTTATTGTTAGCTGTCCGAGAAAACCGATTTTAAAATTCCCAAACGGTATTCCCAAACGGATTATTCGTTTACAAAAAGGTTAAATTTATATGGCAAATTAAATAGAAAGAAAAACAATGGTATATTTATAAAAATAACGGCACGAAGTTTACATTATAATGAAAGTGATTGGACTTGAAAACACATTCACTGCTGATTTCGAGTATTCGATATCGTCGAAGTTTTTATCAGTTCGAAAACGCTTGAATCGCCGGAATAACTGGTAATCGGTTGGCGAAAGGTCAGGCGAACACAGTATCCACTGTACAAGTTTCTAATTGTAACTTCAAATTTGTATAGGTATAATTATTGTTCATGAATTTTTTTAAATTTTTTCATGTGGTGCACTGTGGTAAAAAAAGAAAGCAAAAAACGTTTTACTCGACGTTTTTCGGAAGTCTGACTTAAAGTGAGGTTTTAACATGTCAAGTATTCAGTGAGCATATTGTTACTGTAAAACAGTGATCGATTAACAAACAGTTCGTACAGTGTAACCCTTTTCAGTCGGAGCTATTTTAACGTGAAAATGGAACAATTCATCATGAATATGAATATGAATCAACATGAACACGATATTGATATAATACCTCATACAATATTTAAATGTTTACTAACTGATTCCTGTATTCGATAATGTAAATAATATTTTAATTAATGGTACAACGATCTTCAGTGGTGACTCTGAGTTACCATTAGAGTGCTAAGGGTTAATTTGATCTGGGGGGATTTTCAACGCATTAAAACGCGCACATATTTACGCAGGATTATATGATAATACCTATGGATTGTACCAGTATTATTTTTCTTCTTTGTCCCTGTGCCCATCTTTAGATAAGTAGTCTTTTATCTTTCTATTTTTTCTTCTTTTCTTTGTAAACACTTATGTACAAACCCTAGTAGCACAAAAATATTAGATAAATTATATATTTTTTAAGCCACATTTTTTCATATGAGAAAAATATTGGATCTGAATATTGTATACATGTACAAGAAATATAACTTGAATGTTTAAAAAATATAAGCTAAATATTCAGAGAATATAAACTAGATATTTAAAAAATATAAAGTAAATGTGAATCTAATATTTCAAAAATATAAATTCAATATTTAAATAACATTCAATAAATTTTCAAATTTAAGAAAAAGTTATAACAAAAATTAGATACTATGCATATGTATTACTTTCTGTGCACTGCTTGAAGGAATATTCCATCTTCGAAAGGACCTTATTACAATTAAGAAATTTTTATATTATGTTATATAATTTTATATAATTTCTGATATTACATAAAGATTTATTTTATAATGAGAAAAAAAATATTTTTTTCATAATATGAAGTAAATATTATTTGTATATTAGGTAAAAATATTCTACTTCTAATGTGAAATAAAGATCCATATATTATTTAGAAAAAAATATTTTTCTCGTACTATGAAATAGATATTTCCTGCATATTTAAAAAGAAATATTTGTTACTTAATATAAAATAAATATTGCATATATATTTAAATATTAAGAAGTGATTGAATCTATTTTTAACATTATATGAATGTGTTTACAATATTTTGTGCTACTAGGGAAGGGCTTCTGCCCGTCTATAATAAATAATAATATTTATCTTTTCTATAATCAGATCGAATCAACGATTAACAATATCTTTTATGAAATCAGAAAATGCATCGAGCTGCATATCGAGACCGTGGAGTGCCCGTTTACAATTCACAGTGACACCATATTTTAAATGTTTCCTAACTGATTAGATGCTTTATTCGATAATGTAAACAACATTTTAATTAATGGTACAACGATCTTCAGTGGTGACTCTGAGTTACCATTAGAGTGCTAAGGGTTAATTTGATCTGGGGGGATTTTCAACGCATTAAAACGCGCGCATATTTATCTTTTCTATAATCAGATAGAATCAACGATTAACAATATCTTCTATGAAACGGTCAGAAAATGCATCGAGCTGCATATCGAGACCGTGGAGAGCTCGTTTACGATTCACAGTGACACCGTGTTCGCGTAAAAATCGGCGCGCGCTTTTCGCGCGTCACGGTGCCGCCGCTCCAAAGTTGTTTTTTCTTCGGCGTTTTTTTTTGTCCATCGAGTGTCAAGTAGGTTCAAGAACACGCTCCTTGAGCGTAGCCGAGTTGCGTCACATTTCAATGATCGGTGGTGTGCGTGTGCGTACGTGCACCGGCCGTACAGGCGTGCGCTCTCGCGCGGGTTACCGAATATTTTATGCGGGACATCGTATCTCGCCGAGGAAAGAAAAAGAGAAAACGAGATTCTCCTCCCAAGAAATGAAGAGAGAGAGAGAAAGAGAGAGGGGAGTGGAGAGAAGAGAACGCGCGAAAGAGAGCGAAGGAGAGCACAGACTCGAAGCCGTTGAAGACGTTCCGCAAAGAGGGACGAAGATCAACAAGGATGATGACAAAGGGGGACAGAGATGAGGCAAAAGAAGAAGATGGCGACGAAGGGGGGCGAGAAGGGGCACAAGAGGTCACTGCCTCGAATCGGGGATCAGGCCCAATCAGTTCCAGTCAGATAAAACTCGTGTCGTAGTTCCCCGGCGAGAGCTTGCAGCCTCTCTGCAGCCGGCTAGTGTGAAAGAAAATTTTTCAGACTTCTCGCTGTATCTTCCTGCAACCCAACAGATTAGCTCTATGCTTCGTAAGCCGCCGATTTGCCTCTAACGTTTCAGAGAAACGGTTTTACACTCGACCTCCCATGCAGCGATAATTAAACAGCGATTTTATGCATCCATGACGAAAATTAGTAGGTGCAATTTTAAAACAACAAAAACATTAAAAGACTTTAAAAAATTTGCCTCTAACGTTTCAGAGGAACGGTTTTACACTCGAACTCCTATGCAGCGATAATTAAACAGCGATTTTACGCATCTATGACGAAAATTAATAGGTGCAATTTTAAAACAATAAAAACTTTAAAAGACTTTAAAAATACTGTTAGGTTATTTTCAACCTATTAAATGTATTGACATTGGAAATTAATTTCTATGTCACTCCAATTTGTTGCAGTTCAGATGGAATATTTTTATTTTGTATAAAGATCTACTCATAATTCATGGCACACACTCGAAGTGACTTCACTTTATTAGTAGGTGTAATTTAAAGCAATAAAAACATTAAAAGACTTTAAAAATACTGTTAGGTTATTTTCAACCTATTAAATGTATTGACATTGGAAATTAATTTCTATGTCACTCCAATTTGTTGCAGTTCAGATGGAATATTTTTATTTTGTATAAAGATCTACTCATAATTCATGGCACACACTCGAAGTGACTTCACTTTATTAGTAGGTGTAATTTAAAGCAATAAAAACATTAAAAGACTTTCAAAATACTGTTAGGTTATTTTCAGCCTATTAAATATATTCACAATGGAAATGATTTTCTATTTCACTACAGTTTATTGCAATTCAGATAGAACATTTTTATTTTGCATGAAGATCTACTCATAATATTGATGGCAAAGTTTCAAACCCAAATTCGAGGTATTAAGAAAATCGATTTTTCAGCTGCACATCACACAAATATGTCGAAGATTTTACCAACGACTGAAACTAGAACTTCGAAACTAGTAAAATCTTGGAAACTAAAATGATTGTGGAATCTTATAAATCTAAAAGCAATTCCTTCGATTCTCCACATCGAGTACCATTTTACTTGAAGAACTATGATTGGCAACTGACCTAACGTCGCTGGCGAGTCCACAACTGCATTTAACGGATTTCTTAATGTAATATTTATTGCACTATATATATATATATATATTTTATTCATATTCATCGGCATGCTATAACATATTTAGTTGTAGTCATAGTTTATTCGTATTCACGCACGTCGATATGCTATAACATATTTAACTTGCATAAGTTGGTTTGTATTTTTTAGTTTTACTTTTGTCTCCTACATTTTCATATACAGCTTATTTTCTTTAGTATGCATATCTATACTTATAAGAAAACCGTATACTTCAAATTCGTTTGCCACATCCATACAGAAATTTTGTTATAAAAATTCTGACTGTTCGAAAAACTTTCCTAGCGTCCTCGTAACGCAGTGCTGCCTGTCATTCGTGGTATAATGAGATGGAGCAGAAGAACTCGTTGTCTACTAGAATTACGTGTAAATGATACACGAACCTGATGAGCGTCTCCACGAGAATTCTGCACACTACGAGAAATGTCATTGCGACATGTGAATGGTATTTAATATTAAAGCACAGAATTTATCTGACTGTGTGTACAAATTTAAAAAACCGGTTACTTTTTCGAATTCGTAAAATTGGAATGGAAGTCAGGAGAACAAAAATATTCTTATATCTGAATACTCTTTTTAAATAGATATTATTCACTGTTATTTTACGAAATCACCAAGTAGAATAAGAAAATATTCTACGAAAAGTTGTCGTTTCACATACGAGTGCACAATCATTCTTAAAATAATTAAACAATATATTATATATCATAATATATTATAAATACATAATTCCGAATATAAATAACGTCTAGTTAAATTGCTTCGATTTAAAGCTAGAAGATTTTTAAACAATTGTACATAGTATTTAGTTTATAGAGCTATTACTGAAACAATTAAACTATTAAATAGGTAAGCAACATTTAGTACATTTTTCATGGGAGGGACACGAATTGAGGGGAAAATGTTACTCTCTCCCTCTGCCTGTACTGGATTCATCACGTGACATTGTGAGAGAAGCATGACACAGACTTGTCACGTGACTGGCCCGTAAGAGAATAGCGTCGTAGAAGGGGAAGGTAGAGTGGGTTCTCGAATTGTTTCAAGGACACTTCCTGACACCATTCAGCGGCTACAACCTTAAAGGATAACTTCCGCAACTTCACTTAGTGAACTTCAATTTTGTTGGGCGAGCCGAGGGGAATTATTAAGAGCGGTTACGAAGAATCGCTAAGGGTGGAAAATGTTCGCAGAGAGTTCTGCTATTAATTCGTTTGGTGCATATAAAAGTACTGATTGCGCTGTCCAGCAAATTTCAACTTTTTTCATGTTTCTATATAACTATTGGGTGGATCTTATAGAGTTTTTTGCGCTGATTCTGAATCTGCCCTTAATTTTCCCCTAGAAGCACTGTTTTTAAGAAACTTAATTTGATAAAGAAAATGTATTCTTAAATTTTAAACAAATATTGCCATATTATTATACAAGATATTGCATTGTTCTTCGTAGCAAAAGATTCTCTAGACTTTCCCGAATCCAGTGATGTGCAATAGTAATACGTTGTGATTAAAGACGGAGAGACTCCATTTTTGCACACATTTTTGAGGATATTTTCAATTTATATAAGAAAATAAGGGTCCATCGGAAAATCGAATTACTCCACGCGTTAGGATAGATTTTTATCTTGAGGAACCACTCTGTCAAGTTTCGAACGCTGACGTTTTTACCGAACCAGAAAGCAAAATATCATCGCGGAACACCAAATTGAATAATGAAAATGAATAAAGAAAGTCAATACTACAAACTGAAATAATGTGTCTGACAAATAATTGACGAATGATGAAGATAAATATTATAAACTAAAATAAGTATAATATATTCCATGATAACGAACGTGTTAACTTCAACGTGTACTGTGACAGAAGTGTCTTCTTATCAGTAAGGTCGTGTTATCCAGAAGTCACCTCATACTGTGTATGGGTCTGCAAAGGAAGTAGGTGAAAAAATTGTGTACGGTCCACTGAAGAAAGTTATAGGACCTGTAGAAACCGGATTAGACCTAGAAAGAGATTATCAGGAAAGATTAGTTGGAGAGTCTAATGCAAATAGGGGTAAGGGTTGATCGAATGTATTAATACTTAGATTCTACGAATAGGAAGAATACGAATAGGTGTATTGTGAAACTATTTATAATACAAACGTTCGAATAAAAAGGTATATAATGTGTACCCGACTGATACTACGATACTCTTATCTCTTCGAATCTCGTTTAAAGACGCACAGTCTCATCACTGTGGCTCGAATGTTAGCTCAAGTGTGCGAGAAGAAACAAAAAGCTGCGCAGACGCTCAAATCGCTGGATCTGCCCATCTCATACATCGTTCCCTGCGTTTATGTGCATAAAAGCAGCTTTTATGATACTTATGACATTCATATTTAAAAAATAGCGAAATATTAACTTCAAACTTATTTACTTATTTTTAAAATATTAAGTTCAATACGGGATACAATATTCTGTCATTTTTTAATTTATTTTGCGAATTTTGTAGTTTTAACTTTAAGTAGAAAAAATATATGTATAATATAATATATAATATGCAGTGCATACAACACACAGTAAGAAAAACATTCTAATTTTCTATGTGATAAACTGATAAGATGTGTCATGTTGTCAAACACATGTACGCAAATTTCATAAAGAGTAGTTTCATAAAATAGTAGCATGTGTTCAAAGATTTTGTCATTCTTCGAAATTCAAAATCAAAATTCAGCGTCTTCGAAAAATGTTATACCTCCTTCAAAGATGTGATTCCTAAAATAATTTAAAGTTCACTGTAACTAAATATTACAATATTAAATTTCTCAATATGTAATCATCCACTTAGCACTAAACGAATGAGTCATCTGAATTTGGTTGGCAAATATTGTAGCGTACTTATACAAATATATTTATTAGAACATTTATTTTTCACTTCATAACTAAATTCAATAGCAATGACCAATTTTGAACTCAAATGACACCGAACTTAGCCTTTCAACATCCTAATTTTCTACTGATTCGACAAAAACATATTGTTAACTATAATTATACTGAGCGATAATCATGAATTCTTGTAGTTTTCGTATTTCGAGTTTCTGCAAAGATTTTCGGGGCCGTCAGTTCACTGTGCAAGTGTCGAGATACATAATATCAGGATTAGCGTTTTACGCTTTCATAATGATTAGCGCAGAAATGAAGACTGGTAATTAGCCGATTTCCGAGAACGAACAGAGATACGCTGTTGGCGGTAGTCGTTTCGCGATATGTTTTGCATATTGTTCACCGATGGCAATTGTGCAAATACAGTTACGCGTCTTGACACTCGTAGCGTCTGCTCTTATCGGGGCGCGATCACGACCGTCACAAGGGATATAATTTATAATGGGCTGACAAACATCGACTCCTATCGCTAGAAAACCGTTCACGTGCTCGTTGACGCGAGCACAGTCAGCCCCCATCCCGTTTTCGCTCGCCGCGCTTCAGAGACCCTTCCTGGAGATGCGATCGACGATCGGATATCCAAAGCAAATATTGAATAACCGTTCGCAAAGATGGTTCGTGGCTGACCACCCCTCAAAATTGAATGAAATCTATAGGGGGATGATTCGAATACTTATGGAACTGTATCCCTTACGAAAGCCTGCTTGTGAGACGGTAAAATGATTGGAAAAATTGAATATCTATGCATTCTTTTCAACTCACTAACATTTACTAAAGAAAGAGATATTTTTATTCGGTTCTTGTCTGTTACCGTTAACGAAGACGATTCTTATTTCGCATCTACTCGTTATAATAATCATGCAAAATATAAACAGAAATGTAGGCACAATATTTGGTAACTGATAATTTTCATACATTATTTACACACGCGTTTCGTTTGCTTTGTATAAGTAAACATTTGGTAATTATATAGAAAAGGTCTGCGTACTCCGATTTTGATGAAATTTTAATATGTTATAGATTTCGATATTTTGAACAACTTTTTCCTGTTCCAATATAAGGGGGTCGCTTTTAGTTTTCGAGATATTTGCAAAAGACTATCGTTAATACTGCATTGAATTTTTCGTATTCCTGCATGCTTCGCGGCAACGTAAACCTATTCCGGGGCCGCATCTGTTTATTTTTTGTTTGTAAACATGTTGTGGAAATGAGAAGTGACAATACCACACACTCACCCAGAGTTTCTCAGCGAAGGTTCTCACATTAAACAATATAAAATGAACTAAAACCAATACCAATATGTTATACAATCAAATGCGATAATATAATACATATGCTGTATTAGTCTCAGTTGATTTTATATTGTACAATGTGAAAACCTCCTTTTTAGAGACACTGAGTTTTCTCTCTCATCTCCACAGCGTCAAAATGTAAACTAACGCCGCACCGGGACAGGCTTACGTTGCCGCGGAGCGCGCAGGAACACGAAAAATTCAATACAGTATACGCGATAGTTTTTTGCAAATATTTCAAAAACTAAAAGCGACCCCGCTATATTGGAAAAGGAAAAATTTTTTCATAATGTGTCGCTGCATAACATATTAAAATTTCATCAAAATCGGAGTTCGCAGACCATTTCTATATAATTACCAAGCATTTCAGTTTGCAATGTATCTACTAAGCAAAAGTATACAGTAAATATTAGACTCAAATACGTAAACGTGTCAATGCAAAAATTGTTTAATCTTTGATCATGAAACATAATTTATAATTCGTGTGCGACGATGCTGCGAAAACTTAAAGATAAACGATTTCAAATTACAATCGCTCTGAATAAAATATATATTCCGATAGTTAATTCCGAATTGTTCTACGCTGGAAATATTTCGCGAACGTTGTATCGTGACGGTGCTCGCCACTTTAAAAGTTAGTTTCACAGTGTTCATAACAGAAGTTTACAAGGTCGTTAGTAAGCCGATATTGGCCCCCTACATCGTTGTTAGATTAACGGCTGTTCGAAGGTTAATTCGTACGTCGAATCCTCATCACGATTAGATGCGCGATTTATTAATATTACAGTTAAGAATTATTACGAAACTGATCGGTGGCAATCAATGTTATTTTTATCGCGAACAGTTGGCGTGAATTTTTTTCCATATGCTCACATATACGATCGGAATCGTAATACATAATGATGCCGCTATAATGTGGAATACACGTGATAGAATGTGATCTGGCAATACTCTCTGTTTACATTTTTCATTCATTTCATACTTTTCCATTACGCACGGAGTGTACTCGTTCATCTTTCGAGAGGCAACTGTACGAACGTAATTACCGATAAATAATAATAAAAATAAAATTGATACTATCGGAGATATTGTACAACAGAATGAAATCGCACCAAGTGGATACAAAAACAAACAGAATAGTGGCGATACGAAACAAATATAATCCAGTATTCCTCGTTCGAAGTTCACGAGATTAATTAATATCCAATGAAGAGGTCGATTAAAATTTTATTTTAAATAGCAATATTCGAAGGTGCTGTTCATCTATCAGAAAAGCATGTTTGGAAATCAGAAAAAATTGGGCAAGAAGTATCTTTTTTTTTAAATACGTAATTTTGTCCATTCAGAGTATTTATAACTCCTAAAATTTAATTTTCAATTGCAATATTCGAAGGTGCTGCTCATCTATCAGAAAAGCATGTTTGTAAATTAGCAAAAACTGGGAAACAAGTATCTTCTTTTTGAAATACGTAATTTTTTTAAATCAAAGTATTTATAATTCCTAAAATTTCATTTTCAATTACAGTATTCGAAGGTGCTGCTTATCTATCAGTAAAGCATGTTTGAAAATCACTAAAAACTGGGCAAAGAGTATATTCTTTTTGAAATACGCAATTTTGTCTAATCAGAGTGCTTATAACTCATAAAATTTCATTTTAAATTGTAATATTTTTTTTGTATCCGAGCAGCTACAATAATCGGCCAATCACTCGAATAGCGTAACGAGCAATAAATAAATATTTGTTTGAGCTTAACCCTTGGACAGCGGAGTCCGAGTCCCTTTTTTCCCTTATTCTAGCGACTTTTCTTGAGAGTATCGATGGGATTTTAATGTAACGTTGGTTCCGCGTTAATTATCTCGTCGACAAATGTCGTCCGCTCACAAATAAGCTTCCGGTAACAAACATCTGTCGGTATCACAAGCTTCGCCATCTCTATATTGGTAACGAGTTTATCACTATTGGGATGAAGATCGACCCTGATCATTTTTCTACGCTCTCGTTTACGTTATCGAATTCCTCGTAATTTCCACGGAGACGCCACCGTGGCATTGTTCGCTTCGAATAAACTAAATGGAGCAATTTAGACAACCGTAAATCACGAGCAATTGTTAGTATGATTTACGACGTGATAACAAAGTGATACTACACTCCGACGATGCTTGTTTTTAATCGACAATGTTACTCTCTAGTTTATCATACAACATACTCTCAGCCCAGTACTATTTCCGTCGCATTCTGTTTTGAAAGCGAAATATAGGCTGATATTATTATAGCTGATATAGGTCATTCTTAATTTAGTCTTATATTAAAAGTAGTGTCGTGAAGAATAGTATAATGGAGTGGAAGATTCACCGGTGTATAAATACTCGTTTTTCGTTACGCACGAAAAAGAAAAATTCGCTACATTCGTACGATTATAAAAATGCTGCGGTTCGCGCAAAATAATGATCGGCACATTACGAATTAAGAATTTTTTTTATAAATCTTTCAGAAACACCGAGTCAGTTTCAGTAAGATATTTCGAACTGCATAATTAGATGCAACGTTGCATGCTAAAAGTTTGAAAAAAAACTTATGTGAATATGTGATTAACAATCGAAAATTGAAGGGTACAACGGAATCGTACGCTAAAGAAGTCGCGTGAAAAAAGACTTGAATGAAGATGACCGAAGAGCAAAGTTCGCTCGTGAATGAAGTAAAGGCAAGTCAGAGATAAATGAACCGAAGCTGCCAGCATTATTGTGAAGCGTTTCAATGAAGATGTACTTGCAGAAACCTGTCGTCGGAGTTCGGAGAAACAAGATTTAACGATTAAGCAATTTGAAGCTGGCGCTCATCTATCAGTAGAGCATATTGGGAAAACACCAAAAATTGGGCAACGATTATCTTCTTTTTGTAATACGTAATTTTGTCTAATCAGAGTATTTATAACTCCAACAGTTACGTTGACATATGGACGACACAGTGCGATTATTTGTGAGTTCAACCGTTAATTGATCCGCGAAACAGTTTTGTTTATTTCAGTGATTATTTTTCGATTTTAATATTATATTATTATTATTATTTATTATAGATGGACAGGAGCCCTTTTCGCATAAGTATTTACGAAGAAGAGAAAAAAAATTATGAGGAATTATTGGTATATTAATGAGAAACGATAACCGAATTTATCCAAAGAATTTTTCTTACTCCTTAGTCAACTTAACAGAATCTGCACGGACTGTGTAAGACGTTGGAGGTGTAATTTTGTTATCAATAAGATTGCAAATATAATGTAACATTTGATTGATTTTAATGTGATATCATCGAACATCGAGTGTCGATAAATTGCAATTCGAAAATAATATTTATCTTCCTGAGGGTCACAGTTACTACAAAATTGTATTGCCTAGCAATAGGTAACGTAAGAGAGGCTACAGTTTTTGGTAAAATTTATTACCGGAAACAGAAAGAACAATATATATGAATTTACACCAGTATTTAGTGGGAAATAACTCGTGGTTCACGGATGCAAACTGTAAATTTCATTAATCTGCAATGAGCATGAATGAGAACTCGAAAAGAATTGTTTCCATGTCTGAGAAACGAGACTGCATAAATAATACAAATAGAAATCTGAAGAAACGTTAACCATATTTTTAATTGCTTCGGTATCATCGGGTTCAAAGGTGGAACAACGAAATATTATCAATATGTGTACATTTATTCTTACAAATTCGACCAGCATGAAGAACTCTTTCGTTGCATTATTTAATTGTTTGATTATTTCTCCAAAAACTCGATCAAAATATTTACTATTAAATTATGTTCTTATTACTAGAGATTTCAGAAACAATATACTTCTGTTTAAAAAAGAGATTTGTAACTCACTTGTATCTCATTCTTCATCGAATTCGGTACACTCGACGTATGAGCCAAGAATTAATTTTTTAATCTCCGTATCAGTCGATAACAATCGACGTGTCACGAAATATTAGTCAATCGGATGCAATGAGGTTCATAAATCATGCAAATTAATTGTATTTACCTAACGCTTCTATCGCGTTCGATGCCCGCCGCCGAATAGGAATCAGGCTGACGCGTCTGATCATGACTAACCAATTCTACTTCTCCTGCACGCCGGGTCACTCGTGAACTTTTCAACCTCGATTTTCTCAAGAATATAATGTCGACCGAAAAAATGTTGTACGTTTATTTTCGTTCATTTTTACACGTAGAAATCACCTCGTGTCCTCTAATACCACCTGTCCCGAGACACTCTCTAGAAACCGTGAATAATTTCACGAATTCGATTCTGAGAAGTACACGATGGAAGGAATAAATGAAAATTTAAAACGATCCGACAAACCTACTATAGTGGTTAAGGGTTAATGAAGGCCTGATGGATAACTCGTAAACACTACACGTGCGTATGCATAGATGATCACATTCATACGACACACGCCGAAGACGCTACTTAAAGAGATGAAGAACTCGATGAATCGCGACGCCACTTTGGCGAACCCTGTATTTACATTGAAATTATTTACGTGTCTATTAATAAATAAATGCCGGAGGGGCGGCGAGGGGAGTTCTATAATTGGTTCTCGGATCTACGATCACCATCTCGAGCGACGGGGACACGTCTCTAGGTGCCAAGAGTCTCTCGGACTGTTTGTCAAGACTGTACCATCGCGTTTCTTGTGCGTAGTAAACGAAGTAAGTGCTGCTAGCATGGCACAGAGAGTGGACCAATCGTCGCGCGCGACGAAAGGGGCACGACTGGCTCTCGAATCGCGTCGCAATTCCACCGACTCCGTCGTTCGTTGTTCGTCGTACGTCGTACGTCGTTCCTAATACCAGTAAGGATGTGTGCGCGTGTGTGTTTCGCGTGCGCGACCGTATGCGCACGCATATACGTGTACGCAACACTGTCCCGAGACGTTTCTGCGTTCTGCGCGCGTGTGTGTACGCGTGCGTGTCGCGCACATAATTATACGCTACTCTCGTCACCAATCGCGCTCGCCAGCTTGGGGTCAAAGTCAACCCGCACAGGCGGCGGCAGTGGCAGTGCGGCGGCTAGAGATCGCTTAAACGCTATATATGTATAGTGCCTCCGAAAATATCGGTACGATCAATTTCCGATTTCTGAAAACCATCGATTTTTAATCCTTAGATCTGAAATGGTAACTATGAGACGCCATTGAAAGTTGCTGTACTGTTACACAGATATAGAATTGATAATAGAATATTGTAGAAAATTGCTGCACTATTATTCAGAATATTGATTTCTGAAAGCTATCGATTTTTAACCGTCAGAACTCGTATGAGA
>CM052336.1:10396019-10413093 GCA_028455595.1 Lasioglossum vierecki
AAAACGAGTATTTATTATAATGAATAATTATAATGAAAAAACGAGTAGTTATTATAATGGATTGTTATAATGAAAAACGGGTATTTATTATAATGAAAAAACTAGTGTTAAAAAGGCGGCTTTGTGACGGAGCAGGTACGTGATGACGCGTCTGGCGTTCCGCGGGCTTTTTCGCGTTTCGAACCGGTTCGCGCCGCTGCGATCGTAGGTTTCCGTGGCTGCTCGGCCGGTCTCGTGTCGCCACGGTTCTCGTGGTCTCGTTATCCAACAAGTGTCGGTAGCGCGGGTAGAAAGTGGCGGCTGTGCGCGCGAGCATATCGCGGCGCTCTAAACTTAGCTACGCTCATATAAGCGACGCACCGTGTGGTCGCCAGCTTGCGTAATCGCTCTGTACTTTTTAACGGCGCTCCGATGCAGATGTAGATAGGCGGGGTCCGATCGCTCGTCATGATAGCTGCCTTTGAAACTGTTATGTAAAGATAATGCTCGCAGAAAAAGAAACAAAAATTTTGCTCACACGGACGGAAACCGGGTGTCCGCGCAGCGGTCTTCGGATGACACATGTAAGCTGTATGCCACGCGACGAAGAACCAACGTGTTCAACATTCACTTTGACCCTTAATTGTTTCATTTAACCTTTCGCTCTACACCATTTTAACCCTTACGCACGGTGAATCCAAAGGGAAATATGGCTTGATCACATTTTCAGAATATTTACAATTGGCATAGATCTACAAAATTTAACTTTTAAATTCTCAATATTCGTCTACATTGAAAAGATTGTGAACAACAACTATTAGTATTTTCTCTATAATTTTGGTTGAATTGCAATTTTTTCAAGCTTTTTTTCACGTAGTAAACTAATTGTTCTAACTTGTGAAAATACCCAACTCGTATGATTAAATATTGAAAAGTGTGCCAATATTACTTTGATTCGTCGTAAATATTACAAATTTATATCCTACTTTCAATATTTCTCTTGGAGAATTCACCGATTTAGATAATTGAAACTTTCAACGCGTATTATCGTGCCTGAAATTATCTAAATCGACATATAATTATCCATGAAACTAAATATCGCTAGGAATTTTGTTGTTTGTCGATAATAGCATTCGTAATCTTTTTTTTACATTAATTGGAACTGAGTATCCGACTGTTGACATAGGGGCTAAACAGATTGTACACAGAATAAGAAAAGTATTTCGCAAACTGATTTTATTCTACCTATTAACTTCCAAATAAATACCATTTTCACGCCTGTAGTATTTTAAGAGATAATAGTCTGCCGAGACTTAAACGCGGACAAGCAGTTCGTGTACATAGTAATTACCGACGAAGGCTATGTACATTATGCACATACTAATTAACCACGTATATCGTGAAGAATTAGATTATACGATAAACCGTTGAGTTCTTCAGAAACGAGAACGCGTCTAATGTTTTAATTTATTATTTTATTACTTTATTCTAATCCTTAGGCCAACAACCTTGCGTCGAATCGTTTCCAATCTCCATTCTTTGAATAATTTTACATCTTAATTTTACGTCAAAAATATATACGCATGGAAAACTTTCGATGGAATCGGAAGCACGATTACTCGAAGTTTGTGGAACGCAATAGAAAACGTAGACCATATCTATTGCCCGTACAACAACAACGACTCCCACTACCAGTGATGCCAGAATGAAGACGAAACGAACATCGTGTACTCCCCAACCTACCCCTTCCACTATTTCATTCCAGCAACGTGCGCACGCGCAACGTTTGGCTCCCATTCGCCCCACTCATTCCCCGTCATCAGAGAGAGGGTACATCACTTCACCGTGACTCCCCTAATATGGCTACACTGAGCAGAATTTGCCCTGTACAAATTTCTATAAATTTGTTTGCAATCTATTCGTGAACATGTGAAAACGTCGATAATGTAAATTCATATTGAAATATTGATCAAAAGCTGCGACGTTCATTCCTTTTTTTGTTGTTACACTGAAATATGATTCATAAAGCACTTTTAGTTTTTCCCGAATTTTCTTTTCCTAAAACCTTATTCGGACTGTTACGAACTTTAAGAAAAAAGAAAATCAGCCAAACCGGTCCAGCCGTTCTCAAGTGATGCGCTTAACAACCAACAGCATTTGATTTACATATATAGATTTTTAAATTCTTCAAATATTTTCAGCGCTTTGTATCACGCCTACTCATTTGTGTCGCGAATGCATAAAATCGCATACGCTGCGGGAAAAGTGTTTTTCCAGCGGTTCTGCGCGGAGACATTGCTTGAGAGTGTTCCAAGTGCGCTCGGCCTTTTAATAGTGGCTGATAAATACGGATCCGTATTGCGCCTCAACGGCGGAGTTACACGGATAACCTATGATCCGTGAGTGGTATAGTGATTCTCCTGCTCGGAGTGCAGATCTTGCATGCGTAATTGCGAATTATCGCTTGATCGGCTTGCGCAATGCTTATAACTCTCGCGGCCCCAGAATTCAGAAAATTGGTCACGGATCGCAACGCAACGGCGCGAGGCGGCGCGGGTGTTGCGGCGCCACTATAGGGCAAACGGAAGAATTCTGTGTCAAAATCAAAGAACGATAGAAATGAGATAAAGCGATGAAATTTTTTTAAATTAAAGTTGAAACTTGGCAGAATATGAAATAATTATAGAGATTGTGGTACGAACGTTTCTTGATCTTGAAAAAATTCGTTAAACTTGTACAAATTTAAGAAAATTGTGGTTTTTCCAATACCACGCGCGGAAAACATTTTTTTTAATATGCGATAAATCATTTGCCGCAGATTTTTTCACGCTGATTACAAATCTAGCTTTAAAATTTTTCTACGACCTCAGGATTTTTAAAAACATCGAATTATAATTAAATAGTGTGGCCTTATTAGCATAGACGTCACCATGGAACAAGCCGATGATATCTGTGTCAAAATCAAAGAACTTTCTGAACTAAAACATTATAGAATATGGGAAAATAGAGAGATTATGGTACGAATGTTTTTTAACCTTGAAAAAATAAAAGTTAAACTGTTTAACTATAATTCGATTATTTTTAAAATCCTGAGGTTGTAGAATAATTTTGAGGCCAGATTTATAATCAGTGTGAAAAAATCTATGGGAAATGATGTGTCGAATGTTAAAAAAAAATTTCCGCACGTGGTATTGGAAAAACCACAATTTTCTTGAACTTGTGCAAGTTCAACGAATTTTTTCAAGGTCAAAAAGCGTTCGTATCACAATCTTTATAATTATTTCATGTTCTGCCAAGTTTCAGCTTTCATTTAAAAAAAAATTTCATCGGTCTATCGAAAGTTCTTTGATTTTGACACAGAATTCTTGCGTTCGAGGCGGATCGCTCGAGGGTCGTTGCATTCGCCAACGAGAGACATCAGACAATTGAAACTATGTGGGATTGTGGAGCACGCGACACCACTAATTACGCGCGAAGTTGCTTGAACTTGTTAAACGACGGAAGTCGAAGTTGTTTGCGGTTGCTGCGCGTTGACATGCCGCGCATACCTAGATCATTGAAAATTCTTCCGCCTGATTCGATCGTAATATTTTGTAGCCGCATTATAGGATCAATCAGTTCAAATCGTTTTCATTCATCTTTAATTGAGGACATGCGTACAATAAGGGCGCGAGTGCAAGGAATTGATTGTGGGAGAACGGAGCTCGGTCTCGGAAACGTTTGAGAACGTTTGGAATCGAATTTGAATATTGAACCAAGCAACTTGGATTTTTTTTTAAATTGAAACACTTAGTTTACTACGTGGAAATTTTTTTTCAAAATTGTAATTGGTCAGAGTTACAGAGATAATGCAAAAAGTTGTTTACAACTTTCTTATGTGGGTCTATGTTGAATATTTAAAAAGTACTTTTTTTAATTCGGTCATTGAGTTGAATTACTCAAAAAAAAAAAAGTTTCTATCGATTAAAAGTATGACGAGATGGATGAGGAGTATGAATAATGTTCCAGTAAATAATGCATTAATTCATAACCAGGCAAAATATATTGTCCACGGGGTTTTTTAAACTTCTTTTTGTCTACATTGACGAACTTCAATGAACGGTGCGAAGAAACCTCGGGAAAAATATATGGAAAATTCATTAATGACGGTGGAAAAAATGTACAATCTGGTTATTAAGGCAACGGCCATGAAACGCGAGGACACAATTTCGAGTGCTAGTTAGAAGCTGTTCCCGGTTTGAAATTCGAAATCGCGCGACTTGAAAATAATCGTTTGCCTTTGAAACGCGAGTGCTGTTACCCGTAAAATTGTAAACAAAAACGTGGGGCAAAACGTGTTCGAGTTGTTTGCTTTTGTACATGTATTTTTTTTCGGTTGTTTTAAATATATAGGAATTTCTATTTAACCGGGTTTGAAAATAACCGTACTCCGTATACGGCGGGGCGAGAGTAATTTATTTCGTAACGAGAGACTCGAGTGTGCTTGTACGCGCGTAATAATATTACCGATCAATGAATGGACGTTCACGTAATTCCTTTCGATAAACAAATTCGTAGTGTTTCGGTCAGAGCCCCGGCTATTTTAACGTTTACACCGATACGCCGGCGCTCTTAATTGCATTAACTCGTAGCCAGGCGAATACCTATCTAACGGTATGTGCTGAGGGTGTCAGGGACCTCTGTTATCCAAATTGGTATGAATATATGAACGCGTACGATTTTCTAATAACAGAATATTTTTTACACAGAGTTTCTCGGGATATTACAACCCCGAAAGTGCGGATTTATGTTTCCAATAAATGATGAAAGATTCTCTTTCAGATAAAAAACGAAGTCATGTTAAGTTATTTTATTTTATTCAGTCATTTCAAGTCATGTTAAAAACTAATACTGATAGAGTGTCCCCACTCTACCTTCTCCTTCTATGATCTAGACGAAAGAGAGAGAGAACAATCAAGTATTACTTCATCCTAAACAATCCACTAGTTTTCGAAAAATCTAACTGTATTGAAATTGATGTTTTTTATTCAAAACAATTTCCATTGTGTACATCCACCAACATATTGAGACATATACTGAGACTAGATTCACCAACTACCAACAACACATAAATGTACACACACGATGAATATCAAACATAGCTTTCCTGTAGAAAATTTTTAAGGACAAAGCAGTTCCAATCAGTACGAAACGAATCCTAGTTAGTTTATAGTTGTCTCTTGATCGCGATTACGTTTATTAAATCGCGGATCAATTAATTTGATCCCCAAACATCGTGTCGGTTTCACGCTGTTAATCGTCGCGTGCGCGGTTATCGTGATCGTGAAACAGACATCGTCATCCGCGTACAATCTCGAGGACTTCGTTTTTGTCCTCGGCATTCAGCGTGCACGGATAACGGAAACGGATATCCATCGCGTTCCTCTGGTCAGGGTAAAGAAGAAACCACCCTTTCAAGTCTCGAATCCGTTTAACCTTCATTATTTTTCTAAATAAAAATATTAGTATTCCGGATCAGATAAAGTATTCCAATTCTGGAATCACAACAGCTATGACTGCAAAAGGATACACGTGTATTCTAGTATTTTCTTCTTTGGTAATTGTATAAAAAAGGTCTGCGTACTCCGATTTTGATGAACTTTTAATATGTTATACAGCAACACATATTGAATAACTTTTTCCTGTTCCAATATAGGGTGGTCGCTTTTAGTTTTTGAGATATTTGCAAAAAACTATCGCGAATACTGTATTGAATTTTTCGTATTCCTTCACGCTCCGCGTCAACGTACGCCTGTCCCGGTGCGGCGTTTGTTTACATTTGACGCTATAGAGATGAGGGAGAAAACTCAGTGTTTCTAAAAAGGAGGTTTTCACTTTGTATAATATAAAATCAACTGAGACCCATACAGCATACATGTATTATATTATCGCATTTGATTGTATAACAAATTGGTATTGGTTTTAGTTCATTTTATATCGTTTAATGTGAGAACCTTCGTCTGAGAAACTCTGGGTGATTGTGTAGTATTGTCGCTTTTCATCTTCACAACGTGTTTACAAACAAAACATAAACAGATGCGGCTCCGGAACAGGTTTACATTGCTGCGGAGCATGCAGCAATACGAAAAATTCAATACAATATTAGCGATAGTCTTTTGCAAATACCTCGAAAACTAAAAGCGACCCCCCTATATTGGAACAGGAAAAAGTTGTTAAAAATATCGAAATCTATAACATATTAAAATTTCATCAAAATCGGAGTACGGAGACCTTTTCTATATAATTATCCAAATACTATCAAATAGTATCACATCTAACTTAGAATATAGTTAAAAGTTTCCGGGTTTCAGACGGAAAAGCCCGAGGTTTTTATGCGGTTCGTCCTGGGTTCGCGATTTTATAGATTGTATGTGGTGCATAATGGGGGAGCATGAAATATTAGCTTGTCGATGTTGGACGGGAGCGTGCGTCGCACAATCGAAAGCGTGCCCTTAAAAGAGGCCAATAGCAAGTTGTTGGAGGTGCTTGCAGTGTCTTGATTCTGATTCCCGTCCCTTTCTCGCCTCTGCCCACCTTGCGCCGTGCTATTTCGACGTCGCGGGTACAGAAAATCGAGAGAACTGAGTCTGAGAGAGGTCGAGCACGTTCCAAAAATATACGGCGAGCCCATCGAGCGGCATTTATGCGCTCTCGCGGCGTGGGAGGAGGCGGTAAGGTCGACTGTGTCTTCGAACGTTAGGTTACCTCACGAACCTTCCTATCCACCTCTGATCTCGGTGAATTAGTAATGTTTCGATGTGGTCGAAGAAACGCTCAAACATCGCATTACAACGTCCAAAGCTTGTGGAATAGATGTCTGTTTAGAGACCTTGCTATCGAATCCGCTAAGAGCAGAAGTCGGATGAAATTTTCGATTAATCGTGGAATACAGCAGAATCTCGATTATAATACAATTACTAGACTGGAAATCTTTTACGTTTATGGGTTTTGTAAATTTTTGAAAAATCCTAGAGTCTAACATTTGACAGAATACGATTTTTATTTGCTTCAGACCTGGAAAGAGACTACTGAAGATTTTATCTGGCTCCACTTTTTTAACACTAAACCTACCACCGATCAAGATGATTGGTTCCAGATTTTTTATTTTACAATTATTTTTATAATAAAAACGATCGTCTAGATATCTTCAGTAGAACACGTATTTCGACAGGAGCCGCACAAAGTCTAAATAAAATCGGTCTTGTTATTTTTATAAGGGAACATGTATAAGTTACTTTTAAGGCTCGTTAGGTTTAGTGTTAAAATTCGTGTAGAAAAATTTCAAATTGCACGAACCTAGTCCAACAATTATTACTTAGTTTCGGTGATGAACTGCATTCTTATTGATTTGTAATGATCATCGTGATTTCATGATTATTCATAAATGTTAGTTGCTGCAACTTGCTACCTTAATCCATCGAACATCGCTAATTAGTTCTGGCATACTTCCTGCTGTTAGGCAATACTGTGGCAATATATTGTTACTGAACCTTAATACACAAGTTGGAAATCTGCGACAGTAATAAATTGTAATGCTGTTGGACTAATTTCAATAACAATGTCTTGATAGGACTCGGACCAGGATTTTCAACTTGTCTCGCTTGGGAACAGAAAATTTGTATTCTCAACTAATTTTACACGGTTTCAGTAGTGCGTTTCGTATTTCGATCTAGTTGAAGTAACTTCTTCTTCAGCTACTGGCATACTTTCAATAACTTCGAGCAAATGATGCTCCAAAATATCTCTTTGGTCGTACCAATGCACGTTACCTGATATCCGATACGATGCACCGTGAATTTGGTTAATTTTTTATTTGCCCAACCGAATGATGTTCACTACAGTACGAGTTTTATTCCTTTTGGCAAAAGAAATACAAACTTTCATATTCTTTTGGAAACCAAAACATTTCACATGTTACAGAATTATTGAAATTATGAAGTATCTAAATAAATAGAGCCTTGTCATTTTTGCAAGCTAAAATATTTTAATCGCTTCGGTATTTCGTTAACAGTAAATTTTTAAACAGAATTATTGCAAATAAGGTTGGATAGTAAGGCAAAATATTTTAATCGCTTTTAATGCCCGGTAGATTTAGTGTCAGTTATTATGAAGAGGTATTTAATTAAAAGTAAATTTTTAAACAGAATTATAGAAAATAAGATAGGATAGAAAGACAATTATGTTAGCTTCAGTTTATCAACATCATTACGAGAAGAAATACATTTTTATTCAAACTCAGTTTCTCATAATTGATGCAGCACACTTTTATTTAGTACAGTGGGTCTTGTAATAACGATATAGCCCGAAATATTGGTTATTGTTTGTTTGTCATCGCCGTACGAATTTAATTAGTCAACTACACAATCACGAAACATTGTAACGTAAGAATTTAGTGTGTATTGTAAGTGCATCCACGTTATAGCTGAAATGAATCTCAGTTGAGATTCCAGATGCTTATCAAAAACAAAGTAAAACGACAGCTGGAATTAAATGAAAAGAGGGGACTTAAGAATGTTCAAGGGAAATTACCACCGGTAAAAAGAACGATAAGGTAGTGGAATCACGGTGACCTGGAGATATTGTTTCTCAGAATTATTGCAAGGATGAAAAAGTCGAATCACAACAAGACAGTCGCGTTGAGGTCATCTGGTTATTGTTGACACACTGAACTATTGAAATATCAAACGATTTTGCACACACAATGTATCGAGTCCTGCAAACAATTGATCCAGATATTAAATATCCAAGAGAACCCATGGATTCGTATTTAATTAATTTCTTTTTGTCGCATTACAAATTTTGTTTGCAACGCGAGAAGGAACAGAAGAACAAGTATAAATGTTTGTGTGTTCTAAAAATTAAAAAATACACTAGAATTATTATTATACAAGAATAAAGAACAGCTTAAAATACAGTATACTTGCAATTTTTAAAATTTTTCCTGTTTTGCATATTTTGTATGTTATTATCTGTTGGAAGTATTTTCTTGATAATATTATCTATTTTTACATATCTATGTTTGTTTTGACCTTTTTACAAATTCCGAGAGATTACCTGTACTGAATTCATTGTTCTGCAGATGATTAACATTTGCTTCTTCAACGCTGTAAGACGTATTATGACTTAACTAATTTTCTTCCCGATTAATCAAAATATTTATTATCGTCGGTGCCGAAACGTGTCATTAATTTTTTAAATTTAAGCTATAACTTAATGGTCAAGCTGTAACTAAACGAGTCACAAAGAAAATAACCAAATGAAACGTTCCATATCATATAAAAAAATTCATGGAAATGTTCAAAGTTATTTCCTTCACGAAATATGAACAAAAATGAAAATTCTTCGTTACGCGTGCTGGTATGAATAATAAAGTTTATAACATTACTCTTTGATACTTCACATTTTAGCGTACGTTTCGGAATATGTTTTGTTATCACGTGTGACTCTAGATCGCCCACGTGGAACAGGTGGCCAATTTCGTTGTGAACGTAATTAAGCAATTATAATTAAGTAATTGTAATAACCATTTGAAACCATAATTTTGACAGTGTGAAATCTCGCATTGTGTTCCATGTGGAGCGTTTCATTATTATTCTCGTTTTTATTATTATTTTATAGTCGCATGAAATATGCAATATCGCGGCGCGGCATGATCATTGAAATCGTCGTGATCCTCGAAGACCGACGATCATTCTGTCATTTCGTTACGCAACGGGTGAATGCCAATGCATTAATGTGCCATTAATGACTTCCTCGTGTCTAATTGCAAGCAACGAGACACTCGGCGTGCTGTAATCCTGGTGCTTTCGTTTCCTCGTGGTCACGTTCACGTGCTGGTTTTTCTCCGTAGAATGTTACGACAAGAAAATTTAATTGCTACATAATAATAATCTTGTTACACGCGAGAGTGATTCGATACGTTTGTTCTCTCGAATTCATCGGAAAGTGACGTTTCCAGGCGCCTCGGATAATTACGTACAGAGTGCATCAAGAGTAATGGTCCTACGAATGAATCTACACCCCTGGATCAGTGGCCATTTGTAAGAGAAACTTGCCGTAAAATTGTTCATACTAAAGAACAGTGTCGTCAAAGTTTATTTTTACATCAACATTGAGACATGGGCTGTTAGGATGTTCTTGAGGTACAATGGGAGATAAAAATACAAAAAATTCAAAATCCATCAATATGTTAGCTATTACAGCCATTCGCGAACATATTGTGCATTTAAAAAATAGATTAATTTAAAAAGCTTTCGTTTAATTAGTGAATTTCATGTTATACTAATTTTTTAATTAAATTGTCTTCATATTATAAAAAATTTTGACTTTAGCGAATGATTGTACCCGTTGATTTGAACTTGAAGATAATAAATTTCTGATATTCAATATATATAATTACGCAATAATAAGTTAAAAATAAATATTTAAATAAATTGAAAATACCTCAGAAAGTAATCACGGTTATCATTGAAAATAAACATGTAAAATTTGCGTAAAATTATGTTCTGATAATAACAAAAACCGTGACAATACTGTACTGCACTGTACTCAGCTGTATTTTTGTATTTGAGAGTTGGTAGTATTGTGTACATTTGGAAACTATCGTCTGAAACATATGTCTGTTTCGAGCTCGAGATAATACCTATTTCTGTAAATAATTATTATTTTTATGTTACTATCGTGACTAGAAATTACCAACTAAGCACACACGTGTACCATTTTCGATGACTATGCTGTCCATAGTTATTCTAATCATTCTGAAAACCGAATGGTGTGTTTCACTTAATATAATGTTTCACAAATTAATTACATAATTTTTACTATTTATATTAAAAAATGGAGTTTCTAATTGCGTTTATTCAAGGTTTAAATAGTTTTGAAATGGAATTTTATGAATTCTCTATAAAAGGACATGTTAAAATGTGCGAACTTTAAGTTGCTATGTATGAATATTAAATGATGCAGTGAATCGAACCAACTCTTTGGTAATTGCATTAATTTAGTAAGAATTATATCTTCTCAAATTTTCAAAAATATTGTTGCGTTTTTAATTACCTCCAGAACATCCTTAACAAATCCAGCTGTGTTGATTCACCCTTAGGACAAAGAAACCATTCATCCCTAGGAAAATATATTTTTATCGGTTTCTACCGTATAACTAAAAAATTGTAAGATGTGATACCTTTATGACTGTAAGACTTGTCGGTCGCTAATGAATACCGTGCAGCTAAGAAAGAATTTTCGCAGGGTTTTTCGCATAAATCTCTGTATCATTTGAAACGCTCGTATAACGATCGTATTCGCGGTAGAAAATCATGTTGCGCGGCATCGAGCAACGTGCATCCTCGAACAGGAAGAGATTCGAATGAAAAGGCGTCTGATCGTGGAGCATGGCCGCAGCGCGCAAAGAACGGAATTCGGCGACACTTAAGCGAGACTGAATAAATTTCGGCCTTCGCCAGAAAAGGGACGTGTGTTGTTCAATTTTGAAATACTGGAGAGAAGCACAACAGCAGTATGTAGGACGTGCACGCTGTACGTTACACATGTCGCAAGAAAACAGAGTCATTGGCGTGACATATGAGACGATATCGAGACGGGAATACCTGATAGAAATGTAGCCCGCTTCTTTTAGACACGCCGCTACCCTTCAAAGGATACCCATTCCAATATCCTCCGGTCTGACAAACACGTGCAATGGCGAACCACGAAACAAAGAAACTGAATGTATCTATCTGTAATCTCAAACGATAATAAAATTAGGAACCAATTTGTTGTTTACCTTTAACTACCCAACGCTGGTATAAAAAATACACCGTGTAAATCAATTTCATTAGTTTCTCTTTGTTTATTATCAATTATTATATTCATTTATGGTTGTGTTTCTAATAAATAGCATAATTCAGGAAGACGATATATTTCTAGTTCCGATACAGTAATATACAGGGTGTCTCAAAATTTCTTCAACATCCGGAAATTGGAGATTCTTGAGTTTATTTGTAGCAACATTTTCATTCATTTTTAAGGAGTTATTAACGAAAAACACAGACCAATCAGAACACGACTTTGACGCGTGTTGGCACAGTCGGCCCGGCACGCCAACTGTCAATTGGCAGTCTGTGCCAACACGCGTCTAGGTCGCGTTCTAATTGGTCTTTATTTTTTGGTAATAACATCTTAACAAAGCCGCGGACGCTATTTTTACAAAGGAAAATGTTGCTTCAAATGATCTCAAGACTCTCCAATTTCCGGATGTTGAAGGAATTTTGAGACACCCTGTATGTACTCGGTCACACAGTGATACCTGTGGTGTACGGAATACGGATCTTTATGCGTTTGGAAGAAATATGAAAGAGTAATAGATTAGAAAAATTTCAAAAACTATTGTAATGTTTGTAACGCAGCAAAGTCATTAAGGGATGAAATCAATTCTTATTTTAGCTGCTAATTAATTAAATTAAAGCTATTTATTCATTTATAGCTGCCCAAAGATTGAAACCTTTGATCCAATCGCAAAAATGATTCACTTACTCGCGTCAAAGTAAGGTAAAATTATGTTTCGTCGTCTTCTTAGATTGCTAGGAAGCTAATCATTACGCAAAAGCAAGCAGAGGGTGCAGGAAAAAAGAGAAATGAAAAATTCAATTCGAATGCCATCGAGCACACGAGTTATTGAGAAGACCTTGGTTAACTTGTCTTGCTTATCGTCACCTATCATCGTTCGATTATTCTACTTATCGTAAGCACCGACGTGTGCGTAACAGAGAAGCTTTTGAATTCGATTTCGTTGGAAAACGGAGCTTCGTGCGAATAACTCCCATTTTATTCCGTTCAGAGGACCGCCATTTTGGTGGGCCACAATAGAACGACTGACACAGCGATGGGTATAAGCATTTCGAAAAATATTCGAATTAGAAATACATCAACTAGTAATTTATTTTTTTGTTACGAAATGTATTTAGATATTGCATTGTTATACTATTACACAATACTTCTACTGAGTATGTAAATCAATTGATGAATACTTTGGCATTTTGTATTGAAAATAATTTTATAGAAAATTTTAATACTACACGGCTAACCATAATAATTAAAATTTTATGTAAATAAAATAAATAAAAATAAATACTCATATCTTTATCAAATCAAAAAATAACTTTTTATTTCGTGGAATATATTCATAACTATTTATGGAATAATATTGTTTTCGGACGAAGTTACGTTATTTTACGAACTTCAAGGGCAGATTTCAAGGTCAACTTGTATTCTTTTTTTTGCAAACGAAATATATTTCTGTCGTCCAAGAAAATAGACGTTCCGTTCCGCTTCGGTCACAACTTCGGTAACACCCTGTATGCATGCACCGTGGTTTGCGTAGCGCTTGACCTTTGACTTCTTTTTTGCGATTATGCGACTGCATTGACGGAAGTTGCGGCAATCGCTTCACATTTCCCAGGCCGCATGTTTCCCGGTCTTCGGATTATTTATGATGATCCGATGAATTTCTTTGGAAATGTTCACACGATAATCGAACAATAATCGCAGCCCGATTATCGTACATTTCCACCGTAGGTCTGGATAGTAAGGCATTGCATGAGAGCGGAAGAAAAAGATGCAGTTTTCGTAGTTGTCTGATAAACTCCAATCTCTGTTCATCAAACATGGGACATGGCCATAGAACATGGTCAATATCCTGATTTTCATTACCACATTGACATTGAGGATCGTTTACTATGCCAATTCGGACAAGAGAGCTGGCAAGATTGTAGTGTCCTGATCTACATCTGTTTATTATTATATTAAGAGCAATTTTAACTTCCACGAAGAAATTATTTACATATATTTAATTTACAATTTTCGAAAAAACAAATATGCAAATTTACAAAGTACCAGCCCGGTATACCGATTTTATATACGTATGAACAAAAGAATTTACGTTTCTGTGGTTTAAAAAAGAACACTGAAATCTCAGGAGTGTTTTATTGTACATAAATTTTGCTGGTCACTGATTACAATAATGATAGTTTCGTTTTATTGTTCAGGCAGTCGTTTATAGACCAGTGACACTTTTGTTTGTTCTACAATATAATTTCACCGATATTTATTGAATAGTATGTACAATCATTGTACGATAATTGTATCATTGGCTAATATTAATGTTCGACCGGCTCGGTAATATCGATGCCAAACATTGTTGATCATTAATGAATGAATGAATTAATAATAAATGTGTTAAAATGAAATTTGTGAGGTGGTTGCGGGTTACAATATACAATGCAAGAATTCTCAAAATTGCATTATCGCGCCCCTTATCACGAGCACACCGATAACTTTAATACAATGCTCAATTTGATGACAAATTGTCGAGTCTCAAGGAGAAACTGGTAATATTGATTCGTTTCTTACTCGAAAGGAAAGTTGTATCGTTACCATTAATTATCCCGTGATCTCGTAATTGTAGATATTATTTATGAAATAGTTTACAGAAACTCGAGTCGAACACGATTTTATCTATCAGTTTTACGCTTCCGTCAGAATTAAAATGACATTAAAATCTAATTAAATTTTCTGTAACATTAAATTAGGTGAAATACACCATTCAGTTTTCAGAATAACTATGGACAGCATAGTCATCGAAAATGGTACACGTGTGTGCTTAGTTGGTAATTTGTAGTCACGATAGTAACATAAAAATAGTAATTATTTACAGAAATAGGTATTATCTCGAGCTCGAAACAGACATATGTTTCAGAGGATAGTTTCCAAATGTACACAGTACTACCAACTCTCAAATACAAAAATACAGCTGAGTACAGTGCAGTGCAATGTTGTCACGGTTTTTGTTATTATCAGAATATAATTTTACATGTTTATTTTCAATGATAACCGTGAATATTACTTTCTGAGGTATTTTGAATTTATTTAAATATTTATTTTTAACTTATTATTGCGTAAATAATTATACAGGGTGTCCCAAAATTCGTGTACTTCCCGGAAATGAGAGGGTTGGGTCATTTGAAGCGACATTTTCCTTTACAAAAATGACGCCAGCGACTTTGTTTAGGAGTTATTAACGAAAAACACGGACCAATCAGAGCACGACTATAGCGAACGGAGTCCGACTCAGCGACAGGTCCCGCTTAGCGTGGCGGCGCCATTGGCCGAGCCAGAATCAATCCGCTGTAGCCGCGCTCTGATTGGTCCGTGTTTTTTGTTAATAACTCCTAAACAAAGCCGCTGGCATCTTTTTTGTAAAGGAAAATGTTGTTTCAAATAACCCAAGGAACCTCCCATTTCCGGGAAGTACACGAATTTTGGGACATCCCGTATATATTGAATATCACAAATTTATTATCTTCAAGTTCAAATCAAGGGGTACAATCATTCGCAAAAGTCAAAATTTTTTATAATATGAAGACAATTTAATTAAAAGATAAGTATAACATGGAATTCACTAATTAAACGAAAGCTTTTTAAATTAATCTATTTTTTAAATGCACAATATGTTCATGAATGGCTGGAATAGCTAATATATTGATGGATTTTGAATTTCTTGTATTTTTGTCTCCCATTGTATCTCCAGAACATCCTTAAACAAACTGTTTCAGTTAATATGTTCATCTCGCTGGAGAATGCTATCACTGATATAGTAATTCCAGTACCTTGTGATTGATAAAAAGATTTAGCGCGTTGCTCAAAAATCCGCATAAAAGATAATAATTAATTAATTGACGGAGAATTTGGTAACACTCCCCTAATCGCAGGATAACAGCACCAGAAAACGGGTTGATAGTGATCGAGGCATTGTAGTCCAGCCGGAGAAATTGAGGTGAATATACAGTTACCCCTTCTCTGCCATTCGAGGATTGGTTACGTGACATTTTGACAGTCGCGTGACAGAGATGAGTGACTTTCTTTGATTTATACGAAACTAGGTATCTCGGTGTTCTCGTGGTGGCTGATTACGAATCTAAAATCAAAATCTCAAAAAAATTAAAATAGCAGCTGTAAAATGAAGATTGAACCTATGAAAACTGTCAGGATGGGACAAAACTGGGTACTTTGAAGTTCCGAAGTCGATAATTATGTATCTGAAATTAAAAGAACAGAAAACAAAATGGCGAAACCAATATGGCAATGTACGTAGTACGAAATTATTAAATACAATTGAAACTTGATATCTCAAGATTTTTTTGTCTTGTTAAATGTGCGTCTAATATAAAATTATATAAAGAACACAAGTAATTAAATTCTTGTTTTAAAACTGTGTTTTAAAGAATGGAAGGTTATAAATTAGGAAGTATTGTAATTATGAATGTATCAAATTGTTTATTCAACATTTTTACAGTTTTTCCAATGCAAAGGATGCTCTAAGAAGTGCGGTCACTGAAATTAACTAAGTATACACAATACACTCCGGCGCGCCGGAGAAGGAGTAAGGTGAAGTGGGGGAAAAGTGTCTTGATCAGACTTTACTGGTTCGAGGGTCGCGCGTTACAATCGCAACGTCACTGGACGCTTTATCGTCGTTATCGTTATCAACAAGCCGCTGTTAATCTGTCGGATTTTTCGTTCCGCTCTCCGTAGAAATTTTCGGCCGAGGAATTTTCAGGGGCCGAAAAGAAGCGAGCCTCCGTTTCGTTACATTCGTGTTAACTTTCGTGACGAGACGCGGGTGTTATCGCAGCACGTTATCGTCGCTTTATCGTCACGCTCTGTTTGACGTGGCTTATATGCTGCCCGTGTACGCGCATACAATGACTGCCGGCGTAGATTTCAATGGTTATTAAAACGATAATAGTCGGAATTCGTGCTGCTACAACAGGCACGATGATACAGGTCACCGATCAAGCGAACGCGCTCGCTATGGCAGGCCTTTGACCAAGGAACTGATTTTTCTTCAGTTCTAAAGCTGACACCTGTTCCAACAATTAAAACCCTAATTATGCTCGATACCGTGAGGAGTTTATTTTGATCGAGAATGATCGAGCCAGTTGGTCGATCCGATTCATCAATTTCAAAAATTCGATCTCTTCAATTTTAATTAATAACAGTT
>CM052336.1:10415820-10462612 GCA_028455595.1 Lasioglossum vierecki
GTATTTCGTTTGATCCGACAACTTTTTACGGCCATAGAGAACTTGGCTCCTGTTTACAGGATGTTTTTCGTGGATACAGGTTAACTTTAACAGCAGAACTTTCCAATCAACCTAATATTTATTCGTGCATCGATTACGATCATCGAGGCTAAGCCGCACGGCGTTGTCTCATTTCGAGCAAATGAGAAACAGATAATCGCGCGGCAAGTGTGTCGCGATAAGATACTGCCGAGGATTTACCGGATTGCCGCCAGTTTCGACACTCGAACGCGACACATTTTAATGTGGCTTCTCGCGCCATTGTCTCCGAGCGAAATCCAGGGCTTTCGAATATTTTATAGGCGTTCACACGCTACACCTTATACCACGGATACCCGTGCGTTCCAACAACAACTTCTTCGGTTGCGAAATGAAGATCGTCGCGCCAAACACTATTCTCCACATCCGACGAAGTCTTGGTACAGGACAAAGATTTTTACTAAAATTCTTTATTTAGACATTGAGAATTGTTTTCGTTTGAATTCGACGTCGCATCAATGTGTTTAACCCTTTGCGCTCCGAATGATTCTTCAATTTCATTGCCAAAAAACTCGCTACTTCAATGTTCAACTTACTTCAGTCAGTTCCTTGACTGCTACTTATTTTAAACAATTTTCTTTATTAATTCTATTAAATATATCTCTAAAATTTCGTTGTAATTTATGTTTCTGGAACTTATATTTGTTTTTAACTAAAAAGTAAGGATTTAAATAAATAAAGGAAGAACCAAATACGCATAAAAACCCGTTTCGTTTACATTTTGCCTTTCTCTGATGTCGAGTAACAGAAAGGAGTGCAAACGGTTAAGCCAATAACATAAACATTTGCCTTTCTAACAAATGCCCATAAAATTTTAGAAACATTTAAAAGTAACACTTAAATTTAAGTATTCTGTTATTCATTAATTTTGCAGTAGAGATGTAACTGTTACGTAAAAAACTCGAATGATTCATAGATCTTCATAGATCGAATGCTACAACCACACGTCGATTGTAAGTAAGATCCTATCGTGATAAAAAAGAGATATAAATCACAATGTATGTAAAAAAATATTGAAGCGCCATCAGTGTCCTAATTGAAAGCATAAGAAGATAGTACTTGACAACGATTTTAATCATTTTTTAAACGAACCACTGATGGACGGTGATACCAGAATACGTTTTTCAAATTTCCAACTATATCGACTAACAATATTGAAAAAACACAATGATGACTTTATTCTATCATGAATTTATTAATGAGTTCTCCCAGTTTTGTTATGTAATTTTCTTTATTATGCAATTATCTTCTGTTTATTATGAAATCGTCTAATATCTACACAGATTAGGCAAGCATGCTTTGAATTACATTTAAAAAATAAAAAGAGTTACATTTCACAAATATTTGAAGTGTGGGTACAAAACATTTGGACAAATACGCGTCTTTAATGAATGATAACATTAAATTGAAGTTTCCTTGGAGTTTTTACAATTTAATACAATAATTGCTATTTCTAGTCTATTATTTACATTTACATTATATACATCTACGCAGACACTCAAAAAGAATGTTCAACAACACCAGTTTGATGAAGAGTATGTGTGGACACCCCAATAAAATTGTTAAGTCTGTTTACAGTTTGATATTGTTTTCGCGCATCTTCCACTCGCTATCATACGACATGACGTACGTTTACGTCGATATCAGCGAATGTATTAAAACATTCGAAATATATTGTTGTTAGTAAACTGTGGACTTTATGCGTTCACGAGAGAAATGAGAGAAGTCACAGAAATAAATAAAAAAATTTTCTCGAGGAGAAAAATGTATTTCTATGGAATTCCTGTTTTCTCCAATTAATTAAGAAAATTATTATTTCGCATAAAGACCCGCAATCTAATTATTACGCCACGTCAATATTTACAGGCAGCACTGATCATCTTTTAGGTAATGCTCTGTCTTCCACTTGATTAACCATATGTTTTGTTCATTCAAAAATCTATGTATATGACGTCGCATTATGCCCACCAGTGTTGTTTAATTGTCCACAAAATTTTATCAATGAAACCACTTCTTTGAAAATCGTTATTTATTCAAATTCAAATAGATTATGATTTTAAATGTGTTTCAGTTACACGCTATTTATTAGTGAATCAAATTATAACTAGTAGATAAAATATAACAAAATGAAAATACTGATCGTTTGCTGAAATCATATACTTCTTGAGTTTTTGTAAGTAGATAATGATTTTCTAAAAGAATGATTTTACTGGTTCAACCTCTGCTCCTCAATTATTTTATAAAATAAACAATAATAGGGAAATATCATTCACAATTTTCCTTATAAATTCATAAAATCTGCATTCTGATGATTAAAGAAGGAAGCGGATTGGGTCAGTTATTTAATAGACATTTAATCTCGAACCTGTTTCACTCGAGCCGCAGTAATTTTCTCATCGTTATTCTACTATGTTTTCTTTCTGTTGCAATTCTTACGCTCAACTGTCTATCTTAGGTTTATCAATCGGATTTGCTGCAACGCCAGTGTCAATATCATCATTTCCATATTTTCCGGCGTATAAAATCGAGGAGATCAGGACACGTTTGGCAACGAGAACGTTGCGTCGCGCGCCGTCACAATCGAAAAAACGCAGCGGCCCGATAATACGTACATGTATTTATCCGGTTTATGCATGCGACCCTTTAACATTTGATCTTTGCCGCTTTACGTAAAGGGCAAGCCGCGCGTGATTGATATTTGTCCAATAGCACTCGTTCATTCCCAGACGAAAGATATTTATTAGATAACTAAACTAAATTTAATTTTAAAAATCATCATCTTGAAATTATAAGATATTTTATTAGGAGTAACCATGAGTGTTGTTTTTACAGATTGGTTAAACATTGCCACGTTTTTCGTGGTCTAATAGTAGTGTGCTTATTATGAAATTAATTTCTAATTAATTAATTTGTACGATATTATTATTATTATTTATTATAGACGGACAGATGCCCTTTTTATATAAGTATTTACAAAGCAAAGAGAAAAAGAGAAAGATACAAGACTACTTATCTAATATCATATAACTTATCTAATTGTCTAATATAATAATCTCTTGTTCTCA
Organism: Lasioglossum vierecki; assembly: GCA_028455595.1. Lineage (NCBI taxonomy): Eukaryota > Metazoa > Arthropoda > Insecta > Hymenoptera > Halictidae > Lasioglossum > Lasioglossum vierecki. The sequence continues at coordinate 10,418,964 of CM052336.1, forward strand.
GTTCACGTTTCGGCACATAAAAATTGATTTGCGCATATTTAAAATGTAATTATGTTAAAGTAAATTAAATTGTTTCTTTAAATTTAGTTAAATTTAAAATTCATATTTTTAAAGTCAAGCTTAATATTTTACAGTTATCCTCGAATAAGATGAATTGGCAATTCCCTTCGTTTCCCCATGCAAATTCGGAACAGGTAAATGATACCGATCGTTGCCATGATATCGATGATGTCTTTTTTAATGTTAACTAAATACGTTTTTTTATTTATGTATATTTAATTCTTTTTATTTTTGTATATTTATTAATACACATTAATACACAATTAATATACATTAATATACAGAACAAATAATAATTAATTAATAATATATATAATATTTGAAATATCAACATCAGCAAAAATATACTCAAATGTCTCAGAGTCTATGGAGTACTTTTCATTGACAGTTTACGCAATTAAGAAAATTTCGTTACACCAGTATTACTTGAACAAGTGCGACGGATTGACTTGTTTTATGATCGGTTCCAATTCATGATCGAAACTCTGCGGAAGGCGACAAAGGTTTACCGGCTTGAAAGGTGGATAAACAAGTGAAACATCTTCACCGAGGGACGCACTTCCGTGGTTATTCATATTATTTCCACGCGTAACGCGTAACAATAACAGCATCCTATTAAGTGTGTCGGCGGCTATCGGCTATAAATAAACGATCGTATCGATAACGGATCGAGAAAACATTCGTTAAGATACCCAGCCAATAGGGAGCGAAGCTCGGGTCCCGTATCTTCCACGAATCTTCCGAGTCGCGCGAGGTTTCTGCACTTCGCCCTGTGAATCGGTCCGCCTTCTCGGAAAGATACAGAAAAACTCATGCGACTGCTGCTGTGGCACCGGAACTATGCACAATTTACGCAAAAGATTTTGCAAGTAACCACCAAAATTTTGTTCGCGATTTTCCATACAAGAATCGCAAATATTTAGTGTCCAGAAAGTAATAACCAACATTTATTATTTTCACAATTTGGAATTATATCTGGATAGATTTCAAAGAAAAAGTATTGAAAGTAATAACCAACATTTTACATAGAAGAATATCTGGAAATTATCCTCGTACTGAATTTCACAATTTGGAATTATACCTAGCTAAATTTTAAAGAGAAAGTATTGCAAATTACCAAAATTTTGTTCTCCATTTTACATACAAGAATATTTGTAAATTATGCACATATTTATTTTAACACATCTAATATATTATGTACAATATTATTTTTTGCTTTTCATACACGTCCAAATAATTCTTCGACCATAAATAATAGTTTTGAAGTGCTCACAATAATTTGATTACTATCTGTAAAACCTCGATTATCTGATTCTCACTATGTGAATCTTAAAATTATTTTCATCCTTTATCTGAGAATCATTACATCGATATATACTTCTTTAAAAAGTATATGTATAGGTTATAGTTTCACAAATATTAGTGCTGTCTAGTAGTGTTCCAAAAAATAGTATTGGTAGAAAATAGTTAAACCCACAAGTGTCTATGACAAAAAGAGGAAGACACTGTGGCTCAGACTGGTGATCAAATTCGTATGCACAAAAATTAACCAAGGACACTTGAAACCGCGAGAAATGTCGGTAAAGAATAGAGTTGAACGTCCGATAAAAAGACAAGGACGTGACAATGTCGTGGCTGCCACAATAGCTTACTTTTATCTCTTAATATCTATTTTAAATTCTCGTGTAAGTACTGTGCAGACATGAAAAAAGCAAGGACTCTTTTTGCAATCTCAGCGATAGCGTGCGTTCGGAAAGGGTTGAAACATATTCACCGACCCAGGTCCGTGTGACCTTTTGCATTGTCACTCTTTAGAGGACCTGCCATTTTCTCCACGTGAATCATTCTTTACTCTTTAACCATTCCCCTGCACTCTATTCGCTCCGTTCTCTCGTACTTCCTTTTTAACCCCTTGCCATATGACTTCGTTACCCCAATAAGTTCACTTAGCCCCTGCCAATAATTATGTATGGTTTAGTTGAACAAATTTAAATGAACAAGTTTAAACACGTTTAAACAATCATTAAAGACACCACTTTTGCACACATTTTTGAGGATATTTTTCAATGTATATAAAAAAATAAGGGTCCAGTGTAAAATCGAATTACACCACGCGATAGAGCTGACTTTTATCTTGAGAAACCACCCTGTCAAATTTCGAACGTCGATGTTTTTACCAACTCGTGTTCCGCAATGATATTTTGGTTTCTGGTTCGGTAACAACATCGACGTTCGAAATTTGACAGGGTGGTTTCTCAAGATAAAAGTCTACTCTATCACGTGGTGTAATTGAATTTTCTGATGGACCCTTATTTTCTTATATAAATTGAAAAATATCCTCAAAAATGTGTGCAAAAATGGTGTCTCTCCGTCTTGAGTGATTGTTTAAACATGTTTAAACAATCACAATGTATTACTATTGCACATCACTGGATTGGGGAAAATCCAGAGAATCTTTTGCTGTAAAGAACAATACAAGACCTTATATAATAATATCACAATATTTGTTCAAAGTCGAAAAATAAGTCTTTTTTTCCAAATTTCTCAAAAACTGTGCGTGTAGGAGAAAAATTAAGACCAGATTAAGAATCAGCGCGAAAAACCCTGTAAGATCCACCCAACAGTTTTATACAAACATGAAAAAAGTCGAAATTTGTTGGACAGTGTAAGTGACGCTCTACAGTCCATGGAGCGAGGACCGAGATCTTCGTTGTGTCTCGGCGAATCGCAACGAGAGAGTGCAAAACGGCGTGGAAACGCTAGTTGGATTAGGTTAACGTGCATTCCGCGGTTGTTACGTCGACAAGATTGTAACGCCGAACGTTGTCCGAACAACATTGACGAACGGCGTCTGCTCGTCGTGGTAGATTACTCGAAATGTATAACGGATGCGTTATTGGTAGGGGATAATAGCGTCGCGTCGAGGGGGAGGGGAGGAGAAAGATGAGGGAGAAAGAGAACGATAACAGGCTCAGAGATAACCGGCTCTCTATCGCTTAAGTTTTCATAGAGGTTATCGTTCTGACCACCGTTGCCACGTCCAGCGCTCGAACTGACGAGTGTTTTCCTCATCTGCGAGTTTTATTCTCGAACAGTGGCATCAATTGATCGGCGAGAGCCATCTTCCTTCTCCTACGCGACTGCTGAAAAATTAACCCCTCGCCGTGAAAGTAGTTTCCTTACTATATTCTTAGCGTTCTCTCATTAATCATGCCGTTTGATAAATTCCGTTAATGCCCGAGGGTTGATTAACCCCTTGTCTTGTGATTCTCTTCGCGTTTGTACTCGTCGAAGCTACTTTCACGCTAATAATGTTATAATTTTGTAAAAAAAAGCAGTCGTACGACACAAACCTCTGCACATATTGAAGCTGCAGAGCTCTATTTGCGAAATATATCGCCCATTTTAATCGAAGATGTTTTTTTACGATATATCGGGTGGGATACTGAAAACAGGTTCGTCTAAAAAATGCTACAAGTTGCAACGTTGCTGAAAACTTTGATAAATTTTTTTCGTGACTGAGTCTACCGTGGATTGGAAAGTTGATTCTCCCTCTTTAATACGACCCCTGGAACTTGATGTATGATGTTTTTTAGTCGCTTTATTGGGATTTTAATGAAACCTGTCCCGTCAACTTTGTGGTAATTTATCGGATCGCGAAAGTAGATATTTCGAGCTTTAAGGTGTGTCCAGGTTCGTTGTTATACAATTATTTTCCATGAAATTACAACACTTTAAAATTTAGTATCTCAATAATTCTTCGATTTTGAAGGAGCATCTGAAGTCTGAATAATAATTTCGAAGAACTTAATCATTGCTAAGAAAAAGCTATTATTGTGATTTAATATTCAATAAAAGAATAGCAATCATACTGATTCAATTCATCGTATTTATTGCCCCCTAAAAAAGTCTTTTTATTGTACAGCGAATTAAGCAACTTTGACAAAGGGGCCTATTTATTTTTTACGATTTTCAGTTTTTGAAATCAATTTTCAAAAGCTGATATCGTGTAGAAATTAATTTCTTGAAACTGCTTTCCTACATTCGAGGCGATATGAAAAATTTCATAAAACTTTATTGTGACACACTCTCCATTCTATGTATTTTGCACATTCAAATATGCTGTTGTATGCATACATGTATGAATATTGGATACGAAACCATAAACAATTAATAGGATATAAATTTCAATGACTTTTTATATAATAATTTTAATTTCGTGATCGCAGATTAATATAATCAATTGATCGAACCTCGAGCCAATATCTTTCAATATTATACTTTTTATATAGTTGTGTTTAGTGTTTATTTGACTTGATTAAATTGCTTCGCACAAAGATTTTGCATAAATATTATACAAATATAAAATTAGACACCTGTCCAATTTAATTTGATTCCATAGAATATAATATTACATTGGTCACTTTTTAAGTTAAATATTTGATATGTAAGATTTTCTATTGACTCCTATCGATATATTAGTAAAACGAAAACACTTTATTTTCAAAAAAATGTTTATCTTAAAATTTGTATGGAAAATTTAAGGTAGTTTGGAAATACTAGAACGATTTGAAACTGTCTCGGGAATATGAAATTCGAGCGAGCACAACGGTAAATATTTTTTAATAAACTGTACCATATATAGCAAGGCAGGTGTCAATGGATAAACAAGATACAAAGAAATATAGAAATTGTAGTGCAATTAAAGAAATTCTAACCGTGCATAATTTATCCGATAGAAATTGTACGCGATTTGCTGCGTAGCACAATTTTATTGATATTCTAATATTGATTCGACCGAATATCATCGCCGATTTTAAGTTCTTGCAGAAAAATATTCTACGGAAACGAGGTCTATCTAACGCCAGGCGTAGAAATCCGCGAAAGGAAATATTATTAGGTCAGAAGTGTTCACCTGTTTTCACTGATAAGCGTGGTAAAAATAATAATTATCATACCGCAAGGAGCTTTCACAGATTTCCGTCTATGCTACAAGACATAGTTCACGGCGGTGTGGTTTATTTGTGGTTAGGATTGGAAAAAAACGTGTTGTCATAAAGATATGGCTACCGCATCCTATTTACAAGTGTCTTCAAGCCGACCGGACAACATAGTTGCTTGTCTGGAATCCTTTCCGATAATTAAAACTCGGAACGAATGAAAGTAAGACTAATGTCAATTAAAACACTTTATACTTGAATATCACTCAAATACAACTTATGGTGGTTTATCAGTCACTTGTAACATGGTGTGGCTTGTATAGAAAATAATGGGGATGAATTAATGTGATGAATTAATTTTGCACACACTATATACAGTAAGGTGGACGTTATTCTTCGATCATGAAATTTTGGGCAGCCCCCAATATTGTTCCATTTCATGCAAAATTCAATTTTTCAACTTTAATATATTGAAAAAATTGTTTTTCCTATAAAGTAACAACTTTTTAAAGCTCCCAAATACAAAATATTATTCATTTTAGATAATTCTGTGATTAGATACAGCGTTCTAAAGACAAAGTCAGAAAATTCGAAGTAAAATAAAACATTTTAGATTTCAATCATCAAATATCAGAATGCAGATTTTAATGATGGTTTTATATATGTTAGTAATCGCATTTCAAATATTTATTCCAGTTTTAAGCATTGTTTTCCAAATTTGCATTGTAATCCAAATTTCCAACTCCTTTATTTTTTATCATTTTTTGATAGGACTTCGATGACCATATTTGTGACATTTTTCTAATTACAATCATACCAAATATGATATAATTCCGATGATATTTACTTGTGCAATAGACAATTAAAATTTCGGACGCGAGGAAGGATAAGCTCGCCGGCGATTGTCCCTGCTTGCGCGCGAAACATTAATTGTCTATTACACAATTAAACATCAACGGAATTATATCATATTTGGTATGATTTTTATTAGAAAAAAGCCACAAATATGGTCATCGAAGTCCCATCAAAAAATAATGGAAAATAGACAACTTGGAAATTCTGATTAGGCGGGTTCATCAATATATCCAAGCCGGATGAGCTTCATTCACAGGTCAGACTTTTAGGGCATTCATGGATAAAATGCTATATTTAGTTTCTATTACCACTGATCGCTGAAAAGGTAAGAAACATTCATATTATGTACCAGATATTTCACATTCTTTTTTTTACGATGGACCTTAAAGATTATGTTTAACTGACCCTCGTAGAAACTAGAAACAATATCATGCTCGTGCATTTTCTGTGGCAAATCGATACGTGTCAATACTTGTCTGATGCAAGGGAAAAAGAGAGACAGGCAATTGCAGTTGCTAACGTTTTATAAAATCGAACAATTAAATTAATTAAAAACCTGCAATCGTTTCGGGAGATTCAAATTGCAAAATTAAAGAAGAAATTCTGGTTTGTATGTGACCTGTGGAAGTTGTGTGCACGTGCTCGTGGATTTTCCGTAGAAGCCACGCGACAGGCCGAGCGAAATGTGCGCGCGCTCGCGCACGTGCACTTGCATGAGTTCACGAATGCATCTTACAAGTTGGTGGCACAGAGCAGAGAGGGAAGAGCGAGAGACGTAGGGCGGGAGCAATCCCGAGCAAATGGGCAACTTGTTGCATTTCGGCCGGGAACGGCTCGATAATATACTGCACAGGAATTCTATGTATATACTGCACTGTGTACGTGCCAGGATTGTTTAAATTTCCTCTATCTCGAGCGTTCGTGGTCCTATCACGTTGACTGCCACGTCACGTCACTTACCCATAGGTAACATGGTTTCCGTGTCAAAGTTAAAAATATACTGCCGACAAGATAGTCGATTAAAAACATTTTAATTGGAATATTTATTTATTCTTCATTTTCTCTCAATGGTCGTTCTTCGACCGTCATACGTGCCCCATTTTCCATTTTTTTTCTCACCGGTGACGAATTGACAAAATGGTCATTTGACCAGTTTTTTTAATTTGAGAATTACTAAAAACATAGAAATTAATTTTTCATTTAATTTAATTTGAAACACCACTATACTCGTTTACACCTCGATCGTAGTAAAAATTAATTGTTAAACATTGGCTAACGTCTAATTTTTTAAACGTGTCTTCTTAGAAACCATATTTTTTTCTATCTTGGTGATACAATATTCCCGAAGTTATCGAACAGTCTACTCCGTTCTTCGAAATCGTTAACGAACATTTCTTGGTGGGGCAGACTTTCTTGAATCTCAAAAAAATGTCATAAAAGTGAAAAATTAAATATTTCTATTATTACCAGAAACGGGATATTATAATAAAATCTATACAAGGACAATATTCGTAATATTTAGTGCTGACTTTTATGTCCGGTGATGTCATCACACGAATTTTCGACCAGAAATATACAAAAGACTTGTCAAAGAATGTATCTAATTAATAATTCTTTCCATCTTTAACTTTATTAATACATGGAAGACATACATGCATAAAATCCGTTGTAATTAATGAATCAAGGAATCGAGTTTAGCGTACAGTGTCCTTGGGAAAAGATTCGTAAAAATGAATTTCGAAGATGTTCGAGGAGTTGTTGGAGAGTGGTGGTTAAAGGCTGTAAAAGGGAGTCGGAAGTTACTGTTAACAGTCGGCTAGGATCCCTGTCGGGAATCTTTTACGGACTTTTATAATAAAACCGACGCGTATTACTGTAGTAGACTGGTTGATTTACGGCGACCCTCCACGGAAGTCCAACGCCGCTGGAGACGCCCGGTTTACCGTTTTCGTTCGTGCTTTTTCTCAGGCTAATGCTTTCATTTAATGTCTCTCGTCCTTCCGGTAATTTGTAACTTTGGCTCAGCTCCGGTTTTGCTTTCTCAATTGAAGTAGAATCGTCTGTGCCACTTGCTGACGCCGACGCCAATGTCTTCGCCGCAGCTTACCAACCTTTTTCAACTCGGAGATCCCTTCTCAAAACTTTTTTTCTTCCCTTCTTCTTCTTCCCAGGTGTACTATTTCCGAGTGCTGTTTTACGGGTAATTTAGGATTTTAGAAAGTCAGATTGGCAATAAAAAAGCATAATTAGTGAATTTACAAACGTATGATTTAATCAAGGGTGTTCTAACATGGTAGACAGATGATTTTACATGAGAAAATCCTCAAGGTGAAATATTTACCATCACAGTTGATCTTCAACGACGCACTTCGTGACCAAAAGTCAATTTTTCAAGATTAAAATTTTTTTGGAACAAAGTAAACCTTACGTTTAGGGGAGGCAGCTCCGATGACCTCGACCTTGACGTATGTTATCAAGGACAACATTCTGAACAACTTTTGTCATTACAACTACCCGGTGCTCGGTTTTAGTTTTCGAGATAATTGCAAAAAACTGTCTTGAATACTGTATTGAATTTTACGTATTCGCGGACCCTCCGTGGCAACGTAAGGCTGCCACTTTCGAATGAGCTACACCTTAGATAAATAAACATAGCAAGAACCCATATATTCGAATGTGTCCTATGTGCTATCCAGTGCGGATCGGTAGCGAATACGGAAAATTCAATTTAGTAGCAGCAATAGTTTTCTGTAATTATCTTTAAAACTACGACCGAACACTGGGTAATTGTTATAACAAAAATTGTTCAGAACGTTGTCGTTGACAACATATGTCAAGGTCAAGGTCATCGGAGCTGCCTCCCCTAAACGTAAGGTTTACATTTTATAAAATAGCATACCACAATAAAGAGATATATCTAATACTAGGCCCCTCTGGGAACATTTGTTACGGGCCCCGCGCTGAATTAATCCGGCACTGATCTACAAAGAGTGTACCCTAGTAGCACAAAAATATTGGATAAATATTTTTGTTCGAATATTAGAAAAATATTTTTTAAGCCACATTTTTTCATATGAGAAAAATATTGGATCTGAATATTGTACACATGCACAAGAAATATAAATTGAATGTTTAAAAAATACAAGCTAAATATTCAAAGAATATAAACTAGATATTTAAAAAATATAAAGTAAATGTGAATCCAATATTTGAAAAATATAAATTCAATATTTCAATAACTTCAATAAAATTTTCAAATTTAAGAAAAAGTTATAACAAAAACTAGAAACTATGAATTACTTTCTGTGCACTGCTTGAGGGAATATTCCATTTTATCTTCGAAAGGACCTTATTACAATGAAGAAATTTTCATATTATATTATATAATTTTATACAATATCTAATATTACATAAAAATTTATTTTTTTTATAACAAGAAAAAAATATTTTCTTTTCATAATATGAAATAAATATTATCTGTACATTAGGAAAAAATATTCTATTTCTAATATTAAATAAAGATTCATTTTGTATTTAGAAAAAAATATTTTTCTCGTAATATGAAATAGATATTTCCTGCATATTTAAAAAGGAATATTTGTTACTTAATATAAAATAAATATTGTATGTACATTTAAATATCAAGAATTGATATTTTGAGAAGATATTTTGTGCTACTAGGGTACTGTGATTTACAGACAACTGTGATCAAAATCCAGGCAATAATAGACACGATTGCACTGGAATGTAAAATACTCGCAGGAGTAGAGTACTAGGACAGACGAGCCGCATCAGGTAAAATTATGTACCAGGAAATAACTAGAAAATATCGGCGCATCGCATAAAGCTCACCACATTGCGAACACACCCCCGCAAACATACTGGAAAACCAGGAATGCAAATTGTATCTGGACGCGTGACCACTCGTGCACATCATAGGATAAAATAATGGCACGGAGCAGACCAGATATAACCCATCAATATAAAACAGCACAAATAACATATTTAATAAATAAACGTATCGCGAACCGCGTGGAAATAGAAACACAATGAAGAGAGGATCAGGAAATGTTTACCGCTGAATTTGTAATATGGAGATTTTCATTTAACTTCTGCTTCTTACAAATTGACTTGGAAAATTTTGTATTTCGCTTCAAGTCACACAACAATTGTCTTATTCCAGAATTCATAGTTTTTGTCATACAAATTCTTATGAATTATTTGTCAGATTAATTTGATTTGTCCGTTTCGATCAGAAAACTTTCGCTTATCGTAGAAACTCTTTTACATTGAAAAATTCAGATTGAAAATCACAGATTATTTAAGGTTTGCAGCAGTGATCGCGTATATATGTCATAATCTTCATTAATACAGAGACTTCACGAACGGTGAAATTGCATTTGCATTTGAAATATTATAAAATATATACGTTTGTACAGTAGCAAATTAATTTCTGAATATTTTCCGACGATGACTGGCTGCCTCGTACAGTTATACACGCCGTCAGTCGTACGAAACGTGATTTCAACAGGAAAAGTAGCGGCTAGAAACGTTTTAGAAACATTCCACTAATTATGAAATGCAGGAGAAGATATATTTAAATCTCTATCGTTTTAAAGAGGACGCACGGCTCGCTCGTTCGTCTTGAAATTGATTAAATCTATCTAAAAATAGAAAATCGAGGACGCTTTCGTATTTCCCTGAATCGGAATTTAAATGTCGATTAAGATCTTCATGTTTCAAGTTGGTGTCCATTAATTTTGATAGACCTTGTATATGTTTACCAGTACATTACCAGGGATACTAGAATCATGCTGAAATGATTGAAAAGATCTTTGAGAGAGAGAGAATTCTATTAAAATATACATATAATTAAGAAAAGAAACTAAAGTGTTTATGTAGCTCTGGTTCTAACAGCGACAACTCTACAAGAATTGCTTTGTTGTCTTCAAGACAAGTATCGAACAATTGTTTTTAATTTAAGAAAATATTTAAAGTAAATAATTATGCACGCGGTACACAGTACAAATTTTATAAGTTCGATAACAAATGCACGGGGAGTTGCTAACCAAAGAGTGGAAAGGTGACGCTTTATTCGTGCATAGCACGAGATTATTCTTTTTGTTCGGACAGCTGTAAAATATTCGACGATAAAATTATTCGAATAGTCCCGTTTGCTAGATTGTCGACGGAAAATCTTTTCAGATGTAACAGCCTCGATGTCGTCACGTTACCTTTGAGCATGCACGACAAGGACACCGTACGCACTGCATTTTTCGCGTAATCCCCACTTGGCGGTCTTCAGGCTCGACTTCAGAGCCGCTCTTCACTTTTTAACCAGTTGAAAGGTTGCTGAAACATCGATGTTAGTTTATACCTGCACAAACCGTCTACACGTAAGTAAGAACGCAACTTCGCGTTATTGCATTACACTGTGTTTTAAATGCCTCGAAGGACAGAAGAATCTTCTACCGGGTGATTCGAGTAGATGTCGCGAAGACTTGGAACACTAGTTCGCGTAACTCATGCCTCTTCGATATAATTAGAACAGATCTAAGTACACCCCGTGGCACGATGTTTCCGATCGGAACCATCGATAACGATTCTCGAGAAAAGATTCACAATTTAGAAGTATAAATTATTACTTTATGGAGTTAAAACTGATGAGAAATGAATAGGGGCTTATTGAAGAATGAAACACAACAAAATAACATAAGCATCTATTTATTATAACAAAGAAACGAGAAAATCAATAAAATGTTATACGGAAAAAAGTTTCCGATTCGATTTACACTGTCCAACACCAAATTTGTTCAACAATTGAAAAAGAAAATATATTTTGCAATTTTAAACAAATATTGTCATGTTATTACATAAGATTACATAAGAACATTGTTCTTTGTAACAATTGATTCTGTAGACTTTCCCGAATACAGTGATATCCAATATTAATACATTATGATTCTTTAAACATGTTTAAGCAATCGTTAAAGATGGAGAGACAACTTTTCACACCAATTTGTGAGGATATTTTTCAATTTATCTTAAAAAATAAGGGTGTAGCAAAAAATCAAACTATACCACGCGATAGAGCAGACTTTTATCTTGAGACTAACACACCCCAACCCTTTGACGTTAACAAGTCGACGTTTTTTTCGAATCCGAAACCAAAATATCTTCGGACGACATGAGTGGCCACCAGTGCCGCGCCGTATTTGGTCGTATCTGGTAGCAACTCATGTCGAGCGAAGATATTTTGCTTTCGGGTCCGAAAAAACGTCGACTTATTACCTTCAAAGGGTTCGAGTTGGGTTAGTCTGCTCTATCGCGTGATATAGTTCGATTTTCCACTGCACCCTTAGTTTTTAAGAAAAACTGAAAAATATCCTCAGAAACTGGTGTAAAAAGGTTGTCTCTCCATCTTCAACGATTGTTTAAACACGTTTAAAGATTCACAATGTATTAATATGGGATATCACTGTGTTGCATCACGTGTACGTAGAACCGTTTGAACCGCGAGGGTCTACCGTCCATCTAAGCAGGGGTGTACGTCTCTTGGCGGTGACGCTCGCGACGTAAGGGTGTAAAAGTCACAAGCCTTACCACCTGGGGATGTTTCCTTGTGATCAACCTCAGCCCTGCTGCTCTTCTATATTTAACCGATCCCCACGTCAGCCAACCCCGTTGCCGCTCGAGTCGTTTCGAAATCTTTGCTCCTCGCCTCGAGAGTTCTCTAAGGCTGGTCTCTCTCACCTTTTCTCTCTCTCTCCCTCTCTCTCTCTCCACTGGTCAGGGATGGCGTCCGCGTTAATGCAGAGTAACGAGCGCTTTGTAACGGAGGAGAGCTGCCTTATGGCATTTGTTGGCAGAGGCGAGAAGCGAAGAGTCGCGGCCAACTGGGTCTGATCCAAGAGCACGTCCTCCCGCGAAGGGTAAGAAAGCTCGTGAGGAAATTACCGCGCGATTACGTTCCCTTCGCGGGGAAAGCGGAATGACCGGCTCATGGAGCAACTTTCTTTGCTTTCTTTACCCCCACTCCGGTTGGAAATTGAAGATTGAAGGACGCCGCTCCTCATTGGCACGGCCACCGCGGGCCAATTGCCCGGCTTGGTCTACCCGAGAAGCTGCAGGACTGGTCGGGACGCTTCTTGTCGCGTGCCTGTCCGCTCCCCCAGCCACGTGTCCCCGATCATACGAAGACATTCGCCGAATATTTTCTTCTTTCTCGTAGATATCAACGTAAGTTGATTCGTTGTTCTTGAGTCAGTCGAAATAGTCTTCGTACACGAAATAGTTTGAAATCAACGCGGGAAATGCAACTGTCTTATTTACTTTTCATTTGTCAACCACCTTGAAGGCTGTGTGAAGGTTATTTGAAGGTCAACTTGGTTTACTCAAATAGAACATAATTATTTTATTATAGCTGTTTCTGTATGTGACAGTTGAAGCAACTTTTATACGAAACATCTTTTTGTCATGTTAAAAAAGGATCTAATTCGACAATTTTTTTTTCAATTTACGTTTACGTTGTATCAACCCTTAGCACTCCAATGGCGACTTTGAAGCGCCACTAAAAATTGCTGTAGCCTTATTCGAAATATTGTTTAGAGTAATAATATATTATTTATACCAATACTTCATATATATTAAATTTCAAAAATCACAGGGAACGGAAATATTCTAAATCTGAATGTTTTTCGAATTGAAATAGCTTGGTGTGCAAAGGGTTAAATGATAAGGTGAAAGTAACAGCAATTCCATTTTTTACAGCATTTTTTTAGAAACTCTATAAAATAATCACTGTGTTCAAAATACCTATACGCTTTTCATATGTGTACATTAACACCCTTATGACCGTGTGTAAATACGCCCTGCGCAGTCTAAGGGTTAATTAGCACTCGAAATAGTGAAGGAGTAGTTCAGTCAACAACTGGAGCACAGCATTTGCATATTGCTGGTCTTCCCGGATAGTGAACTCTGTAACTCACCCTTGAAACCGTCTGCTGTCTTTTATAAGGTATCCGTAGAAGCGAGCGCAGCTACTTGTTCCTTAATGCCTAATGAACTGTCATTATTTCAACCGCAGAAGCAACATGTACTACGTCGTAGTTGTAACAGTATTAGTGCTCAATTCTTGCTGTCTACCAGTCTCATCCTTGTTATACCCGTATTATTATTATTATTGTATTTTCTCATTCTTATTACACATACAACTTCCAATTCTTTCCCCATACTCGTGTGCAATATTATTTCATTTGCGGTTATCTTCTTGTCTTTAGACTGATTTTTTAATATTCTATTCTTGTTTATATGTTTTCTCATGCACAATCTGAATGTACAATAAGAGTCGTCATCAATGACTTCTAAAATGTTTTTTTTTTTAATTTATTAACACGTCGATGATAATTGGAAACAGTTAATACAGAAAATTTTATTTTGCACAAAGAATAATAACTTTAATTTATAATTAATAACTTTGGTACGTGGAAAATAGTGTGGGGACGTGTCTAAATTTTTGAAAATCTGTTCTTAAAGAAATTACTTCATTCATCCACTGTTTTAAATTTCCTATATTCACCTTTCTATTAGATGCATCGAATTCGCAGTTTAATGATCGAAAATCGTATGCTTTCTCTGTGGAAAATCGTAAGCTGATACAGTCGCAAACGAAGAAAAATCACTGTCGTAAGCTGGTGGCTCGACAAGGTAGATCGGCCAGTAATTGCGTATTTCAATTTAACTGATCGATCGAATGAAAATCACGCGTGTTATTGCCAGTCACAGTGGCCACGTGGCCAGAGTGTTGATGGCGTTTGGCGAGACTTTTAACATACTAATCGCCGGAGACAAACGTTTTCGACAACGTTGTAATGCTTTTAGATAATCTCTTATTGATTTTTCGAAAAATATTCGCATTCTCGACACACACGAGAGTATTGATATTTTCAGTTTCCACTCAGGAAACAGAAAACAGAAAATTATTTTACATAAAGATAAGATACAATAATTACCAAGCTTCTTTTGACAACAATTTATTAAAACTTGTCTTGATAGATTTAATGTTGAAATTATATAACCTTGAAATTCATGAACGAAAAATTAAATATTTGTAATAACCAAATACTGTTTCGTGGGATATCGTGAGAACTAATGAAAATGGAATGTTAAATATAAAAATTGGCAGTCTTTAATTACATTATTGACGCGACTATAATTAAATTAGTTGTTTAATGTAATTAGAGTTCCAATGGAAAATCGTATGTGGTGTGACGAAATCATATTAAAAAAAACAACCATATTAAAAGTTCATTGGTTGAGGAAGCTGAACAGATTATAAAGCTTGCTTAATCAAATTCATGGTTTCCATTTTCTGTACGTCTTTCTACACGATTGTATTACTTTAATTTCATTCCATCTGCGGTATTCTCTTTGTCGTTCTCCTGTGTTATTACACCTTAGCACGTACTTCAATACTATTATCTAAACTATTATCGTTAATTATTTTTCTTTCTGTTTATTTATTTTTCCTTTCTTCTCCCGACGAGTAAACAAACCGTTAATTCAGATTTGAATCGAATAATTTATTACAGAAGCTAATATCACGAAATTTAAAACAATACGGAAGTTGATCATATATACGTTTTTCAAAAATTGGAATTATTAAAAAAAAACACAAGATTCTACTTGACTTCAATTTATTTCCATTTACGCAATTGGATTTTGCACGAAGATTCGTAGTTACGAATTAATGAACATCGATTAGAACGATATGAATCTTGGCAGAGGTTGAAATTTCGACATAGAAAAATATGTCAACTGAACAACGTTCTCGGTTTTCTATCTGAATGAAATAGTCTAAAGATAGCATTTCACAGCGAGTTCATTAGTTTGAAAACGAACTCGCGCGAGAGCCGGAATTTTTCACACGGTGGAAGTTCAACAAAAATATGGTTTCTCCGGCGACAAAATTAATTATCTGTTTTTTAAACGCACCGGTGCTTCTTCCTCTGGCTGGTTCACAAAAGTTAACCACAATCGAGGAATTTCATAATTCGACTGTGGAAGTGATATTAAATAACTTACATAACTATAAGTTCAGAAGGAATGATTAAATCGAAAACATTTCTTTCTACTTTATATCGTATTGTTTTAATGCTGCCAATACGTATTGACTTCCGCGAAGAGTCTGCCAGTAACATCAAAATAATTTATTTAACGAAATACAAATTTCTTCCATTTTGCAGATCCCGAAGGTACACCGAATACATTACTGCAAAAATTCACTTTTTAATTTGGATAAACAATTCCTGTTCAAAACTATACATCAACATTAACATGACTCAAAATTAGAAAAATTGTTAGTTTAAACAACATAACAAATTCAAACGTCAATTTCTAGCATCAGAATTGAGCACTCAGTTGTAACCCATTCATTTTTGTTAAGTAAAAAAGAAAACATAATCTGCGATATATATAAAGTACTAGTTAATATAAATCACCTTATACTGGAATGCAAAAAATATGAAAATGAAAGGAAAAATTCTAAACTGTCTGGATCTTTACCCATTCTGTTAGGTTTTGTGGAACACATTGTCGGTCTTGCCCAATATATCAAAGATACTAAGATGTACAAAATATTGTAAAAAAATGTACCGTGTTGCTTTGATGTTAAAGCAACATTAAATAAATAAATAAAATAA
Source organism: Lasioglossum vierecki (assembly GCA_028455595.1). Lineage (NCBI taxonomy): Eukaryota > Metazoa > Arthropoda > Insecta > Hymenoptera > Halictidae > Lasioglossum > Lasioglossum vierecki. The sequence continues at coordinate 10,435,519 of CM052336.1, forward strand.
AAAAATATAACAAAAAGCAGGAAGTTGAACAAAAGGAAAGACGTGAAATTTGAAGAGATTTTATTTATAGAAGATGCGTTTCTTTTTTTTATTTTTAGTTTTACGTAGCATCAACTGCTAGATTACTAGCAACATTATAAAATAAGGCAGGATATATTGCATTATTTGCGTTTCTAAATTTTTTTCAGAAATGCTGCTAAATGATATTTTGGCAAACCAAAAATGCAATCGTGAAATACGCGAACAATCGAGGTATTCGAGTGCAGAAAAAATCTGACGTGCGAAGAGAAGTTGCAGCGGAATTCGGCCCGTGTTTTCTCAGCGGCTCGCGCGTGTATAATTTGACCGTGGGTGCAACGATACGCTCGCCAGTGCAATGCTGTCGCTGACGTCACTGGTTCGGACGATTAGTTTGTCAGTGGTTCTCCGGTTTGTTGATACTTCGTCTGGAGCGAAAGGTTAACGCGCAAAAACCGTCTGGTCCGTTCTCCGACCGTTTCGATCGTGGCCTTTCCACGATTTTCCGCGTTGCACAGCGCACAGTACTTAATTTAGACTTTCTTCTATATCAAAAGTCAATTTTTTTTCATTTTCCTTCTAATCTCATTCGTTCTAATACAAAGTTATTATCCCTGATACTGTGAAAACTGTAAATATCTTTCTCTCTTTAGTGTAGTTATTAGCATTCTGAAATGCATATGTATCCAACATGGAAGTGTACACATACATGATATGGGCGTTTAATATCGGTCAATGATGTTAATGGAGATAATAAACATGGAATGTTTATTTTTTTTAGTGCAATTTCAAAAATTCTGCCAATGACACAAAATTGATAAAATGTTTTGAAACTGAACAATTAACGTAATGTAATATTAACCTAAACATCATCAATTATATAAAGATTTATAGGGACTTATCATATTTTTCTATGTGGAATGATACTTTGATGAAAAAAACTTTTATCTTTCTTTCTTCGATGTTATGTCAAGGTTACTTCGTGTTTTTCTAAGTGTAATGACATATTTTTGTTTTAATATTATGAAAGTACAGAAAAAACACAAGTTCAACAAACGTCTTTGAGACGACCTTCAGGTAATTCAAGGTTGCAAGTAGAATATCGAACTTTTATGGGTTTATGACACAAAACGGAAAGTAGATCTTATGTGAAACATTTAAAGCGTTTAAAGATACTGTTGTATTATTCACAGCTAATCAAAATTTATAAGTAAACAAATAAACAAACACACAAAGTAGAAAGTCTAACAAATATGAATGTCACGCCTTTCTTTCTAGATGAAATAAAATATGATTCGTTCGTAATGGATATTTAAGCATTAAAATAAATGTGATCATACAAAAATTATAAATTTTCTGCTCTCTTCTACAACATTTTTCAAGATAAAGACGTTTTAATTTTTATTTTGTATAAATATCCATTAGGTCTAGTTATAAGAATTCCTCCGAAGGTGAAAGCATGCAAGCCTATATTCCGACGAACCTAATGAAATGAAAAAGTGTAAACCGTCATTAACGAATCGTCAGTAAGTCGAGTGTTTTCAAGGATCTTTGTAATTAACCGTCATCCGTTCCTCATTTCACGAACCGCATCTGTCCCTCGGTGTCAAATTGACACACTGGTAAAAGATCGTTCACGTAACAAGTTAAACATTTATTTCTAAATATTTTGTTTATCCAAGAACTGATGAGTTAATATTTACATCTTGAGATTTTCGGTTGCGTTACGTATTTAAAAAATTAAAGACACGAGGTTTTTAAATTAAAAAGTTCCAGTTGAAGTTCCAGTTGAACATATATTTCTAAATATTTTGTTTATCCAAGAACTGATGAGTTAATATTTACATCTTGAGATTTTCGGTTGCGTTACGTATTTAAAAAATTAAAGACACGAGGTTTTTAAATTAAAAAGTTCCAGTTGAAGTTCCAGTTGAACATTTATTTCTAAATATTTTGTTTATCCAAGAACTGATGAGTTAACATTTACATCTTGAGATTTTCGGTTGCGTTACTTATTTAAAAAATTAAAGACGCGAAGTTTTTAAATTACAAAGTTCCAGTTGAAGTTCCAGTTGAACATATATTTCTAAATATTTTGTTTATCCAATAACGGATAATTTAACATTTACATCTTAAGTTTTTCGGTTGCGTTACTTATTTAAAAAATTAAAAACACGAAGTTTTTAAATTAAAAGTTCCAGTTGAAGTTCCAGTTGAACATTTATTTCTAAATATTTTGTTTATCCAAGAACTGATGAGTTAACATTTACATCTTGAGATTTTCGGTTGCGTTACTTATTTAAAAAGTTAAAGACACGAATTTGAAATAATCTAGTTTTTTTTTAATTAAAAAGTTCAAGTTGAAGTTTATTTAAAAAATTGAAAACACGAAGAACAGATCAGTATAGCGTATTTCGAGAAAACTGTGTCAATTTGACACGAGGGACGAACGAGGATTAAGAACTGCGTTCCGTCCGGTGAATAAGATCGTTCATGGGCAAAAGAAACCGCTTCTCCGCTCCAGAAAAAAGACTGCAGCGCGTCCGACGAGGAAGATCGGCTTGGGAACGCTTGTCGCCGGATTATGTAATATCACGGATTGCGACGCGTTATCCGCGAAAGCGACGCCGCGGCGTCTTCCCTCGAATTTTCCACTGGCGGCCAACAAAAAGAAAAAAACGCTCGATTATCGTGATGGACGTCGGTATCGATCTCCCCGCGCCACGCCGACACGTAATTACGAGTTTGAGGAAAGGAAAGTCAACGGAAACGTAATCGTAATCAGCCGCTCTCAGAGTCACGCACGGCCGGGACTGCAACGATTCGACGCGACGGCCAGAGACGCCGCGGCGATTCATGCGATGTCATTTGCCGCGCAGTTGCGACGCTCGCTAAGTTAATGCAGATAATTTGAATTTGCAAGTCTCATTGAAACGCGCGCGAACGCCGCGGGTACGTACAGTAACCCGCGAAAGTCTAGCCTCGTGTAATACGCTTCCCGAGCATCGACAGCCCAGCTTTGCGAACTTTTATTTTTACTTTATTTCATTTTATTATTATGTTTAAAATCTGACTACCGACGTCGGATTTAGACACATCCTTTGACAAGCTTAATCAATTTTTATATTTTATTAATTATCGATCGCAATTTATCTTAATGATAGTACAAGTATTTATTCGCGGCGCGCTGGATCGATCATTTATGACAATAGAAAAGAAAAGGAAGGAGGTGTTTCATCCTAGACCCGCTAGAGGACTCATCAGTAAGGCTACCTAGTGGGCCTTGCCTTATACACGGGATGCTAGAGGGCAATTTGGAAAACGTATTTATAGTAAAAGGTACATATCAGTAACTAGCGAGAAAGATTGATCAATTTTTTTTTTGCTAACATTTTCGTAGATTGTAAAGGTTTTCTTTTTTTTCGATCGACAATTGTTGATAAATCTTTGAATGTTACTGGCGCGCTGGTACGATCATTCTTGACAATAATTAAGCTATTTTGCAAATATTGTCAAGAATGATCGTACCAGCGCGCCAATAACATTCAAAGATTTTAGTAGATTATTAGGTTTGTGCACACGCAATGTCCAACTTGTACCAGAGTCTACTACGACGACGCTATAGCCCCTTCTACCGCGGCCTGGTCACGTGACGCGATCTGATATTGGCAGAGAGACAGAGAGAGACAATTTTTCCCTTATCTGGCGACTCTGATTTCTAGCAACATATTGTATTATATAGAATTTCTTCATTTACAAAATTATCATTCTGTTCTCTCTACCATCGACGATTAGTTGTATTCGTTTACCACCACATTCTAATCGAACATCGCATAATACCACCATCAAGTGTATTTGTTATTCCACTCATTCCAAATACGTACGCGACAATAACATTGATAGACGTTTATGTAATACGTTATTTAAAAGACAGGTTACATGTTTACACGAGGATAAGACATTAAAGATCAGTTTTGTATCTTTAGAATTATTACTTTATGGAGTTAAAACTGATTGGAAATGAAAAGGGACTTATCGAAAAATGAAACACAACAAAATAACATAAGCATCCATTTATTATAACAAAGAAACGAGAAAATTAATAATATGTTATACGGAAAATAGTTTCCAATTCGATTTACACTGTTCAACACCAAATTTGTTCAACAATTGCAGTTGGATAATTTGTCGTTTAATTTTTCCCCGGACGCACAATTTTTAAGAAACTAAATTTGAAAAAGAAAATATATTTTGCAATTTTAAACAAATATTGTCATGTTATTATACAAGATTGTTCTTTGTAGAAATTGATTCTGTAGACTTTTCCGAATACAGTGATATCCCATAGTAATACATTATTTAAACATGTTTAAACAATCGTTAAAGATGGAGAAACAACCTTTTTACACCAGTTTGTGAGGATATTTTTCAGTTTATCTTAAAAAATAAGGGTGCAGCGGAAAATCGAACTACATCACGCGATAGAGCAGACTTTTATCTTGAAACTAACACACCCCAAACCTTCGAAGTTAACAAGTCGGCGTTTTTTTCGAATCAGAAAGCAAAATATTTTCGCCCGACATGAGTGGCCACCAGTGGCGCGCCGTATTTAGTCGTATCTGGTGGCAACTCATGGGGGTTGACTCATGAGGAGTTGCGATTACGTTTTCCTCGGGATTCGTAATAATAAATTTTAACTAAATTACGGCGCATAGGTTCGATCCTAAGTTACTAACTAAGCTGTTTTACAGATTTATATTATGTATCTTGCCGACACTTAGTCAACACGTGCTTTTTGATGACCAAAAATATCATGCTTTTACACTAAGCAAACGCAATTTATATTTTCTGGAAAATGGTCTCAAGACCGACCGAAACGTCGAAAATAGTAATATAAATTTCTAAAACAGCTTAGTTAGTAACTTAGGATCGAACCTGTGCGCCGTAATTTAGTTAAAATTTATTCAAAATTGGCGATCGTGAACAAACAAAACAGTTATTCGTAATAATGTTTATAAAATTCATCACGCATTTAGACGCTTGCTTTATTCAGCTTTCTGAATTTGGATGTACGTATAATGAAGCTAGCAAACATTTACAAGCGTCGTGCAGAAAAATCACGTGGGTCTCGCTTATACGCGATCTATCTGGTTTTAATGTTTTCTTAAAATGATGACTTGAGTGTTACTGGTGTAAGACACATTGTTCGTGACCTTAGAAAATTAGCTTCTAATAAGTTTTTGATGTTAATATCGTATCCGTATACATGGAAGAATTATATAAAAATATTTCCTTAAAATTTACACTGTAATACTGTTTAACAATTTTTAATCATACTGAATGTAATCATGCTCTAATCATACTCTTCCATTTCAATGAGATTTTCATTTATTTTGTAACAGATTTTATAAAAACCTTGTATATATTATTAGTCTTCCTGCTGTAAACTTTTGCAATTCTCAAAAATCGACATTAAAATATGTTGATAATACATAATACCCGAGAGACTACCAATGGAATACGAATTGCAGCAAACAACTTAAACACTATCGATCTTATTGTGGAACCAAAGGTTGAACGTGAAATGCGTGTTTTAAATATGATAATTTCGCGGATTCTTCACATTTTAATTTTCAACAGTTTTTTTTTCTGTGCAGCTTTCGAGTGACCAGGACATAAAAATCGACGTGCGTCTAGAAATAAATCATTAATTCGACAGTCTCGCCTTTTTCAAAAATAGACCGCCAGTACGAATGATTTCATTCCATACTTTCGTCCAACTGGATCGTCAATTTATCCCGGGGCACGAATCGCGAGGTCTGATGCGATAAGGCAGATAGATAGGTAGAGAGAGAAAGAGAGAGAGAGAGGGAAGAGAGAGAGAAAGAGAAAGAGCGAGAGAAAGACAGAAGCACCACGACCGTCACTTTCGAGTTCTATTCTGAAACGGTGAATTTCCGTGGGGCCTTGAGCCTAAAAAATTCCGGCGAGTTCGCCGGCGACTTTATTAAAATGCCTTGTTTCTCGAATGGGTGTAATATACATAAACGCATTTAAATTGAATCGGCGAAGGTCACGAGTAAGTATCCAAAGAAGGCCCGATAAATTCGATGAACGCGGTCGTATACGCACATGCCTGTTTTTCATGGGTTCGGATTCGCTCAGACACGAGCCAGGCCGGCCGAGAGAGAAACATTGACCGAAACAGAACTGCGCAAAAGAGTTCTCGAAATTCTGCGGACTGCTCCGTGCACAAAGGTACAGCGGAAGATAAAAGTATTCGTGCATCGTCGGATTGTTTGCCTCGCCCGATGCGCCGCGGCGTGGTGGCAGATTATAATACGCGTATCTACACGGGTCTGTGGGCTTCAGGAAACGCAAGGCAACGTCTCTGCACTAGAATTTCTAAACTCCCAAAATATTCTACACCCCGTGGCACAATGTTTCCGATCGGAGCCATTCATACCGATTTTCGAGAAAACATTCACGATTTAGAAGTATCAATTATTCATAAACATCTATTTATTATAACAAAGAAACGAGCAAATAAATAAAATGTTATACGGAAAAGAGTTTCCGATTCTGTTTACACTGTCCAACACCAAATTTGTTCAACAATTTGTTCAACCGAATCTGCCCTCAATTTTGCCCCGGATGCACAGTTTTTAAGAAACTGAATTTGAAAAAGAAAATATATTTTGCAATTTTAAACAAATATTGTCATGTTATTATACAGGGTGTCCCAAAATTCGTGTACTTCCCGGAAATGGGAGGTTCCTTGGGTCATTTGAAGCGACATTTTCCTTTACAAAAATGACGCCAGCGGTTTTGTTTAGGAGTTATTAACAAAAAACACGGACCAATCATAGCGCGGCTACAGCGGATTGATTCTGGCTCGGCCAATGGCGCGCCACGCTAAGCGGGACCTGTCGCTGAGTCGGACTCCGTTTGCTCTAGCCGCGCTCTGATTGATCTGTGTTTTTTGTTAATAACTCCTAAACAAAGCCGCTGGCGTCATTTTTGTAAAGGAAAATGTCGCTTCAAATGACCCAAGGAACCTCCCATTTCCGGGAAGTACACGAATTTTGGGACACCCTGTATAAGACATTGCATTGTTCTTTGTAGCAATTGATTCTGTAGACTTTCCCAAATACAGTGATATCCAATATTAATACATTATGAATTTTTAAATATGTTTAAGCAATCGTTAAAGATGGAGGGACAACTTTTTTACACCAGTTTGTGAGGATATTTTTCAGTTTATCTTAAAAGATAAGGGTGCAATATTTTCTGTATTTGGCGATTTGGCACATCTGTCTACCGGTTTCATGTGTTTCTTACGTTGTTCTGCAATCTTGATGTCACTCGCAAATGATACAATTGTAATACATTATCGTATATGATAAAATGAGTGATACAGCAAAAATGGTATAAGTCGATCATCGACGAAAACGACAACGAGTAGACAGCGGATCTTTATGCAAAATAAAAACGTTTTGCATTGATTGTGGGAAGAATTTTATCCCTTAACAACTTCGGTACATTAAAAGCAACGTTACAACATTCTTAAGTTTTCTCGATCTTTTACTATTTTATATTCCACCCAACCAATTTCTTCATAAATGCATGAAAATCTACAGTCTAATAACGAGTGAAAAATTTGCTGTGCTCATTTCTGTTTTGCAGGAATGTTACTCGCAGTAACATAGACAGTGACCGGTTTAACAGATCGTCGGCTTATCTACCAATCATAAACATCCACCGTAATGAAAGACATTCGTTCAATGAGAAAACTGAAAAAATTAAGATTTATCATAACGATTACTCTCTCATTTTTACATCCTCTGCATCCAGATAGAATTGATTGCTCTCATTATATCGATATTGAAGATAATTTTTTAATCCGGCCAAAATAATTGCAGCAATCAACGTGTAAATCGTTGTTATTAATATTGCGATGCGAAAGTATGAGACAATGGCGTACGATGATATTCTTTTCCCTCGCTGTGTGTGCGAGAGAGCCTGCAATTGGGATCCGTTACAAAAGCTCGGTCAGTTTTGTGTTCGGTCCCAGTAAACGTGTCGCGGCTCTTTTTCGTTCTGTTTCTTTCTTCTTCTTCTCCCTCTCTCTTTCTATCTTGCTTTTTATTTTTTTATTCCAAACTGCGCATGGGTTCCGTGAATCGCGATGGTGCAACGGAGAGATAAAAATGTCCGTTAACCGCGATCCGAGGTTTTTCGTCGGAAATTCGTGCACTCTTGAACTCGACCGACTTGAAAGAATCTTGTCTGCATTAAGGGGTTAGGACACAGTAACGACTGAGGAAAATATATGATTTTTATACGACAGAATAGAGAAAAGTGAATGATAGATTAATATAAGATTATGTATTTCAGTTTACTATATTATGAACTATAACAATTCTTATGCATTTCGTTGTCTTTGCTCGGAATATCTTCCGGATGGCCAACTGGTGTACAGGATTCCTAACGATCGAATTAACCATATCAAAAATCCCAGAAACGTCATAAACTATGATCTATTCTCTAGGTATTGACCATCCCACCTTTCAATTTTTGTGAAAATTAACAAAATGGCAGATGTTTTGTAATACAAAACTGTAATACAAAATACTGTAATAACAATAACTAAAATTTTAATGCAACTTCTAAGGTAGAACTCGAGATACGGTGTATACCGTTTTGAAGAACGCAACTCTAATAAAAACGCGTTTAAAGTTGACGAATGTAATGTTTCTAAAAACAAAAGTTGTTTCAAAATATTGTACCTCTGTAGCCTTACACAAACTATATCTTTCAATTTTCTATTCGACACCTAGATACCTTCCAATTCGAACAGCTCCGTAAGATAATAGTTTTATTCATTTTCTCCTTATCTACTACCTTCTACCGATGATTACTCTGTTTATAGACACAAGTAACCTTAGTCGTCGAAACACTTCGTCACCGGTGGATAAAAAAGAACTAATTAATTTGCATACAATAATTAAAGACATTGTTAAAAGAAGCGCACATATGTAAATCCAGGAACAGCCACGATGTAACATCGTTGTCGTCATTCACGACCTTGATGACTATTCGATGCTACGCTAAGAAATCCTTTCAGACGTGTATGCATGTACGTATTCACATGGAATCAGACGAGAACTAGCTCGAACACTTTCTCTAAATGAGAATCATGTTGCGCAGTTCAAGTAGAATGGGAAACGCTAATTAATTAGAAACAATTAATTACTTTATTAATAGTTCAAACGTAGTGAGAATTATTTATTACACTGTTTCCTTTCTGGATATCTGATCACGTTATAACCAAACTGCAAATTCTATGCGTTTATGACAAAAATGGACAAATTAAATACAGAACTGAACCAGAAGAATTTAAAGACATTTTTATATTACTTTTGCTTCTCGAGACGATTCAAAAGCAAATACGTTTTCATTACAAGTGACTTGAACAATTTTTATTTTACGTGAAGATATGGTTGAAATTGTTATGATCAGCAAAAGATCGTAAGATCTGTATGCAAAATAAAATTGTTGTACTCAAATTTCAACAACGTGGAGTGCAGTAGAAATATCTTTTTTCTCTTAATATGTTTAATATGTAGGTTGAACGCGGTATATTTAAATTCTTCTAATTTGTTCACTGTTTTAAATTATACCTACCCATTTCGTCGTAAATTTCTAAAATCCGCTGTCCAGTTGAAAGGATACAATAAATTCCGAAAATATCACGACAAAACACGAGAATCTTCAAAGTCAGTAATTTCTACTCATCGTTGCATAACTCGAACAGTATCACGTTCCTCAGGTTTTATAAATAGCACTCTATTGTATGCAAATGTCAAATGTTTAATACAAAATTATAATCCGAAGAAGCGCCGAATTGATATCCATGGAGCGTACGTCTAAATGGAGTAAAAAATATTTCATGGTTTATACAGATGCAAGGAGTAAGAACAAATAGCAGATTTTATTTATTCATGACAAAAGTGAATAGGTAAAATACAAAAGTGTGAAGATATTACAAGAATCTATATTGAAAAAATTATATTAAAAGATGAAATTCATTTTTATGCAAGTTCCATCTCATACAATTGATTTATAAAATGATTATCCCGCATAAGGATCCGTAGTTTACTTAAAAACAAATCTGTTAAATAATTGAAATAATCTCTGACCAATGATAACACTGTTATATACAGTTTCGAATAACTTTAAAATCCGAAACAAAATTGTATCTCGAAATTAAGAACTTTGTTATAAACCAATAAATTAACAATAAATATAAACGTAACTGTGGACTATGTCTAATCCAGACAAAGTAAAAAATTTTCATTTCAATGGCTAGAATTGGAAAATCTCGGGAACTCGCGTGATCGTTCGAGTTATTTTATATAATGGGAAGCGGTAGTTACACGCGCTTACAAACGGTATTCATTTCGTTAGATTAATCGCTAAATAATTACACAATAGTCGTCCTCCGTTTGTCGCTCGTGGCTGTTCATCTAGCTATGGAATAATTTCCGTTTCTAGAGGATGGGGTTTTTCCCTGCAGGTTCTTTCGATTTCACCGAGAAAATGTCACCAGTACGAATCCCGTCCGAATGATTTTCTGAGGAACGATGATGCAGGAGGAATATTCAAGCATCCGCGTTTTGCCATCGCCGATTAAACCGATCCGGTTCTGTAAATCCGCCCGAAATACCAGAGGTTGAATTCGAGCGCGATACGATGCATTTTCGTAGAGTCGATCTTGTTTCGCGGTTCGACGCAAATTTTTCGGAGTCCCTCCGACGCGAAAGCCTTCCGTTCGACGGCTGTCACTCGGGACAGTGGTTCGCAAACTTGCCGCATTCGCTAACTCCGAAAACACCCAACGCTGATTACAAAAACCAGAGGAACCCGAAATTTAAACTCTGAATATCGGTAGTTTTTAACCATTTATTTACTCGACAATTATAAGTTGAACCTTTACAAAACTTTAGGGAGGCTTTATTCAACATTTAGACAGTACAACAAAATTTTTGTATCAGAGTCTTATACTTGTACCGCTGCCTCAAGTTGAAGGTTTTCGTGTAACCTTTGTAAAATTCAATTTATGTCTGAAGCATAAAAAACAAGGTTTTTCTTAATCTACACGGAATTCTGTCGTCGATGAGTTAATATTTCAGAGAAAGTGGATTTGTCGATTTCAAGAAAAATTTACGATTTTCAGGATAAAAAATCGATTTATTTATGCAAGAAACCTATGTAACTTAATACATATATATATACTTTATAATATACTATATAAAATACTATAATTACTAAATATATAAGTACTATAATATTGTAAATACTATAATATACTATAATTACTCAATATATAAATACTATAATATACTGTAATTACTAAATATATAAATACTATAATATACTGTAATTACTAAATATATAAATACTATAATATACTGTAATTACAAAATATATAAATACTATAATATACTATAATTACTGAATATATCAATACTATAATATACTATATAATATATAACTTAATATACTATAACATATAATAATTTTAGTCCATCGACGGTGGTCCAATTCTATGGATCGAAGCGAATGGAAATGACCCATGAGCATTCATGAAAGATGAAATCACACTTTAGTAAACAATATAAGAACAAATACAGAACGTCGGACGTAATATGTTACAATAGGTAGATAAATGCGGATCTATAAAGTGATTCCGTGTCTTGTTACTGTTCGCATTTGTAATCATTCTTTGTAGGCATGGAGGAGGAATCACGCGTTCGGCTTGCGTTTTCAATGAAAACATTAATTACTCTGTCAATAATGCTGGACCAGATAAACGGAATAGATGACTGCGCTCGGATCAACGACAATGTCGTTGGCTGGAAATGCGCATTACGCGGCCGACAAGAGAACTGGCAATGCACGTGATCGTAACTGCACTTTGATCATCTGTTTAGACTGTGTTACCACCATCGTGGAACGCGTGCGCGATGCACCAGTGCAAAAACGCGGGGAACCACTCGGAACTCGTTCCGCGATTCTTATTAATGAGTGACGCGTACGATAATATTACGAATCAGTCAAAACGTCGAAAACAAGTTATTTTTTGAGTTGCTCCTACGAAAGAGTCAGTTGGATTCGCTGTTTCTCTTAAATCACTGTACGTTCAACAGTAAAGCTGAAGAGCTTAAAAAGTGATTGGCATTTGTCGCCATATAACGGGTCTCTTACACTGTTGTTCAACTCTAAAGTTTAAAGTGACACCCCTTAATGATACCTCTCGACAAAATAAAAATTGTCCAAGTCTACTGTGAGAAACAGAGGTTAAGGATGTTCTGGAGGTACTATGGGAGACAAAAGTACAAGAAAGTTTTTTCCATCAATCTATTGGCAATGAAAGCCATTCATGAGTATATTTTGCATGAAAAAAAATAGATTAATTTAAAAAGCTTTCGTTTAATTAGTGAATTTTATGTTATATTTATTTTTTTATTAAATTGTCTTCATATTATAAAAAATTTTGAGTGACTTTTGCGAATGATTGCACCCTCTGATTTCAAATTCAAGATAATAAATATTTAAATAAATTAAAAATACCTCAGAAAGCAATATTCATGGTTATAATTTTTTCTAGTTGTGTTTTTTAAGGTTTAAATAGAAGAAGACTTAATTTAGTAAGAATTATATCTTGTCAAATTTTCAAAAATTTTCTTGCATTTTTAATTACCTCCAGAACATCCTTAAATGAAAGTCTATTTCCTCTTTTAATAATTCGGATAAATTAATTATAATGACAACAAATCTACTGCTGTCTTTACACTTTGGTTTTTCATCGTTTTCCCCAGAGATGTATGAGAATTCGTAGTCCAGTACTGTATACAGACGGTTGAGTGCCTAGTTCCTCGAAGCCTGAACGGGATCGAGTGGTTCTTAATCCATTTCCTCGATGAAAATCGGATTAAAGCCGATCGATCTGATTGGGACCACCGATCGGTGCGACGAAAAAGGCTTTATTATGCACGTCAACGTACTGTACGTAGCCTGCCTGACGGACGGTCAGAATTAGATTGGAACGCAACCTACGCCAACCTTCAAATTTGTGAAGGTGACGCGAGACGAACAGTGATGCGCGTCAGACTCGTCTGGAAGAGCGAAAGAGAGAAACGGGGAAGAGAGAGAACGTAAAACGAAATCTGAGCGACGCCAGACGATTAGCTTTTTTGTCGCGACCAATTAAAAATGGTTTAGCGAAGAAAACCATTGTCTTTATTCCCATGGGACGACCCGGAGCACCGTGACTTACAAGATACAGAATTTGGATTTTAAAGGAAAAAGGAGCTAAAGCAAAAAATTGCCGCGTTAATGGTTCTTTCAGGACGAAAAATTCAAACTTGGCTGACTCGGTAACTCTTCGGCGATAACAAGAGCGTAATTACTTGTCGGAGATGAGACGGGAAGGAGCGAGAAGCGCCGATTAATATCAAGATACAGTCTAATCGGAGGTCGTTCACCTTGACCCACGTGTGCCAATAATTCTAAGAACTTAGGGTCCTCATAATTAACATTTATTCATTCAAAGTTACAAATCAAATTCAAAATAAAAGTTGTTTTATCGTTGTTGTCAGTCTCTGTTGTTTTGATGTTACTAGTCAATAAAAGGGTTAAAAAAACATCACTGTAGGGTGTCCCAAAAAATGTACTTCTTTGAGAAATTCCTAAGTTTATTTGAATCAACTTTTTCCTTTGCAAAAATCTTATCCGAGTTTTTATTTTCGGGTTAATAATTAAAAACACGGACCAATCGGAGCGCGGCTACAGCAGACGGATTCCGGCTCGGCCAATACCAACGTCACGTTCAGCGGGGCGTGTAGCCATGTCGGATTCCGTCCGCTGTAGTCTCGCATTGATTGGTCCATATTTTTCATATGCAAATGCACGGGTCTGTGTGTTTAGGTCTTATTAGTTTTACTGGAAAAACTGATTTTCTTTCCAATGAAGGCATTTAGTTAATAACGAATTTTTGACACTATCAGCTTGTGGCAATGCGATATCAGGTATCAATGTTAACACTTTGAAGACTGGTAACACGAATACATGTGACTGAGTGTGTTGTTATCTGCTGATGTTGAATAGATGTGACATGTGATCATGTCGAGTAGTGCACTCTTATAGCTATCATTCTTGACATAGTTTTCTTTCTTTGTATAGTAGGTAATCTCTTGTATCAATGACGAATCAGGTTTTTTTTATATATATCCAATTATACATGTCTAAAAAATTTTTATTTAAGCACCGAAGCAAACGAAATAGCTTAGTACATATAATAAATCTAATTGTACTACTAATTACAATAGTAGTTTAGGACTAAAAATAAATAAAATGAATCTAATAATAAATAAATAACTTCAATGAACGAAAGAATCAGAATATGTTTATCAATTCGACAACAATTTCTTTCATTTTCCATCGGTGTTAACTAAATTAATATTTTCGAAAAGAATTGTTTTATTCTTGAAATCGTGTCGAGTTTATGGTAAATATTGATTTACAGACTGCATTACTTCGTAGTGATCACAGCGATCGTAATTTTAGGGTCGTTATGCGATTTCTACGTATGATAGAGCCTATGGATATGCATGCATGTGCATAAGGAAAATATATTTATATTTTATTTATATGTTACAACCTGAAAGTGGATTAGCCTCCATACAAATGTAAATCAATAAAATACAGTTATTTCTATATTTATTAAAAAATGTGTATATATATACATATAAACTATTAGTAAATCACAGGTGTACAATACCAAAATAAGCAATCTTGAAAATTTTATAGTAAACTTTAGCGAATAGTTCCGCAATTTAGTAAAAACTCTCTTCAACTTGGGTAAATGATGTTTAATATTTTCTTTTTTCAAGCAGCCATCCCTTTATTGTTTGAACATGCAACAGGTTCTTTATTGACAGGCCCTGTGGTCATACGTCACTTTTCCTCATCAGCTTTCTAATTATCACCGGATTAACTCGAGTCAATATTTAAATCTGGATAAAATCAATTTCTTAAAATAATTATAACGCGAAGATTGCGCGGTGTTCCGCGATGTTGCTAAAAAAGTATTCTTGATTATTTTCGATGTTAATTAGATCAATCACATAATTAGAATATCGATCGAATGTAATAATTGAATAGTACAAATTCTGGTTTTGAAACAAAGAAAAACAGATTGTAGATACTGAAATGAATGAAATGGATATGCGAATGTTAAGTAACCGCTCAATTATAAATGTTAACGTTTTAACTGAGAATCGCCTTTGTCACGAACATGTTGTAGTAAAACTAATCTTCGTGAATCAGACTAATGCTTGACATGCAAATCCACAATCGCATTCTATTATGCTTATTCTCTGTGGCAGCACATAGATCAACATATGACATAGTAATTTAATGTTTTCTAAGAATACATTCGGTAAAGAGAAATATTATACAGATAAATTAAATATAATTATGATCTTATCCATTTGATTTATGTATTTTTTATAGATTTGTTTCTCTTCTAATTTCACATATATTCACTAAGTAAACCGAAGAATTATTTAAACAAGCGGACTTAATGCCAAAACCGGTGCGACCAGTTTCTTTGAAAATATTACCGTTCGAGAACCGGTTTTTTCAAAAGTCGACTATTGTATACACCCTAGCACGAATGCTTCTGCGTTTCATTCTGCACGAACGTGCATTCGATGCACACGAGTGAAATATCAATTACATACTGTACTCGAACTCTATATTTTCAGTTTTCCACAAATCGGTTAGTATCTAAACCTTTAAAGTGTGCAGCTCGCCTATTTAATCAAGATTGTGTTACAGTTCCATCGATAATCGAAATAATCCAAAACGTTAAGATATTTATTCACAGGTGGTCTTTATGTAAAATAAAAATTTTCTACCCGAGTTGTTCTTAATACGCTTAACAGATTGAATATAACGAACAGTATTTTTAAATTCTTCTCATTTCGTCACTATTTTAACTTACACCTACTCATTTTTGTCATAAATGCATGATATCCGCTGTCTAATGACAAGTTACCTCAAGAATGGCAAGAAACAATAGATCAAAATAGAATAAATATTTTAATTCTATACAAATATCATAATTTAAAAAAAAGCCCAAATAAAAGCAGTCTTCAAGTGAGCAATAACAAGTAGCACAAAAGGAGAATTAATTCTTTATAGGTTAAATCTGGATTTATATGGTACCAATCTTACAGTATCATTGCGGAACGTAGGATCATCCGGACATCCACTCGTCCCGTGTTTTGTTATAGCTCCATTGATAATCGAAATAATCTATAAAATTAAGATATTTATTCATTGATGGTCTTCATGCAAAATAAAAATTTTCTACCTGAATCGCATCAAACTGGAATGTAAAAAAAATTCATTTTCTTTCTTTCTTTCCATCTTTGTCATAAATGCATGAAACCCGCTGTCTAATGACAAGTTACCATAAGAATGGCAAGAAACAATAGATCAAAATAGAATAAATATTTTAATTCTATACTAACATCATAATTTAAAACAATTACCAAATAAAAGCAAAAGGAGAATTAATTCTTTATAGCTTAAATCTGGATTTATATGGTACCAATCTTATAGTATCATCGCGGAATGTAGGAACATCCGGACATCCACTCGTCCCGTGCACGCGAGCCTCGGGCGTCATTGGAGTTGCATAGATGCGTTGCGAAAATTCGAGTACGAAACAAATTCGACGGATAGTCCCAGACCTAGTTTCGACCACGATATTCGTTCCCATGACGAATGGATGACGTCCAGGTAATTTTTTCTCGCGATTTCGAGCGGTCGTATGTGCGCGGGAGGAAGAGAGAGAGAGAGAGGGAGAGAGAGAGGGCGCGCAGGCGCGTTTGCAGTCGGCACACGCGGACGAGCCCGAGAGCCTGATCCGCGCAGCAGACAGAGAAATACCATCGCTTGCATATAGATAAACCAGGCGACTCGTTGTCCGAGGTCGGCGCTCAAGGTTGCCGGTGACGTCACTGGACCTCTTCCTCGATCCCCACCTCCTGCACCTACTCCATCGTGTCGCCGCGCCGCCACCTTCTAATATTGCGGGTTCGCGTTTAAATCCGTAGCATGGTGGAGTCGGGCCGAGATGGACCCACCTTTGCTACCTTGTTAAACTGCCGCGTCAAACTGACAAGCGCACATCTCCTGATGGATCATCATCCGACAAGGACTCCTTCCTCACTTGTACAAGTGGACACTAACTGCTTAGACTTGCCTCTACTCTGGGATCACAGGCGTGTGGTCTGACTGATCTTTAAACGCCGCACTATAGGGCAAACAGAAGAATTCTGTGTCAAAATCAAAGAACTTTCGATAGAAATGAGATAGAACGATGACATTTTTTTGACATAAAAGCTGAAACTTGGCAGAATATGAAATAATTTTTGTGATTGTGGTACAAACGCTTTTGATCTTGAAAAAATTCGTTAAACTTGCACACGTTTAAGAAAATTGTGGTTTTTCCAATACCACGTGCGGAAAATTTTTTTTAACATCCGACACATCATTTCTCGTAGATTTTTTCACGCTGATTTCAGGTCTGCCCTTAAAATTTTTTTACAACCTCAGGATTAAAAAAAAAATCGAATTATAGTTAAACAGTTAAACTTTTATTTTTTCAAGGTTAAAAAACATTCGCACCATACTCTCCCTATTTTTCCCATATTCTACAATGTTTCAGCTTTAATTTAAAAAAAATTTCATCGCTCTATCTCATTTCTGTCGAAAGTTCTTTGATTTTGACAGTGATTTCATCGGTTTGTTCCATAGTGTGGCATTATTAGCATTACTCAAGACGTCACCGTGGAACAAACCGATGATATCTGTGTAAAAATCAAAGAACTTTAGTTAGAAATGAGATAAAGCGATGAAATTTTTTTTAATTGAAGCTGATACATTGTAGAATATGGGAAAATACGGAGATTATAGTACGAATGTTTTTTTTGACCTTGAAAAAATAAAAGTTTAACTGTTTAACTATAATTTAATTTTTTTAAAGTCCTGAGGTTGTAGAAAAATTTTGAGACCAGATTTGTAATCAGCGAGAAAAAATCTACGGGAAATGATGTCTCGCATATTTAAAAAAATTGTTTCCGCACGTGGTATTGGAAAAACCACAATTTTCTTGGACTTGTGCAAGTTTAACGAATTTTTTCAAGGTCAAAAAGTGACACTGTCTAGTGTCAGCTTTCATTTAAAAAAAGATTTCATGTTCTTTGATTTTGTCACAAAATTCTTCCGATTGCCCCATAGTGCGCCGATTTCCACGGCACAGACTCGGTACGGTTCAGTATAATAATTAAACTGCGGATTTGATGCATTTATGATAACAAAAAAAAATATATATAGGTACGCATTATTTATAGTAATCGGTATATCAAAAAGATTTGAGGACGAAAGGAAGGAAGAAATTTTTACGTATCTCCTGTGTCTTGTAACCAACAAGAACATTTTTTATTTTGTTTATTCTTACGATGTTTTAATTGGTTTCTCCCTGAATCGGTGACTTTCATGTTCAATACTAAGTTTCCCCATATATTTTTAATAATGTTGGAATTCGGAGATCATGCTGAGCAGAATTTTAATATTTTCAAGCTGCAAAATACGGTTTAACAATTTCGGTGAACGGAGGAATTATCACGTTGTAATATGAAATTACCAGCAGTTCTTGTGGCATGTTTATTGATTTATAAATAATAAGATAAACTCAAATTTATTTGAATAATTATTTATTATTTCCCATGTCTTTTTAATTAATTCCATATGTATCTTGTGGTTTGCCATTGGCAGTTTTTGGGAATGTTTCTCCGTTTTCGTTCATCTTAGCTTGGTCACCGATGATATTTTTCAAACGCTGTCTGGCCTTTGCTACTTTGTTCCACTTGCATTGCAACTGTGATGCAGGTGAGGTGCATACAGGCAACCTGTTCAACATATTACCATCTGTGGACGTCATTTCATCTGAGGCACTATTAAACTTTGTTCTGAAAGGTTGTCATCCACGTACCTGAAATTATTGCATATTATTTTATTTACTATCGACACTTAAGTGTTCTCGATGCATCCTGATGCACCCCTTACTTTCTTCTTTGTTCATTCATACAGATAAATTATTATGAATGCTTTATACATAAAAACACAAATTTATTCTTTAATTTCGTCTCTAGCTTTGTTTACTTTCCTTTGCGAACGACGTGCTCACTCAAGTGCCCGAACGATGCGGAAGTCGTTTGGTTAGAAACGCATTTAAAAACAAACTTTAGCATTTTTTCGGAAAAATTGAATGAACGTAGAGGTTTCAAAATTTTGCAGATGTTGTTAGGTGCCTTTCAGTGTACAAACATATTTTTCAAATGCTCTCCTATCTTTGTCACTTTGTTCTGCTTGCGTTTGAACTCTCTGAGTGACGCGTGCACATAATTAGTGTATAAAGAGAGCTACTCATTTGGAGGTACATCTTTGAGTGAGATTCCAAGTTTTTAAATTAAAACAACGCCAATACTTGAAATCTTCACGTACATTTCGATTGCAAGAAATAATAATAACCAAATAGAATATTATTTATCGCCATAATCATTTTTTCATGCAATTAAAAAATGTATTCACAGTCTATTCATGAAGATGAAGTTCATAGGAAGTGATGGTAATTATTTTGGAGATTATACTGCAACTGTTTGTCAAACAAGATTCAAAATGATGAACCGTGTGTAATAGATTGATGATGATTGTAAAGTACCATATAACTGTAAACCAGCGAGATTATTTATGGTTGAATTCAACAATGTATTTAGTGATTGACGAGAAAAGTACCTGCACGATTTCACTGGTTGTGAAACGAGAAGGCTAGAGTCCATCGTTTCAAGGAAGTGACGTTTACTTCTGACATCTAAATGAATTAATTATTTCGTTGACACGGATATCTACTCAAGTGTTACATTGACTTTTTAATGGGGTTTCGGAAGATTTTGATACTTCTTCAGACGAATTCACTAGAATTTCTCTTGGGAAAGTTACTAGACGACGACTTATAATACAAACATTTAAAATTTCTTGACAATTTTGTATGTATTAGAAATGTATACAGTCTTGAACGGTAGACTCGTTTTGCTTCCACTCTCCATAAATTAACCCTTTTAAATTCACACAGAAATTAATACATTTCTTCCAACCTAGAATAATTTCATTTTAATAATTTATTAATTCATTAATCATTTCATTTTCACACACAAGTTCGACACTGACAAGTTGTCTCATGACAGGAATTTAAAAGGAATAGGACAAAATACCATCCGATTGGGTCATTCTACTCGCACTTTCGGATCTAGCCGAATTATTGGCTAAAGATATGACTAGAGATATGAAATTGATAGAATACCTCATACAAGAAAAAAGTAGTAATTTATTAGACACGAACTTATTTAATAATGTAAACAATATTGTGAATAATGGTACAGTCATTTTTATCGCTGACTCTCTGAAACACCACTCAAGTGTTAAGGGTTAGATAAATTTTACAAATTAAAAAACTATACAAATACGGCGAGATACCGCGCGGCAATGGTGGCAACTACTGTCGGGCGAAGATATTTTGTTTTCTGATTCGAAAAAAACGCCGACTTGGGGTGTGTTAGTCTCAAGATAAAAGTCTGCTCTATCGCGTGGTATAGTTTGATTGATTTTAAGATAAATTGAAAAATATTCTCACAAACCGATGTAAAAAGGTTGTTTCTCCATCTTTAACGATTGTTTAAACATGTTTAAACAATGTATTACTATGGGATATCACTGTATTCGGGAAAGTCTACAGAATCAATTTCTACAAAGAACAATATCTTGTATAATAATATGACAATATTTGTTTAAAATTGCAAAATATATTTTCTTTTTCAAATTTAGTTTCTTAAAAATTGTTTCTTCTGCAATTGTTGAACAAATTTGGTGTTGGACAGTGTAAATCGAATCGGAAACTTTTTTCCGTATAACATCTTATTGATTTTCTCGTTTCTTTGTTATAATAAATGGATGCTTATGTTTTTTTGTTGCGTTTCATTCTTTATTAAGCCCCTTTTCATTTCTCATCAGTTTTAACTCGATAACGTAATAATTTATACTTCTGAATTGTGAATGTTTTCTCGAAAATCGGTATCAATGGCTGCGATCGGAAACATTGTGCCACGGGTTGTAGGCTTCAGAGCGCATTTTCAGGACAGCTTCCCTGTACGCGGCGGTGGAAAAGTTTCCGTTGACACAGAAACTGCCATCGCGACGGTGAAAAACACCTGTTAAACACCGATCACCCATATCCATGGCAACAACGGCATCGATCCTTAGAGAATTTTTTATAAAGGCACCCTTGTGCGTGCTCACATCGCTCAGGTGCGTTCACGTAATGCGTGTACATGCATGTAGACGACTGAACGGCGTACCTATATATAGGCTCGCTCTCAGATATATAAAACCTTGCGTATCTTTTATGAATATATACAGTACGTCGCATTGAAGTCGTCCATGTTGAACGTGTTCGCGGAATAATATTTTCTCTCAATGATTTTGCTTGGTCATTATGGAAACCATTTGCCTTAATACACATTTACATTTATCATTGTTTTCTAAGGTTACAATCCAAATATTAATTACAAGATTGCACCGTTATCCTCCCTGTCATCGTCGAGACGAATAGAACACCTTTTAGATAATGTGATGCGTTCCGAACCGCCTCGTTATCAACGACCAGACAGTATTGACGACGTGAATGGAAATTAGAAAAAGGTCTGTCAGATTGTGGAAACTTAAATTATATGTCACATGTGATTATTTTACTGAACGGTCGAGGACAAAATTAAGTGGACGCCCTTGAACGACTAGTTTGATATTGAACCAAACGACTTGATTAAGATTAAGAATAGTTTACTAAGTTTACTATTTTTAAGTTTCTTATCTGTGTCTATAATGAAGATTGATATGCCTTTTGTAAATCTAAGTTACATACGTGAACAAAGTTTCGACAAAATCGATTAAAGTTGTTATGAGCTGGTAATTAAAAGTGATGAAAATTAGTTGATTGGAAAAACATGAATAATATGAATATTTAGTAAATTTTGTTCGAAATTTTTTTACCACTAGTCTCGCTTGATATTATAAGGCAAGTTGACAATAATAGCGAAGGTAATCTGTGACTATTATTTAATGAAGTTTATAAAGATTTCACTTTGATTTTGGTTTGCGTTAAACTGGATCTAGTACATATCGAAATTTTTAAGCAGACCGACCCACTGTCGTGTCTAGAGGTCTCTCGATTTTATGATGGGAAGCAATGTCGCTAGTTGTTGTATCTCGCCACCTTTCACTTCGAGACTCCTATCAATACATATAGCTAGAAACGTCTACCGTTACGGGCGAACACAGGTATCCATCGCTTACTATAAAAGCAGAGCGAAGTATACGGGCTTATCGGTATCTGGCGGTACAACCGAAAAGGGGATGTTTTTACATAAAAATAGTTGCTCGAATATGTAGGATAATACTTTTCCAATGGGGCTTTGTTCTCGGGAAATTTCCAAAATATTTCCTCTGGTTTGCTATCAATGATAATCGAGTATATATACAGCGAGCCACGAAAGTATTCGCACGCCCTTTAAAACAGAATAACTTTTTTTTATAATTGTACCAAACGACCTGATATTTTATAATCAATTAGAAACATTAGAAAATTATAATCTACCAATGCTTCCAATTGATAAAAATGTTATTCTGTTATAAAGGGCGTTCGAACACTTTCATGAGGTGATGTTTGTAATCGTTTTGTGAATTTTTGGAAAGCTATTGGAAATGTGTAGACATAGTAAAAATGAGGAAAAAACTTAATTAAAATATTAATAAAAATTCGATGCTCTAATAAAAATTAGGCCAAAAATGTTAACCTGCTGCTTGTACCGTTTCAAAAATTATGATCTTTGTAGTTTGTCCGAATTTTCCGACTTTCCTTTGTAATTGTCTCGAATTTCTATTTCTGAAAACTTTTTCAGGACCGTAACGAACAAAACAAAAAATGGATTACGCATATCCATCATTGGAATCGTGACTCATGGTCTTGAGTTCATACAAAACTCCCATAGTAAGAAGCACTTTCATTCGTTCCAGAATAGTCCATTTTTCCGGGCAACTTTTCTAATTTTTCTTTCCCTAAAAACCTTGTCCTGACTACTACAAACATTTTTATGAAAAAATTAGCCAAATCGGTCCAGCCATTCAATTTTACACCATTTAATTTTTATTTATATAGAAGATAGAAGATTGATACGTATTTCGCACTGAATATTTTCATCTTAATTCGTTCCCGATGAAATACAGTGCATCGCGCTGTACGAATAAAAGTCGATGTAAATGTATTACTTTTATATGTTGGGTACGTCTGTTTTTAATTATTTTTTTAACAGATAGAAATTAACAATTCTGTATTAATATTGGTTGCCAAACAATTCCTTTTCACGTTTTGCGTTTATTCCTGATTTCCATTCGTTAATCGACCATGTTTAAAATATATACCGCGTTGCTTGTAATTAATAAGCGATAGAGGTTTTATAATTTCCGACACTTCTGAAAGGTAAATAGGAACGTATACGTGAGAAAAATCAACGCTTGAACATATTTAAGGAATTTCAAAGTATTGTTGTATTATTTGTTTTATTAACAATTGTCTTGTTAAAATTATCAAAAAAAAAACATGTAGTCTACGCAGCTCATATATCTTTTTATAAATTGAAAACTAATCGAATAAGTCGCGACAGAGTCGCCAAATTTTTCTACTTCGATTACGGTATTTTCAGAAACAGGGGGATAAATGCCTGCAAATAAAATGAGAGAGAGAGTTAACAATGCATTTATAAACTTCGTTGATTTTCAAGTATTTGTGTTCGGTCCAAATATCGACCGTGAAATCCAGCATTCTACCCGCGGCCCGGCATTTTTCATTTAAACACTCTCGGATCGCGTTTAATAAACGACTCAAAGTTATGTTCGTCATTAATAACGTTACGTCGCTGTACAAGTGATCGAAGCACCCCTTTTTCCATGTTCAAAACTCATTTTGCATTTATCGACTCGATGGCGTCGCGAATGCAACTGATGCGAAAAAAGATATACTCTTTTTTTTAATAAATTCAACACTAATACAATCCTATGCGTTCTAAGTCTAGACAATAATAAATTATTTGTTTTTCATTAATATACAATAATATACTGTTTGTTATGCGTGCTGCACGGTTGATTACGAAAAATTGACTGCATACACTTTTTTTTAATAAATTCAACACTAATGCAATCCTATGCGTTCTAAGTTTAGACAATAATAAATTATTTGTTTTTCATTAATATACAATAATATACTGTTTGTTATGCGTGCTGCACGGTTGATTACGAAAAATTGACTGCATACACTTTTTTTTAATAAATTGAACATTAATACAGTCACATGCGTTCTAAGTCTAGACAATAATAAATTATTTGTTTTTCATTAATATACAATAATATACTGTTTGTTATGCGTGCTGCACGGTTGATTACGAAAAATTGACTGCATACACTTTTTTTTAATAAATTGGACATTAATACAGTCACATGCGTTCTAAGTCTAGACAATAATAAATTATTTGTTTTTCATTAATATACAATAATATACTGTTTGTTATGCGTGCTGCACGGTTGATTACGAAAAATTGACTGCATACACTTTTTTTAATAAATTGAACACTAATACAATCACATGCGTTCTAATTCTAGACGATAATAAACTATTTATTTTTCATTAACATACACTAATATACTGGGTGCTGCACGCAATTACGCAAAAATTGACTGCACAATATTACCTAAAAATCGTACGTACAGCCGACGGTGATCACAAGTTAAATTATTTTCAAATTTAATCAAAGTAATTGTTCATGTAGTGAAATAATTATTAACTGTAGAAATTGCTACAAAATAATTGTCTGTATCGAATATTGTTAAATAGTCGTGGTTAAATACGATTTACTGTTCTATCTTTCTGAATCAGTTTAATAAGTTGAATATGTCAGGTAGATTTTTAAAATAAACAAACATATGCAATTCTCTTTAATTTAATGAATACCAAATTAAGCTAACTAAAATTTTTATAAAACTTTTATAAAACTTTTTAGCGTTCGGCCGTTTCGTTTCGGTATTTTTTGTATATGCATGAAATTCGCAGTTTGGAAATAAAAATTTAAAAAGAAAAACGAATATTTTGGCAAAATCGTACAATACCCGGCCATTTTTAGAATAAATCCATATAAAATCTGTAGTCTAATGGTCAGAATAAAAGTAACTAAGATTTTGCAAACTTGTATAGTGTATGGCTATTTCGTTTAGCTACATATTTTTAGCATAAAAGTCTGACAAGAAAAACTGCCGAAAGCCAATATTTTTGCAAAATCGTATAGTATTCGAAATTTTCTTTTGTCGCATACAATTTGTCCCCCGCAGCGACACCCACATTCGGAATGCATCACGCCGATTTCGTCGGTCATCATTGTGCAATCTGTTTCCGGTTTGCGTACTGCACCGCATCTGTCAATCTCGGATCGAACGTGCGTCGCTCGCCGAGCGATTCAGACACGCGGCGTAGATCGTCGGATCCGTTTCGACGGAATCCTTTTTGGTGGGGCGTTCAGCTGGCGATGGACAACGTTGACAATAGGGAAATAAGCAGATGGCCTAAAAATGCAGATCGGCCCGCGTTCGATTCCCGGGGAAAACCGATGGAAAAAGGGGTTAGACGGAGCGGAGAAGTCGAGCAGATGTCGGATCGCGAACGATCGATTAACAGTGCGACGATTATGAGTGGATTTTCTCGCCGCTTTGCACCCTTTGCTCCCACGCTTTGCAGCCGGCCGACCGCAACAGTCTCCCGGGGAAGATGAATGGCCAAGATTTTTGCACAAAAGTCTTCCTTACAGCCGCGCCATGGGACAAATTGCCGATCTAGACGGCTAAAGCACCGGACGGAACAGACTTAAGGGGAGATTCCGGACTGGCGCCGTCAAAAGTAACTCATTCTGCGGAATTCATTGCGGGAGAGAACCACGGCAAATTATTTCGTCGGAGTTTCGACTTGTTATCAGCCGAGTTTTTCTCGAGCTTCCCGCAAAAACACTAAAAATTCCCGAGATCTTCGTAACGAATTTCTGCTTCCTCATAATCGGTTCATAAATATTATGTAATGCAAATGCAGATCCACGTGTAGCGACTGCTACACAAAAAATCGATTAATAATATCCAGATTATCATTCTAAGCGCCAGCGTTTATTCTTCTACAAAGTGTCAATGAATTCGGCTGTATGAATATTTGCCTTCAATCAACTAAACTCTCCTTGTTGTAAAATGCAAATGTTAACACTTGCACAATCTCTGGGAGATTCATAAATTTTATACTGTTTTAAACAAAGGATTTATTGATGTTCTCAGCGCAATTTCCAGGTTTGTAAAATTTTCATACAGCAAGTTAATAATTTATTACAGTATATTACAGTATTTCTATTAAAATTTACAGACGCAGTTTTCTTCTTTCTTGAGCAAGATCCATTTCAGGATCGAAACGTTGAAAGTTTAAACAAACTAGCAAAATTGTTTTAATGTATATAAAGAAAATATACTTTCTTTAATTTAAATCGAGCGCGCTTTGCATGCTCAGCGCACTCTTTGAACTATTGCTAAATTTGAGATAGATAGAGAGAGATAGAGAGAGGAGAAAGAGTAAAAGAAGATAGAGAGCACATGTGCATAAAAATTAGATAGAGATAGTTAATTAATAGAATAAGTTAGTGATACAAAGTTAGTGTAAGTAAAGAGAGTGAACAATAGACTCTAATTGTCGTTTCTTTATTTACAGGTGAGTTTGTAAATAGTTGTAAGAAGTGTAAATTAATAAGTATTT
>CM052336.1:10462712-10481821 GCA_028455595.1 Lasioglossum vierecki
ATCAAATTTATTAATTCTGTGCTACAATTATAATGTGCAGTTAATAAGCTTTTCTTATTCAAAGCGTTAATCTGAGGTACGAAATACCGAACTAGATATTGTATGTATATTGAACACCTATTGAACCTCACTTGCATTCACGCATGTAAAAGTTGCATACATTCATCGCAGGTAGATAGAGATCAAGAATGTAACATCGTAAATACAAAAAATATAATTGTGGTAATACGGTCCACAGTATCAAATTTATTAATACTGTGCTACAATTATAATGTGCAGTTAATAAACTTTTCTTATTCAAAGCGTTAATCTTAGGTACGAAATACCGAACTAGATATTGTATGTATATTGAACACCTATTGAACCTCACTTGCATTCATGCATGTAAAAATTGAATACATTCATCGTAGGTAGATAGAGATCAAGAATGTAACATCGTAAATACAAAAAATATAATTGTGGTAATACTGTCCACAGTATCAAATTTATTAATTCTGTGCAACAAGTATAATGTGTAGTTAATAAGCTTTTCCTATTCAAAGCGTTAATCTTAGGTACGAAATACCTAACTAGATATTGTATGTATATTGAACACCTATTGAACCTCACTTGCATTCACGCATGTAAAAGTTGCATACATTCATCGCAGCTAAAAAGAGATCAAGAAGGTAACATCGTAAATACAAAAGAATGTACGTAATAATACTCTCCACAGCATCAAATTTATTAATTCTGTGCTACAATTATGATCTGTAATTAATAAGTTATTCTTATTCAAAGCATTAATCCTAGGTACGAAACACCTAAGATTTATGATTACTACGCGACATTACTGAACCAGTAATATTTATTTATGGTGATATTTCCAATGTAACGTAGATTCTACCTAAGGTTTTTCTTTTTTCATTCTTCACATTTTTTATATTAATTTTTACTTTTATTGCTTACGAAAATGTGGTACAAACATCCTGAATGTGGATGTTATCTTTTGTTTTCAATTTTCGGTTTTTTCTTTATACAATTTTCTACAGCGGTTGTATGTAGGATTTTAACAAAAGCTGTTCAGTTACGCCGTTCACATTTGCCGCCTAATATGATTTCGAACTTCCATCGATCGGTGTTATATTTTTTTCCGTTCTCTTTACACGGCTGTTTTGCAATATTTTATCAATTTATATTATATATATTATTTTTTAGACGCAAAAATGTCTCTCTTGAGAATGGTCCATATAGGGATTGAAACGTTGAGATGAATGTTTAAATAATTGCAAATTTGCTGTTTTCTATAATTGATCGTACTGTGCGGCGGAACCGCAAAATTTATCATATTAATAAATTTTTGTCGATCATGATTACTTACAAGAAGAATGTATACATGCTATCAGATGAACACGTATCGACGAGACCGAAACAGAATTTCTAACAAGAAATTAATTGATTTTTAATAGACGTGACATCAGAAAGTTGTAAACGGTGAACGTATGAAATTCTTGTTCCGATTGTTGTCTTCGAATCTCTTCGATTCGATACTTGTGGTCACCGCGAGGTCGGCAAATTGTCCCACTGCGCGCAGCTGTCATTAAACGGCCATCTTGATCGGTGGTGAACGCTTTAGATCCGGCGATCTGTTGATCAGCTCGACCGATTTCGCCGGCCGACGTTTACTCCCCCGTAATTTGTACTCCATTACGCGGGGCACGCTGTTTGCATTATTAATAAGGTAATTAGTCGAAAGTCTGTGCCCGCTTACGATACGAAGGAACACTCGTATACGCGATGCATCGTGACGCACGCTCTGCATTAATAATGGCGGACACCACGTATCCGATTATCACACAGTTACGAGAAGAAACGATCGATTTCCAGTTTCATTTTTTCGCCTTAAAGTGGATGTCGCGAGAGGCTGCCGATTAATTCGGATTTTTCATTCTCGATTTGCCTCTCGGTACATTCCAACGTTGAATCATCAATTTAGAAATGTACAGGGTGGGTCACCGCATACGTGGGCTACTTATTATTATTATTATTATTCGTAGCAGAAAATGGTTCACGTTGATTGGTATCGAGAGGTGTACATTTTTTATTTAATATATTTTTTTTTGTAGCTGGACGCGTAGAGGGCATATGGAGGTCATTCACTTTTTTAGAAACAATGTTCGCGCTGTTATATAGGAAGTACAAAATTTTTATCACAGGATGTTTTACTTTTCGGCACAATGCATGAATCACGATCATTTTAAGAAACATACGAGTTCGGTTTTTATCATACAAAATATGAATGTAAAACGTGCAGAGTAAAATTTGCACCGCAGGATTATTATAAGCCACACAAATGAGGTCAGAGTAAAAAGAACATTCATCGTAACTTATTTTTTAGAATGTATCTATAGCACGCAGAACACGAAACGTCACAAATAAATTTCCTGTCTTTAGTTTTCATTGCTCGTTTATGTTCCATTGACTTTTTTAAATTATGCTAAAATTCATGAATAGCAACTATTAATATTATTAATAAGATTTTTTATTAATAATTTTAAATTTTTATTATAAATTATTAATTTGTCTAATATAATTAATTTATCTAATTTATAATTTTTATCAAAAATTATTAATAAGTTACCCCCAGTGTGGCGCAATTATTTTCGAAAAATTGTCTCGCATAAAAATCCGCAATGAACGATTTCGGTGCCTGATGAAGTTGAAAAAGAAGCTCCTGTTAGTCCATGTTCCTAGCAATCGATTATTCATCAAGATTTTGAAGAATTGAGAGCTTCCACAGACTAATTTCAAATTCCTTTCATTTAAAATGTCTAAATCGTCGACTTGTCCTACTCTCGTTCCTCCTGAGGAAATACGTGGCGTTATTAATGGCTCGAACACAGCCGATGGGACAGGGCCGCGTTATCTCGATCGCTATCATTCGGGATTTTTCCGTCCGATTTCACCAGAACGCATAGTGTAGAGCGCGTAGTTGGCGAACGACGCATCCTTCGCTATTCCGTTTATCGGTTAAGCAATTAGCGGCACGAGAATCTGTTGGCACGGACGTTTTCGATCGCGTGTTAAGGTCCCTCCAAGAAATTATAGACTACCCCTTTCACTGTTCAAGATTTCAAACCACGATGCTCTAGTGGCACAACGATGAATATTTTTTGCCATTATTCAAACACCGAGGTGTATAATGAAATTGACCTAGCTCGAAAATTTTAACCCTCGATCTAGCACAATAGGAAAATTTAATCAATTTTAACCCCACATTGAAGTATAATGGAAAATATAGTGTAGTATAACGAACAGTATTCTACTATTTATAATTTTTAGCATTGATTATGCACACACACACAAGAAATGTTTATGTTAGTTCTTATATTTATGTTATTCGTATGGGGTTCCACGCTGCTCATTTTTCCAATTCTTGTGAGAATAACCGCGTGAATTTTACAACAATCCTAACTTAACTCTTATTTGACTCGATAATTATATAGAAAAGGTCTGCGTACTCCGATTTTGATGAAAGTTTAATATGTTATGCAGCAACACATTCTGAACAACTTTTTCCCGTTCCAATATAGGGCGGTCGCTTTTAGTTTTTGAAATATTTATAAAAAACTATCGCGAATACTGTATTGAATTTTTCGTATTCCTTCACGCTTCGCGGCAACGTAAGCCTGTCCCGGTGCGGCGTTTGTTTATATTTTCATGCTGTTGAGATGAGAGAAAAAATAGGGTGGCGAAAAGAAACAAAAAATACACAGATGCGGCCCTGGAACATGTTTACATTGCCGCAGGTATACGAAAAATTCAATACAGTATTAGCGATAGTCTTTTGCAAATATTTCGAAAACTAAAAGCAACCCCGCTATATTGGCAAAGGAAAAAGTTCTTCAAAATATTGAAATCTATAACATATTAAAATTTCATCAAAATCGAAGTACGCAGACCTTTTCTATATAATTACCTCGTCAATAAAGGTTTCAATGAAAAGGGTTGATATTTTTGTTCACCTAGCGAATAGTTAATTAACCGAGAGCTAGAAAACTGTGTATGACGAGCGCGGCGCGACTGTAAACTTTTAGTAACAGGCTTATTTTTATTCGTCCCCAACCGCGTAATTCTCCCACGTGGATAATAGTTTCGGTCGTGGTTGTCATTTTACCTGTCGTCGTCTTTCGTCGCCGGTTCCGCGGCGCTGTTTTATTGCGCCGCTGTGCTCACATGGATGTCCGCCTCTGTCTTTATGCAAACCTTAATTGCTCATTCGTCGGTCCTTGGTTTCGAGTCGCGATCACCAATGGAGCGCATGCACCGTTCGACGCTGAATTAAGGCGCTCTAACTTATTTTTCACGCGAACTTTTCGATCATGTCGCTGCCGCGCCGGGAGATTAGCCGCTGCGCCGCTTGCGAGCCTTTCATACTATACAATTTAACACCACGTAGATCTACCGAGAACTGAAACTGATTATTTTATAGTGCTTCATAAATATGACGCATTTATTCAGATTCGCAGCGGTCGTACACTCCGAGTCAAAAGGATAGCACACGTGTAATGAAGCTTAAACTATTAGATGATTGCATAAGTCCGTGACTGATTTGAAAATAAAATTCAATGGTTACATTTCCAAGAATACAACTCTTCGTTAATCAACTATACATACAGAATTTAATCATTTTTTAATTTTAATTTAACAACTCTTTAACGAATCTTGAAAATTTAACCATTGAATTTCATTTTCAAATCGGGCACGAACTTGTGCAATCATTTAATATTAATAAAGTGAATGGTAATTTCTATGTAATATTTCGGCTAACTTGATTTATACAATTTTTTAATACTTCTCCCACTTTTCTTGAATACGTTGTTTATACAATTATTATAAAAGGTATGTAAATTTTTGATTTGGGGGTGCATTGGTAAATTTGATTAACTAGTGTTAAGTAATGCGTAAAAGATTACATTAACCTGTTTGACAAAAGCATGTCTTTTTGTAACATTTAATAGACTTTTTAAGTGTGCTATTTAGAATAAACGAGATTGTTAAGCTGCTCGAGTCACATGGGACAACTTGTATATTTTAACACGTTTTCTTTATATATTTTATCAATTGTACCTATGATACATTTTGTCCTGCAGAATCCCGTGATTGGTTGTTAAAATTGGCGAATTTGCCACGGCGAAGTAGACTTAAGTGCATTAGAAATGGCCGATAGAGCTGAAGGCAACTGCATTACAATTAAAAATGCTTCGTTATGCTCCTGAGATTATTGGCGATAACCGTTGACCATGTCGAAGTGGAGCCTGTTTTATATTTCGAGTAGCCCGTAGGGAAATGGTTCTCCTGCAATTAAGTGATTCAAATATCTACCCTCGAGGGATGGAAGAAATTGAATTTTCCATCTTCCACATTTTTCCGAAAGTACGCGGCGCATGGACTTGGATGCATTAATACAGGAGCATTAATTATTTATTAGCTAATACGTGAACATAAGTTTACCGAAGAATGATTTCCTTCATGCTGATACGTGTTTTATTCATTTCGATTGTACCACTGCATACACAGTGAATCGTAACTTTTATTGTGATTCAAATGAAAAAAGATGAATAGAGAATTGGCATATCAGCGATATTCCCTTAAATTATTTTCACTGTGTAATGTAAAATAAGGTACAATTAAAATTCTGTTCCGTTTTCTGTTATAGGTGAGTTCCGAGATGATTCTTCTGTACAAGGATATTTGCTATTCGATAAAAGTTCTCTACTGTTGTTGAACTTTCATAAAATAATCAGGTATTTCTTAAACTTACATTTTCTCTTGTTCTTCTATCTTTGTTTACTAAAATAACTCAAAGTACCTACATTCATAAGAAAGATTTACTAACTCTGGTTTATTTTATTAATGAAAATTATATGTGTTCCATTATATTAATAGTTTGATTTAATATAATGTAATACATAATATTGGTTACACGTTGGCTTAAAATGATTCTATTCGAGAAGAAGTGACGACCGAAAATTTAATTTCTGAAACATTCTGAAAATGAATTTAGATTCCTCAAAATATTCAATATAAAATATTGATTTTTAGATAGAGCAGATTCAAATTTTATTTTTATTTTATTTTCTTGTATATTGTTGTATTATCTTGTATATGCTTAAAGATTCTTGTATATTCTTGTATATTTTAATATATTCGAGTACATTATAATACAATTTTATATATTCTAGTATATTCTGGTATATTAAGGTATATTCTTGTTCACTTTTGTATATTCTTGTATCATCTTGTACATGCTTAAAGATTCTTGTATATTCTTAAATATTCTTGTATATTTGTATATTCCAGTATATTCTTGTATATTAAGATATATTCTTGTTCACTCTTGTATATTCTTGTATTATCTTATACATGCTTAAAGATTCTTGTATATTCTTGTACATTCTTAAATATTTTTGTATGTTATCTGGCAACTCTGATCATGGTTAGTAGAAAACAAAATCAGTTTTATGAAAAAAATATCAATCCTTACAAGGTGGATGGTTTTGTCGATATTATGGCATCCATGGACACTATTATGAAATTACAAACGAAACACTTAATGTCAGAACTATTTGAAGCCTTGCTTTCATAATTACGTCCGAATTATTCCGTTTTTATTTTCGAAACATTCAGGATCACGATAAGTACATAAAATCTGCAGCCTTTTTGATGAGCCGTCACAAGACGCGACAGATTCGACGTCCTGGCGTCGCGCACACCTGTCGAGGACCCTTTTCGCAGGCGGCGACAAGCAAAGCAGAAGCTCCGGATAGATTCAGGTTGATAAAGAGCGTTGCATTATGGATTACCGAGATACACGGCGAGCCGAACGTGTGGCGAAACGCTGATTGAGAGGCGCTGCCTAGCAACTGGTGTCCTCGCAACCTTTTTCCACCCCTCGTGTTGCAACCCACTCGTCGCTGCGAGTCTTGTCGGCTCGTAACGGCTCGCCCCTTACCCGTTATCGAGCTTTCAACCCCCGCGACGACGTCGTTTCACCTTCTGTCGACGATCTTCGATGTCTACCTGTGAATCTTGCTGTCCTATTTCACCCCTACGGCCGGGAGTTCGGCATACTCGTATTACTTAAGCGCGATTTTTCGTGTAACTTCTCGGAAAAAATTTTTATCGCACTTTCTCAAGGCATAGAACGAATGAAAATATTCTCCGAAAATTGGAGATATTAGGGCGCGTTTAAACGAGACACCCTGTGTACAAAAGGTGCCTCTGCTAAATGAAATCACCTAATTATCTGCTTCGTTGCCACGTTTTTATTAGCTCGCTTTCTTGTTTGTTTGTTTGTCTGTTTGTTCGGTGACAAATTTTGCAATTAATTTGGAAGAGACTTGAAATTGGATACACGACTCAAAACTAGATTACAATGCAACATTAAAAAATTTTTTTTTAAAAGTCTATCCGTTTCTGTTATAATTTCATAACCTGGTAAAAGTGTTAAAAATCCATTGAAATGTTTCACATACACAAGATTAAAAAGCAGAAAATAATTATGGAAATAAAAATAAATTTTTAAAAACGGACTAAAAAGCATAAAATAATTTTTCCTAGTCGCATATCAATTTATAACCTCGTATAGATACCGGTGAAAATTTGTGATTGTGAATTTTGAATTGCTATGAAAATATTCGTAAGATTTCATAGAAATTGCGACTAGGAAAAATTATTTTATACTTTTTAGTCCGTTTTTAAAAACATGGTATTTTTAAAAAATTTATTTCTATTTACATATTTATTTATTGCAGTACGAACAAATTTTTTAGAACCCCATAACATTTCCATCACTCAATCTCGATATATCTGTGTCTTAAAACATTAATATCTTAATCCTCAAAATTTTATTACTTATTTAATATTAATATATAATGCTTATTACAGAATATGTTAACGCAGTATATTTACGCACGTTATTGTGTTAGAAAGTACATTGTTCATATTATAGAACGTGCAAATGACGGATGCTCGTCTACCATAAAGTTCAGACAACTGATGTTCACGTGAACGGAGGGGTTCTGCTGTGTGTACTTGATATCATTGAATCGTGCGCGTTCGTGTTTCTTGAACGAGACATTATGAGTAAATTGTAAGTAATTAGAGCAAATTCAGGGAATATATTACATATCGGACAGGGTGTATAGCGATTAATATCGCCGCTTGCGACGTTAATGAACCATGAACAAAATATAGCCGAGGCGGAGTCACAATGATACGTATCGCGGAATGGCCGCGAGCGTGAATGATAATTGCTGCGTATTTGATAGATTTTATGCAGATCATTGATCGGACAGTTTGTAATCAGCTCGAAAATTGTGTATTCTGTGGAAAACGGGGAGCCAGATATATCCATATTCATTTTAGTAGACATAAATCACGTTACTGTTTGTAAGTCACCGGACACCTGCCTCTCTCTTTCGGAGGTAACGTATGCACATCGTGATGTACAAGTTTGCAAATCAATCTTACCGTACTGTTTTAGCCTTTTGTTACCCTTTTTATGTATGTTAAATGCCTCTCGAAACCGTCTTCGACAGTAAAATATTAAGATTTTTTAACAAAAGATGTATTCTTGTTACTTTATAATTATTATTATTTATTATTATTATTTATTACAGACAGACAGAAGTCCTATTTATATAAGTATTTACAAAGAAAAGAAAAAAAGGGGGCAGCTACACGTTTTATCTTTACAAGTTGATCCACGAATCGATCACCATGACACTCGATCTGATATCTTTGCAAAAATGTTTCAAGGATTATGCAGATATGTATATCGTTTTCTTCTCGCAGGACAAAATTACCATCGATTTGCAGCACTCTCGTTGCACCACTTGATTTTTCATTGGTTTTTTATTATTACTATTTATTATTATAAACGGACAGAAGCCCTTTTTACATAAGTATTTACAAAGAAAAGAAAAAAAAGAAAGGTACAAGACTACTTATCTAATAAGAAAGAAGGTACATGCGCACAAAAACAAAGAAAAAATAAAGAACAAAATAATCATACAATCCTGAGTAGTTGCATTTTAAAATTTTGCCGAGATTCAATGAAAAAATCAACACTCTTATAAATCGTGCATGATTTTGCAATCGTGCGATTCATTGGATTAAGTAATCCATCAGTAGATTTCGCTTTAAGTGTTTGAAAACCCGCTCTTGTTCTCAGTTCACGTTCCGATACATCAAAATTGATAATAACATAATAATATCTAAACATGATATTTAATAACTATTAGCACATCTTAAATATTTTACCAGTAGATAACTCCTATAAAATATACAGAAAAATGTTAGATAAAATTGTTTCATCCGAAGCTTCGTTTTTAAGAAAATCGTAAATACGAATCCACCGATGCGTCTGATCATGCTAACTCATTCTACTTCCTGCATATACATGCGACGAAAACTAGACTTCAAACGAAAAACTTTTATTCGTTTCCCTCGATTTATTTGTACACGCAGAATCCACCCTGTATATCAGTGTGGGGCTCATTAGGGGCTAGTATCTTCCGAAAAGATTTTAGATTCAATATAATTAACAGGAAATATACTACTTTTTCCTTTCACATCGTCATAACATCAATTTAGAACCCTTTTTAGTTTTAACCATTCACTGCATGAATTTTATAATTGTGATGAAACAGTTGAAGAATTTCAGTTTTTGTGTTTTATTTAAGGGAAATATATTTAAAAAAAAATTAAAAAAACATTTTCAGAAAAATAAAAATAAATATACATGGTAAGAAAACGCATTCTTAGTTTATTATATACCAGATTTGTTAACTGTATCAGATATGATACACTAGGTAGCGAAGGGCTAATAAAATTCACGATTGTTTCGTCGCCTATTCTGTTAGAATTATTCACACTCAACCTGACGAGTTTTATCAAATTCTGCAACTAGCACAGAGAAAGAAACTTTTACGAAGTATACATTTACAAATAAAGTTGGCGACGTCTCAGGTCGCGCATCTGTGCTCGAGTGACGATACTTCCAGCTTTATCAACTTTCGTGCCAATTAGCGTGTGAATTTGCGTAGCGAAAGGGAAGAAGTGTATACGACGGAGAGAGTCCAGCAATATAAATCGCATCATGAGGAGGAGAACAAAGATTGGTCTAGTTTCTCGCGCGTTATTTGTCTTCCGACGGAGAGGTGGCGGACAAAAGGAGGCTATTACACCCCTCGGGAAAGGTGGCTAGGAGTCCGGGGAAGGTAAAAAGCGGAGAGCAAGGGATGTCACACTTGTTGCTGCTCCCTGAATTTCTCTTGGCCTGTTCCCTTCATACCGGGTGACACATATAACAGTGGTTCTAACCCTTGCAACGACAACATTTTACCGACCATTGTTCACTGAATAGTACCCCGTTCCTCGTCTTCGCAACTTAACCTTTCGCTGCATATACTATGGTGTATCATATCTGGTAGAGTTAGCAAATCTGGTATATGTACAGTAGACTAAGAATGTATTTTCTTATTATTCTAAATTACATTTGTCTCTCTGAAAATATTGTTCTAAATTTTAAAAATATTTTTTCTTTAAATAAAACTTAAATAAAAAATTCAAGATAAGATATTTCAATGATCTCGAAACTTTGGAAATTGTATAGAAAAGGTCTGCGTACTCCGATTTGGATGAAATTTTAATATGTTATAGATTTCGACATTATGAACAACTTTTTCCTGTTCCAATATAGGGCGGTCGCTTTTAGTTTTCGAGATATTTGCAAAAGACAATCGCTAATACTGTATCAAATTTTTCGTATTCCTGCATGCTCCGCGGCAACTTAAACCTGTTCCGGAGCCGCATCTGTTTATTTCGTGTTTGTAAACACGTTGTGGAGATGAGAAGCGACGATACCACACACACCCAGTGTTTCTAAAAAGAATGTTCTTACATTATATAATATAAAATCAACTGAGACCAATACATCATACAAGCACACAGTATTCGCAACAGTTTTTTGCAAATATCTCAAAAACTAAAAGCGACCCCCCTACATTGGAAACGGAAAAAGTTGTTCAGAATGTGTTGCTGTATAACATATTAAAATTTCATCAAAATCGGAGTACGCAGATTTTTTCTATATAATTATCAAAACTTTAGTTATTATGGACAATTTATACTTTACTGTTACATTTATGTTTAATGGTACTTGTCCTAATATGCCAAATGTAACTCAATGTAAAGTACATTACAAGCTGACAGAATTACCAAACTTTGTGGTTCCGATTTTATATGCACCACCTAGTGCATTCCGTTCCTTTCGTCTCGTTTGTCGTGCGTGAAGCATCGTGAGACTACGAAAACGTGACTGGAATTCGAACGGCGGTTTTCTTAACAATTTCATCGCCGAAATCATCCGGCGAGGTTATTCTTCCGGTTCAATTCCTGCTGTAACCAGCTCTTTTCACGCTGATAAACTCTTTACTTTCTCGTTACGAACAAGTTCATGCCCTTTCTCACGATTGTATGCTGAATCACGAACTCGCAGTTCCGTCCTAGAATTCTTTGCGTCGAATTCGCTTAGAAATAGACCACCTATGCAAATCAAATGGAAATCAATTCTTTGAACAATTCAAGATGAATACGGTGAGACTTGAATTTTTTTAATTCACTTCTTTGTCGAGCAATAATTAATTGATGCATTTTGCGTCCAACGTTTTTCGTTTTAAATTTTACATGCATTTTCATAGCTATTAAAAATTCACAATCACAATTTTTCAATACTATCTGTACGAGGTTAGGAATCTGTATGGGACTAGGTAAAATTATTTTATACTTTTTAGTCCGTTTTTAAAAACATG
Organism: Lasioglossum vierecki; assembly: GCA_028455595.1. NCBI lineage: Eukaryota > Metazoa > Arthropoda > Insecta > Hymenoptera > Halictidae > Lasioglossum > Lasioglossum vierecki. The sequence continues at coordinate 10,474,571 of CM052336.1, forward strand.
GTATTTTAAACAATTTGTTTTTATTAAAATAATTATTTAACATATAGAAAGTATTAGTGAGGAAAATAAATTGTTACTCGTCTTCTATAGATCGTAATTGATACATAAAATTCATACAAAAATCAATACATAAAATTTTTATGTATCAATTACAATCTATAGAAGACGAGTAACAATTTATTTTCCTCATTAATACTTTTTATATGTTAAATAATTATTTAAATAAAAATGAATGTTTTAGAATACCATGTTTTTAAAAACGGACTAAAAAGTATAAAATAATTTATGTATAATATTACACATTGGATAAAGATTCGCAGTCTAAATATGACACATTGATAAACCAAGTGTTGACTACCAGCATGGAAGTTGATTTTTTAATTTTCGTGGATTGTGAGCAGTGCGAAACGTTCGAGTGCGTTGTCTGGCTGATTGAAATCGATGATCCCCAGTGTTGTCGGGTCCGCTCGTTAATGATTTTCACTCGATTCGTCGCGAATGTAGAACACTTTGGAGTTACACCGGGCCGAAGAAGACGCGTAGGAAACTTAATCGAGCTTAATTACCGCGAGCCTCTTCTGGCGCGCCATCGGTAATCGTTCGAGCGAGGCAACCCCGATGAAATCCGTCGGACCCATGATACGTCGATTGAATACGTTCAATTCTCGACAACAGGCCGAGCGGAGCAACCTCCGCCCGGTAATCCTCGCCTATTAAATTAATTGTAAGCCGAGGAGGTAGACTGCCAGTCGAAGAATTACAAGCTCGTGGGACGTTGAATTGATCGCACGGCGACGAGAGACAACGCTGTTCGCAAATAACTGCGTCACCTAGCGCGAAATGCGCTGCAGCTGTTGCCGGTAAATTGATCGGATACCTGTCTTCTATCCGACTGTCGCACCTGTCGATTTAACGTTAGACGATACTCTCTAATCGAAAAAAGAAACATCGCCGTTCGCCGGCACGCTCGGTTCGCTCGAACGATGCGCACACTGGGTTAGGGTTCTGCGCCTAAAACCATGATTCTTTGGAAACTAGAAACTTTCATCTTAGCGACTGGTATTAAATTTACGAATCAGTGCAATGGCTGGGTTTGCCTTGTTCGTAATGTAAATATACTAAACATGATTTAAGAAGTACTTTTATATTGATTATTTATTTTGATTTATTTTACCACGTTTCAGCTGCAATAGATAATTGATACATCTTACGCCCCACGTTTTTGAATCTTCCGAGTATTTTCATAGCTATTCGTAATCAGAAATTTTCAGGACTATCTGTGTGGGACTGGGAAAAATTATTTTATACTTTTTAGTCCGTTTTTTAAAAATTGATTTTTATTTATATAATTATTATTTGACATTAGAAGTTATGCGTGAATGTTTGACGCTGTCGAAAAATTGTTGTAAATCGAGTCACTTTTCATGGTCGAGACATTAGAATCACAAACTTATTATTATTATATTAGGGTGAGTGCCCCGATATCGCCTAGCACGTGCACCGCGCGTACAAAAGTTAACAAATAGTTTAACTGGGAGAAATTAATTGATTACGAGGGCCACGAATTAATTAGTACACCTGACACAAAGAAGGCCGCTGGGTTTGGTTGATTAAATGCTCCTTGCCAAAAGCACAGTGCCTATTTCAACGACAGGCGCAATGAATCATGACTATTAACGCCCGAAACAGTCCGTCGGCAAAAAACAGTTCGGATGATCGGCCGAATAAATCTGGCGAGCTCTTAACAGCGGTGGAGTTTGAATAATGACCTTGTTATGAACACTTTACGCGGCCACGTTACTTTCGATACTCATTCTGCTACTCACCTTCCGCCATTATCGCCTTAAAAATCTGACTAGCTCCCCGTGCCGGTAATGATCGCAAGGAGCCCGTCGCGTCGTGCACGTTGAATTTTCCGTCTCGGCTGGAAACCGATTAATCAAACTTCGCTTCATTGAATTGTTTCGAGGCGTTGTGTTTATCGTACGCCTGATAATTTTTCATCAATTTTTATTTTTACCCATCCCCTACGCTTTCGCTCCAGTCACTGCGAAACGATTCCGAACACTTAACACGAAAGAGCTTAGGATATTTAAGCAACTCGAGAAACAATCAATTTTTACAATTGTTGCAAATCATTTTTAAGTAAACCTTGCATTTAGGAGGAGGCAGCTCCGATGACTTTGACCTTCACATATGTTGTCAAGTACAACATTCTGAACAACTTTTGTCATTGCAACTACCCGGTGCTCGATCTTAGTTTTCGAGATAATTGCAAAAATCTATTGCTCGTACTAAATTGAATTTTACGTATTCGCGCACGCTCCGTGACAACGTTAGGCTGTCATGGTTTCGAATGAGCTACGCCTTAGGTAAATAAACATAGCAAGAACCCATATATTCGAATGTGACCCATGTGCGATCTAGTGTGGATCAGTATCGATCAGTGTATACATCAGTGCGTTAGTTGCAAGTCTCGTGAGTTATAGAATTATTTCAATATGCATCTCCATGAATTTATAAATTTGACATACAATTTCAATTCCTTGTGGAACTTTTTGTGGAAGAAATTTAAATATGTTATAGATTTCGATATTTTGAACCTAACCTAACCACACTTGCCAATACAGACTGTGCGAATACAGGAAATTCAATTTAGTACTAGCAATAGTTTTTTGCAATTATCTCGAAAACTAAAACCGAGCACCGGATAGTTGTAATGACAAAAGTTGTTCAGAACGTTGTACTTGACAAGATATGTCAAGGTCAAGGTCATCCGAGCTGCCTCCCCTAAACGTAAGGTTTGCCCATTTTTATTTTACACAACACAGTCCATTTATCTGTTTAAATTATTTCATAAACTGCTGTTTCATACGTTGAGTGACGTTAATCTGCATAATAGAAGCCACAACATGTGTCGTAATTCTCTGGAGGTACTTACAGGGTGTCGTATAATTGCCGGATAACTTTGATAGGGGTAGTTCCTGAGATCATTAGATTTACTGTTTCCGCATCGAAAATTTCTGCTCCAGCTGTGTTAACGAGTTATTAACGAAAAACGCGGACCAATTAGAGCGCGGCTACTCGCACCCCGCTGAGCGTGAGGTTGTCGGTGGCCGAGCCGCAATCCGTCCGTTGCTAACGTGCCCCGATTGGTTCGCGTTTTTCGTTAATTAACTCTTTAACGAAGTCGCGGAGAACATTTTCGCAACGGCAATAGTTACTTCGAATGAGTTCGGGATCCACCCCTTTCAATATTCGCTGACATTTTTGGGACACCCTGTAGTTCGTGAGGTGTGCGGGTGGTTTTGTCGTTAGCACGATTTCTTGAATGATATTATACGGAAGCCTCGTTTATAGTGGCGAGATAGATGATTTAGGGCGGCATTGCACACAGGTAAATGGCGACGGTCAGCTCACGGTTGGTTGCACGTAATTCAACAGGTGGGTAATAGAAAGGTGGGGTTAGGACCAACGTGTTACCTCGTTTTCCTCGGTCTCATTGAATTCCGCTCGTTTACTCCTTCACCTCACCCCCATCTACTCACCTATCCTCGTTTCCACCCTTTCACGCAACTTCCCTTGAGTACCTCCCTTTACTATCTGCTTTCATAATCAAGGGTTCGTATCTCGTTAAAGCTCGTCCCTGAAGAAGCTGAAGAAGCCCTTCGGCGGTTCTTAATCTGAGAAATTGTTTTGTTCAGAGAATTTGTTAGTGGACGGCACACTGAAATCTCCGTGGTACACGGTGCTTTCGAAGGTCACAATTAGCTGGACGAAATTCATATTCAAATCAATGCCCGTATATCAAGATTGTTACACTGATAAATGTTAAATATATAAAATATAAAATGAATAAACTAAAAAGAAATTACAAGTGGTTTTCGTGCGAATGAACAATTTTTAATTTGCATGCTTCTTAATCGAATATAAAATTATATGCCTATATTTCCTAAAATGTGAGTACTGAATTCGTTAAATTAGCTCGTTCGAGTGAAATGTAGAATAATAATATTAAATAAAATAATATTAATATTAAATTATGTTATACTAGTTTTCTGTTATTCTCTCATTAACCCTCGAGTGCACGGATTTTGTAAGTGGAACGCATGAAGAAAATTATTATTCTTATGATCTCGAATTCTTGGAATTCCTTCACCAACTCGTATCATATAACAAAATGGCAGTTTCGTTTATTAATATAGTGGCTTCGATACACGACTAAGAATTCCCTTCATTCGTACACTGGAGGATTTAATCAAAGATATGGATATTGTGGTTATTTTACGGTGGCTAACTCATCAGTCAACACGCAATCTGTTGAGGAATCCGGATGCGAGCCATCTACTTCTAAAGAAATTATCTTAACGTTTTGCTAACGCCGCAGTTGATTCCATCTGAAGATTAAATGACACAAAGATGCAGTTGTGCATTCCATGCTAGTTCATCGTTGAGATGCAACCTGGTTCACACCGACCAAAACAATGATCATCGACTAAGACTAAAGGTTTTAACAGTTGATTATTTATTTGAAACAACGACACAATTTCCTACTCACTGCTTCTTTTAAACAAAAATATTCATTTTTATCACTTGTTACTTGTATTTGTATTAAACAAGCTACTTGAAGTTGAATAATTAGAAACATTCAAATACTCATTTATTAAATTCTATTTGAGTTTCCAAGTTTCAAGTTTAATAAAAGTATACTTAATGAATATCAAATATAAAATGATACCACTATATTTCCTAAAATCTCTCATTCGAGAAATAGGAATAATAATATTACTTCAAGGAAGGAAACCATGGATTATCTTAACAAAATATTATATATACAAAAATACTCAAATCTAATAGTCCCATCTCTAATTTTTGAAAGTCTCGACACTCAAAGTATGAAATTCATTTACGGGCCTTAACAGTTACGGAAACATATGAAAATTGTAAAACAGCGGAGGAATATTTTCACTTCTACAGCTAACAATATATATGAGTAATAAAACTATAATATGTTTCGACTCCGGGCTCGATCATTAGCAGAGATACAGAGGAAAAAAAAAGAAATCGAGAGAGAGGCTTCTCGTGCCGTTAATAATGAATCGATCCGAATGATCACACCTATAAACCTAAGTTTCAAGAGTCGCGATGGTCGCATGGAAATGCTCTATAGTCGAGCGCTTTGTCGAAGTAATAAAGGTTTATCGTTCGCTCGCCTATCCTCCGACCGACCGCCATTGGATGGCCGACACTATAGGGCCGAAAGTTTGCCGATTTAATTTTTATAGTCGTCAGCGGTAATATCCATTATATGGCAACGAGTTCCACTTGGTTTCCGCTGGTCGTTCGAAAACTGTTATCTGAAAGCACTCGTCGTTCGACTCTCTGTCCTTTTTTTTCTCTCTCCTCGTCGTCGCATCGGTTCGCGTTTTCACTGGATCGGATCGATCTGAAAACTTCAAATCTTGACACTAGAGCTATCGAATACCCACAATCAAACTTTCCGGAACGGTGCACTTGTTAGATCTTAAGTAGCGCACTGTTTACTCAGATTACGGAACTAAAATATTAGGACTTTTCTAAAATATCAGTTTTTCAGATACCTTTCAGTATCCGCTGTAGATAGAAGGAAATTTCAGAAAAATTAATTTCAAGGTTGCAATCAATTTTTTTATTGCGTCTTATTCTAGTCATCGCGAAAATAAAAAGAAAACACACACACACGGGTCAAAACACAATCGTTCCCTTAAAAAATTGTAATAAAGTTTTTCATTACCAATCTAATTTTATTTATATTTTCGATATACTTCGCACACAGAGAAATAATTTCAATAGGCTGAGGAATGGAAATATAAATAAAATCAGTTTGATAACGTTAATAACTTCGTCATAACATTTTAAGAGAAGGGTTGAGTTTTGACCGATGGTTCCTTTTGCACTTATTATCCTTGTGATGGATAGAATACGGTGCAGTGAGAAAAATATTGACCTTATCACATTGAAATTCAAGGTCAAAGTTAAAATTGATTTCGCACATGAATTTGCCCGTGAAACCAGGGGTGTAGAATCGTGTAAAAAAGTGTCCAATCTAACTTTTGTTTTCAAAAAGGAATGGATCGAAATAAATGGATGAAATGAAACATCAGAATTCGATGTAGTTCCTGAGTTCCGGTTTTTTCGTGATTCTGGAGCAGAAGACACCCTTAAATTAGCCATGTTTATCCACCGGGATCGACCACCTCGTTCGCAAGGCGACCTGTGCGACCTGACTAATTCTCGCACGGCGAACGATCGGGCCGATCAGACGCTGGCCGACGCCAGTGGCATTTCTCACGACTGAAATCACGAGCAATTGATCCCCAATTTTCCCTGCTTGATATGCGAGCTACGCGCGTTTCGCCCGCGTGAGGTTATATCCGCGAACACGCGCAGAATGAAGCCGGGCCATCCTCGCAGCGGTCTGGAGCGAGTTGACCCTGGCTGAGTTGCAATTGATCTCAATTAGTGCTCCCTCTCTTCGTTTTCCCTTGTCCCAACCCACCTCCGCCCCATCCCCCGATCGCCCCGTGAGCATTTACTGCCGTCCCTTTCCTGGTCGCCATCGAGCTGCACCAATTTTTTCTCTGTTTCGTTCTTATCGCGAGGGGTGCTCAATAAACATTGCGGATTTTACAAATTGCCACCTATTCGCCTAGATGCTGAGAGTATGTGAAATTTTTTACAAATGTTATTTATATCGTGTACAGCCACTATATTCTTTGGCACGTCGACTGCCGAATAACTAACCCCAGAGACGTCACATAATCAAAGTAACTCTAGAGTAAAAATGAATTGTCTCTCTTGATAAACCTGCTAAAGTGAAATCAACATACTAACAGTTTTTATACAATATATATTTTTTATAAATTATAGTTTTAAATATAAAACCTTTTTGCCTCCAGTGATCTTTGCGTGCAACTTTTCGAAATTTATGCAAAATTCGTGCATAAATTTAAGCTATAATTGAATTTTTGAAATCCTTGATCTGTAGTAATTATGTATTCGTAACAATAATTATTAAGTCGAACTGGAAAACAGTAAAAACATTGAACGATTCTAAATATGCATTTTTTACAGCGCATTAAAATTAAAAGGAAAAATAAATATCTATGTATCTCCTGTATCAGGCAATTTTTAGATTGCATACAAATCCGCAGTCCAGTAATAACCTAACCAACCTCATGCAAAATAAAAGTCGCGTGTATAAATTGTAGG
>CM052336.1:10481921-10493907 GCA_028455595.1 Lasioglossum vierecki
AAGTGCAAAGGGTTAATGTGAGCGGAGCGATGGACGGAGGATAAAGTTGTTCCGGTGTTGAGATGAAATAGGTTGACGATCACTGTGCTAGGGGCTAGGAGAGGAACACGGAGGATGAGCGGGCGATATAGGGAGATGTTGGGCGGAGGAGAACGAAGAGGTCGCACGAATACTATAGTACTATAGTCGATCTGCGCGCGAGCAGTCGGGAAACCACCACTGCACAGCCGGCCATGTCGGCACTGCCGTCGCCGCCGCCGACGCCGCCGCGACGCCCGGCGCCGGCAGACTTTGGGTTTCAGATTAATGGATCATTTTTCTTCCCTCGACTCGACTCGACCCGACTCGACGCTCACCTATACCCAGTTTGCGAGCAGCTCACCCCTACGACCACCTTCCTGCACCTTCGAAACTTCCATCTTCCGCTCACGCCAACCCTCCCCTCTTCCTCTACGTCGCCCACCCTCTCTCTCGATCTCTCTCTCTCTCTTTCTCTTTTCTTCCACGCGCTCAACGCCGTCCCGAATGCATCGTGCACCAGTGCGCTTTGCGATTTTCAATGCGCCCTCCAACCAGCCCAGCGATCGACCGTTCGATTTCGTGGAGGATCTTATTTCTTCGCCTTTTTTTTTACCACCGTAGCTTTTATGGACCGATGAGAAACCCATTGTTCACCGGCAAGTGATTTATCGCTCGGCAGACGTCGCTAGACTGCGGATTTCATGCATTTATTAGTTTCCTTTTTTTGCTGTACACCAGGCGCCATCTAATACGCGCACCTGAATCACTTGCTCGACGGAGATTGAACATTTTTGTTCAGGGATCAACGATCTGCAGCAAGCGTAGTCTCTTAGTTTTGACTTTAGATTTCGACACTGTAACTGATCGAACTTTCGCCATCACTGAATTATAAAAACAAAAAAATGGTTTCTTGATCCGTTTTATTTAGACATTTTTGTATCAGTGCTATAGTAAAATTAAAGGATATGTAGAAGATTGTTTGTGTAGAGATTGCAGATTTGCCGATTGGTGGAATCAGTTTAATACTGTGCTGGGAGAAATAGTAGGTGAAACGAGAAATAATAATATTTAATCGTTTGTTAATTAATTTGAAACAGCTGCTCCCTCAACTGTGCCTATTATTATTATTTAGGAGGTTGTTTATTTGATGTAAATCCAAGGATATTGATTTGAAACGATGACTCGTGGATGAAGAGTGAGATGTCATTTTTGTGATCAAGAATTAGAAATAATTAATCATTTGTTGGAAAAGTTTGTTAAAGTGGTCTGGTTTTATTGAAAAGTATTGCTTGTTTCGTATACGTACATTGATTTGTTAAAATATTCGCTCGTCACAGTATATTCCACGTAATGCTAGTTTAACCCTGCGTTAGACATGCTAATTTTGCTACCATGATTAGAATGGCCAGTGACGACAATCACGCAATTAAAGTAGCGTGATCTGTGCAGTTTAAAATTCAGAATGTTGCGATAAAGCAGCGAAGTATTGAATACCGACGCCATGAATAAATATGTATGCAATAAGGAAGTAATTTTCATGAAAATAAATATAAATATTATAAAACATACTAAATAGATTCCTAAAGAGGCAGCACGATAATTTTTAAGGTACCGTAGACGGTAAGGTATCGTAGATAGACGAAGTAAATAAACATGTAGGCAACAAAGGAACTAATTATCATGAAACTAAATATATATTACAGAACATACAAATGAAGAGATACTAGAAAGATACCGAAATGACAAGGCTCTGCTATTTTTACAATTTTTTAAATTCATTATTGAGATAAAGTAGTGATATATTCTATACGGACGAAATAAATAAACATGTGTGCAACAAGATGGAAATTTTCAAGAAAGCAAATGTACTATATCATAGATTTGTATCTTTCTGGGGAATACTAATCGACGAAATTATAACAAAATTATACGAGTCAATACTAAACATTAAATCGAGTCACAAATAAAGATTTAAATCGCGAGAAAATAAATTTGGTGTCAAAGATAATTCGACTGCAGATTTGTATGCATTTATGAATAAATTAATTGGATGGAATATGAAACTGTGAAAAACGTAAAATATTTAAGAATATTGTTTTGCTGTTCAATATTCCGATAAAGTAGTGAAGCATTCTATACAGACAAAATAAATAAAAATGTGTGTATTCGCGATAGTTTTTTTCAAATATCTGAAAAACTAAAAGCGACCCCCCCTACATTGGAAAAGGAAAATGTTGTTCAGAATGTGTTGCTGCATAACATATTGAAATTTCATCAAAATCGGAGTACGCAGACCTTTTCTATACAATTTCCAAAGTTTCTTCAAGATCATTGAAATATCTTATCTTGAAATTTTTTTATTTAAGTTTTATTTAAGGAAAAAAAAATTTTTTAAAAATTAGTACAACATTTTCAGAGAGATCAATGTAATTTAGAATAGTAAGAAAACACATTATTAGTCTACTATATACCAGATTTGTTAACTCTATAAGTTATGATACACCATAGTATATGCAGCGAAAGAGTACGCAGACCTTTTCTATATAAGTACCATAAATTGGGCGTCGAAGGGTGAAAATGCAAGAAGAAAAACTGCAATTATTTTTGCAGCATACCAACATATAGCGAAACGCGGAGGAGCAGGGTATTCGCGTCGCAGACAGATTCGTAAATTGCAGGAGGAGCGGTGATAGCCGACGGAAGAATTCGTCTTCGGTAGATTTCTGTGGCCAAGCTAATTCGTGTTAGTGCGCCACAGAGTGTCCCGAAAAGCGGTCCCGAAGTAGCTCTTATTTCCCCGAAAGCGAGCGTAACCGCATCTCGTTCCCCGGGAAATTTCCCTAGTAAATCCGTGGCCGAGTCACTTGGCCAGCTCGTAAGAAGCGTGCGGCACCGCGGAGAGGGCGGATGAAGTATCGTCTCGGATGCTCGAAAGTCCAAGTGGCTTACAAATCGCGGATTTCCGTCGCACCGGCACCATTTACGTGAATCCCGTTTCACCCCCGTACGCGGAATTTCGAAAATCTCTCGCCGATGCTCGATCAACGTCCGGAGCTTCGATTCGGCCAAGAATTACTCGGGCCCACCCCTCGCGTTTTAACTCCCCTTGCACCCTTTCCCCCATCGTTCATTTCACTGCCCCATCCGCCACTCTAAGGGACCGGCCAAAAAATCGAGCCAGCACGCGCCAGCTAGAAATCTTATGCGCCGGATTAAAAGGTTGTTGTTAACACGTTCGTCGCCGTGTCCCGAAATCTCCAATCTGCTCAGAATTATTTGTCCCTTGAAATTCTTTCCCTCGGTTTAACGCCGTTCGCTCCTACGCTACTGGCCACAAAGTCATGCCACGGATTACAAGAGCTACACACACCCGGACGTGAATTGTGATAATCTAAATTTATTAAGTGAATCGTGTACTTTAAAATATACACTTTTAAACAAAATTGAAATTTCTCAAGTTTTTATATGAAACTAAATAAAAGAAGAAATAAATTTTTATGTACTTCTCCGTTTCTTGTAGGTGACGCGGACAATTTAAGAATCCGTGAGTTATGAATCTCGACAATTTATTCTTCTTGTCCAAATCACTGTAAAAGTATCTTTATGTCAGGATAATTGAACTTAATTGTACATTAGTCTTTTGTTTATTCAAAGGACAGCAATTTATATAGATGAGAATTTCAAATTGATAATTAGACTGCGGATGTGTATGCATTTATGAATAAATTAACTGGATGAAATATGAAACTGTGGCAAATGTAAAATATTTAAGAATATTTTTTTGCTGTTCTCAACGTGAAAAGAGTATTAAGGGGTGAAATTAATTTTTGTTTAACTACTGCTTCCCACAATCTCTGCAGAATATTTTTAATTTGCATTGAGATGCGAAGTCTGTCGATAATATTAAATACTTGAAATTTTTAAAAGAGAGAGCTTATAACACGAAATTTGTTTTCTTATTAAATGGACAGTGAAAATGTTGAATATTTGTTTCCCTTGAAAGTTTCAGTAGGCTAAAAGTAATATAGATACGTCACTTTTAATAGAGTATTTGAGGTGTAACATTTGCTATATTACATTATCGATTCACAGATTATAACAGTTCTGTTATTTTAACTCGCTGAGCGGAAGTCTATTCGCGAGACCGGATACGATATGTTTCATAATTCTTTCGAAATTCAGGTCTTAAATTATATTAGATTTCTTAATAAACCGCAGAATGAAGAGAACCTGTCTTACTACTGAATTTTTACAGACAAAAACCGGAATAGTCGTCGGTTAACTGCATAAATCTATGAGTTCCAGCGTTCTTACGACCGCAGATAGCTCTATGTACGTCTGGTAAAATTGTTTCCTCCATCTTCTGAGAGAAGATAACTCAATTCTTGTTTGTAACATTACGCGAGAGATGTGCCGAATCATTTCATTATAACATTTCTTCATATTCGTAAATGTATTTTAGGGAGAATACTGACAACGTGAATTTACTAAAAATGTAAAGTTGAAGTTTACAAATATTGGGATATAACACTTGTACATTTCATATTTGTACTAAACCATTCTCGGATTAACACATTAATCCCTAAGCAATCGTTTACAAAAATGACACAAAATAGAAACAATTTTAATACCAACAAAATTCAATTTCCCGAACAAATTACAAACAAATTTTTACCGTCAAATGACATAAGAAAAATGATATAATATATAATAATAGATAAAATTATATAAGAAATATTCTATCTAAATAAAGAATAAACTAACGAAAGTCAACTAATGTGTATCTCCGATAAAAATTTAAAACATTCTGTAGAACTGTATCAGTTATAATTCTTGTCAATTATACATATCTAGTCAATTTCCTAAAACTATTGCACGTATATTTTATCGGGAAACTTCTGTTCATCAGGTTATGTTACTTACGCTTCTCGTTATCAGAATCGTTGTTGCGGATAGATACATCGTTTTAACCCTGCTACTGGTAGAATGGTTGGGTAGAGAGTAAACAAAGGCGAGTGCGTTAATTAAATAAGAAATAGCGTATTGGAAATAGTTATTTGTGCTTTAGATATAATATACAGGGTGTCCCAAAATTCGTGTACTTCCCGGAAATGGGAGGTTCCTTAGGTCATTTGAAGCAACATTTTCCTTTAGAAAAATGACGCCAGCGGCTTTGTTTAGGAGTTATTAACAAAAAACACGGACCAATCAGAGCGCGGCTACAACGGATTGATTCTGGCTCGGCCAATGGCGCCGCCACGCTAAGCGGGACCTGTCGCTGAGTCGGACTCCGTTCGCTATAGCCGTACTCTGATTGGTCCGTGTTTTTCGTTAATAACCCCTAAACAAAGCCGCCGACGTCATTTTTGTAAAGGAAAATGTTGCTTCAAATGACCTAAGGAACCTCCCATTTTCGGGAAGTACACGAATTTTGGGACACCCTGTATATATTGCGTATTGTTAAAAGGTATTGTGATCATGTGGGTATGATGAAGTGGTTCCTACAAAAAAGGTGTGCGAATCTCGATGACGGAAATGCAACGACACAGGTGCCGTAATGCATATTCAAGCTTGTCAGCAGGATGTCAGGCATCTATCTTAGGCCGCTCAAAACCTCAATAAGTGGAGGGAACATTTCCCAGATATGAAGGTTTAACAAGCACGGGTGGTCCAAAGAGTCCACCTGGGGCTGTCAGGCTACTGGAAGAAGTTACGAGATTCGCTAAACACTGGGAAATGCATTGAAAGATAAGGAGATAAGAAATGTTTACAAATATACCTTCGCGTGAAGGCCACTTCTGTAAAAACAAGGGGTTTTTAGACCCTTGAGTGGTGTTACCGGTCATAAACAAAGACCGTGTTATTATACTTTGGAGGGGTCTCGAATGGTGGGAGACAGGTAAATCAGCGGTACGACGGCAGAAATAATTGAGACAGCGAGAGAGTAACTTCTACAGGTTTGTACCGTAACAATCGTTATCTATAGAAAACAAATTTATTTCCTCGCATATGAATCCAGTAGAAGCAACGAATTTGTCTTCGTACTATGAAAAATTACAAAGGATCGAGCTCTGTCTCTGAAATAAAATCATCGAACTTCCGGCATTTTCTAACTGTCGAAAGGTAGTAATCCCACAATAAGTTAAATCGTAGAACGAAGACTCCACCGTAACGAGAGACCGTCTGAACACCGCCATCGCCACCGTCGCGTCGTCACTATAGTTTCTCCTCGGGCTGGACCACGAACATTCTCAGCCACAACCCGGGGGTTGATGCAATCCGATAAATATCGATCGACCGGCCAGCCTTGAGATTCCATTTAATAATAATAGCGGAACCTCGCATGAAATCGGACCGGGGAATAAGAAAGAAAACGGTGACTGGTCAGGGAGACAAAAACCAACATCCAGAGAAGAAGGCGGACAAGAGAGAGAAAGTAGCATGCGGAGAGAGAAAGAGAGAAAAACTAGGAGAGAAATAAGGCGGCGGGTTCGGCAGTCTGAGAGGGATGAAAACGGGGGACAGAGCCACCGAGCTTTATTTCCCGGTATTAGCATAATAATTGTAGGACTGCACGAGAGTTGCTCCGCTAGCTCTGTGGCGGAGCCAACGCATGAATACCGGGCGGACCTGGACGAACAATGAGAGAAATAGGAGCAGATCGGTGTGTCCCGAAGACGGATACGTCGAAGTTTTCGGGTGGTTTTCAGAATGCCGATCGAGGCTGACCCTTTTTCAGAAGATGGGACGTGAAAGAAGGTTACGCCACGTCTCGCCGGCTAACCCAGTTGCCTATCGTGTCGCGAATCGCTCCCTTCGAATAGATATTGTACTGTTCGTCCGTCGGGTGATGGCTACGCAAAAAAAGTACGGTCTCAGACCGCAGCACAGTGGGTCAGAATGGCTCGAAAGCTGTTCACGAGCTAGAAAATGAAAGTCCTCGTATCGATTTTCCATTGCATTTGAAAACGATAATATTAACCCCTTGAACGGAAATGACGAGTCCAGCTCGTCATAAACTTTCCTGAACAAACTGACAATGACGAGCTGGACTCGCCAGAAATTATTAAGGTTTGATGCTTTTTATGAGAGCAGTATCTGTAAGTCGTTAAATTAAATATTAAAATTAAAATTAAAATCTTTAAAAATTAAAGATAATGAATTAAATCGTCTGCCAGAGCAGTGCTGACTGAAAATAAATTGTCGTTCAAGGGGTTAATTAAAGTTTTTCTCAATTTATATTGAGAACGTCCCAGTAACTAAACGTTAATGTTTTGGGTCTTCCAAAAGGTTGATTGATATTACGAGTAGTTTTTGCATCATTACTACCAAGTTTAAGCTCTTATAAAAAAATTACACGAATATTAGAAGAATCCATATTTAAAGAAAATTCAAAATAAATTTGGAAGAAAACTTTCTCTCCGAAATGTAACTTTGATGACAGAAAATAAGACCAGAGAAAATGTTACGTCACAAACAATAGCATAACGATAGCAGGGCGACAAATGTTCACATGAAATAAAAATCCCACGTGTCGTTTGCACTAACCTAATAGCAGAGACAGGGTAACTTTGTTTCCCCTTGATTCAAGTCAATTCGATGCTCATAAAGGTATGGACTATTCTAATTGGAAAATTACGAAAACATTAATCGATCATATTCCGTGATAAGTATGTATTTATGTGAATATTGGTGGATGAATTAGAGAATTGTCGAAGAGACAATGTTCATTGTTCATGAGATCTGCGGTTAGAGTATTGCGCTAATATATGTATAGTTATGTAATATACGTATGTATAGTTAATTTAAGACTGACCAAGTTCATGCATTTCTGTTAGAAACGAATACGATGAACGTGACGAGACACGAAGCACAAATATTGGTCTCACTTCGACGTCGATACGATAAATTAATTGATGCAGGAAATAAATTAATTTTTTTAAATTTATTTATTTAATGTTGCTTTAACATCAAAGGTCATTAGCAACACGGTATATTTTCTTACAATATTTTGTACATCTTAGTATCTTTGATATATTGGGCAAGACTGACAATGTGTTCCTCGGAACCTCACAGAATGGGTAAAGATCTAGGCAGTTTAGCATTTTTCCTTTCATTTTCATATTTTTTGCATTCCTGTATAAGGTGATTTATATTAACTGGTACTTTACGTATATCGCAGATCATGTTTTCTTTTTTACTTAACAAAAATTAAGATTCTACAATTCTGATCCAATTCTGATTTTAGAAATTGACGTTTAAATTTGACGATCTATTGGACTTGGAAACTTTTGCCACTCAAAATCCGCTCCTTCGTTATGGTACTTTTGTGCATAAATTCTTTTAATAGCATCAGTTACACGTTTTCTGAATATTTCATTTATATGATTTTTGAGATCATTTAGTCTGGTATAATGAGTGATTTGTTTCATTTTTGTATTTGATGCTGCCAATTTGGCTGCTCTATCTTTGGTCCCAGTCAATGCAAATTACGTCCTACGAACATTTTAGTTTAATCATGACGCGAATAGATGATCGACTGTTTTTGCATGCAGGACGACAATTCGTTCCAAAAGTTTCTGGAATAATGAAATAAGAACTAAAAATTCCAATCCCTCTTTCTTACCTGCCAATTAAATAATTTCTCTTAACGTTATTGTCGCACCAGACGCTCTTTATGTCTGACTTACGTAGCATCTTAAAGTCGTTCCCATGACAACAAATGCCTCGGAGTGTATAGGGAAGAAACTATTTCTGTTTCTTCGTTTTTCCATTTCGTTATTCATTCTTCTCTTTCATCTTGTTACAACATTTGCTTGTATTATTAACAAACGTGGCAGTCATTCGAGTTTCCTTACGTAATCAACCTGCTCTTCCTTCTAACTTTTACTTTTTTGTGTAACGTAACCGTCCACGAGTAATTTATAATATTATAATTACGATGCTTTAATTCATCTAGTACATAATTTCTTCTTTCTGTTCCAGGTAATGATCAAATTCGGATCGTACAGCATTAGCCGCGATAGTAAAATGGGGAACAGGCGGAATTTCCTTATAGTTGGTTCTATATCTGTAAACAGAGGTGAGATTACCAAATTCCAGTTTGTATTTGCATATCTAGTTGCAAACCAAATTCTTCCTCGTAAAGCGCTATGAGAAATATGATCAAGCTACAGCATTTTATCCATAAATGTCCCAAAAGTCTGACCTGTATATGCTCCAGATCTATCCCTGCGGGGTATATCTCCTTGAGGGACAACGAAACTCGAGAGGCTTCGGTCGCCGAGAAGTACGACATCATGCGGCTCGGGTATATCGGTGAGATCACCTAATCCGAGTTTCTAACTTCTATATTTTCCATTATTTTTTGATGGGACTTCGATGACCATATTTCTCACATTTTTCTAATAAAAATCATACCAAATATGATATAATTCCGATAACATTTACTAGTGTAACAGACCATTAAAGTTTCGGGCGCGAGGAAGGAGAGTCGCTTCTTTCCCATACGCTATCCTTCCTCGCGCCCGAACTTTAATTGTCTATTACACAAGTAAATATCATCGGAATTATATTATATTTGGTATCATTTTAATTAGAAAAATGCCACGAATATGATCATCAAAGTCCCATCAAAAAACAATGAAGTTAGAAATTTGGATTACGGTGCGATTATAGTGAAGCGGTGAGCAGCGCGGCAAAAACAAAATAATGTAATGAAATGCAATTGTATATATGTATATAGTGGAGCGGCCCAATACATTGTTTTTTTTTGTTGTGTTGCTCACAGCGCCGTTATCATCGATGCTCGCCGCTCCACTATGACCACGCACAAAGCTATGCTTATATTTCTCGGCGGCCGAGGCCTCTCGAGATCGACTGTCCTTCTCTGCGTTCGGCAAAAGTCAAAGAATACTGTCCCTAGCGAATAAATGTCCCTCAGCAGACCTGTGCTGGGGACTTATATGGATAAAATACTGTATCACTTTAGCAGGCTACTAAAGTTACAGCCTAATCCAGAGATCGGCGAGAAGTGCTCGTTTCGGCCGATTTTCGAGATCTACGTCCCCTTTTCCCGGCTACGTGTCTCGCTCCCCGTGACAATTTTAATTCTCGAGCCACCTCAGGCCCACGCAGTGTCGCCAGAATGGACCAAAAAATTTTCCCACACTCTTCCCCTTCCACTATCCCATTCCACCACCATGAGCATACTCCAACATCCCCTACAAAGACAGTAGAATGGTCACGCGACTCAGTTCGTGTAACATGTCACGTATTAATCTCGTTATCAGAGTGGAGGTAGACTATATTCCCCTCGATTTCCTCAATTTCCCCGATTTAACGACACTGGGCCCATGTGGCATTGCGATCAGTGGTGTTCGGATTACAACCAGAGGTTTTCGCGCATGCGAATACAATGTTACAACAAATACCATTGTAATGTTTTAAAAACAAACTTATATTAAAGTGTATTTCTCGTTTGTTAGTGAAAGTATTTTTTATAAAATATTACTTTATCTCCTGTATTCGTCATAATTGTATTACAAATAATATTCCTATAAACTACCCCCAAAATCTTGTTTTAATTACGCGAAGAAAAGTGTCCCCCGCTTAAGGATGAAGGGGCGCCCGCAGAAATATTGCTGTCACCCATGTTAGGTGACGGGGCGTTCAACGTGTTAAGGGTAGCTTAACCCCTTTTCATACGTATATACTAATAATTTTGTTAAAGTCTTCGGGGTGCTAAAGGTGCCTAATTTTATCGAGATGCTTACGTTAACGATGTTGAAATCGCCGCGCATGCGCGAAAAACTCTGGTTCTGTCACGTGCGTGGGGAATAGCGGCGAAGAAGGGGAAGGTAGAGTGAGGACACAAGTTGTGATCTGGCGACAGAGCAGAGCACAGCAGAGCAGTTTGAAAAATGTGATAGAATGAAAGAATGCTACTCGAGAAAATTGAAGGATCAGTGTACGCGTTGTATCCAAGCAGTTGGCATTTCCTCGTTTCGGTTACGTTCCGCCGTTTGTCGACTCATTGTGGCTCATCTTCCCGGCATTCCACTCGAGGAAGGCCGTTCGCCGGAAGTTTTCCCCGCATAACAAATTCGCGGGACGCTCGGTCGGCCGCGCCGCGGCGTAAACGATGGTTCCTTTATTGCACACACAAGCAGTCCATAAACTCGCCCTATCGCAAACACGATAAAGGTCTCCTCTTTGTAATAGACAATCTATTTTTACGCGGCCGATCCCGCACGCTTATCGCGAAGGCACTAAATCGGTTGTTCGTCGACATAAGCACCTCTTTTTGCCAGCCTTCCTACTTGAACACGCTCGCGCGCACGCCACCGACTTCGGATACCCATTTAAACGATCAATTAGCGCTCCTTCACGTTTTTCTGATACGTCCGACGAACAATTAATGACTCGCGCCTCCTGGCTTGACCCTGCGCGCGACTCTCGTTACTCGCTCGGACGGAATTAGGCGCGAAATGGATGACTCTCCGGGCTCTCCTTGCCCGCAAAACGCAATTAATATTAACCAGAGGGGGATGAAATATTATTTCGAATTGAAAATAACCCAATTTTGCTAGTTTGATTAAACCTTCAACGTTTCGATCCTAATACGGATCTTTCTCGAGAAAGCAGAAAACCGCGTCTGTAAATTTTAATTAAAAAATCAGTATTATTGGAATAAATGTTGTTATTGTTATCGATCGTATAATTGTTAAAACAGAAAAAGCATTAATGATTTCGGCGCAACGGTTCGATCAAATGAACACTATAAAGCAATTTTACAAATTAATTTAAACTTTCAATGTTCCGATCTTTCCGTGAATCATTTTCAAGAAATAATTATTGTAATAATAACAGATTTAAATACGATCCCCAAATTCGTGTCCCAAAATTCGTGTACTTCCCAGAAATGGGAGGTTCCTTGGGTCATTTGAAGCGACATTTTCCTTTA
>CM052336.1:10494007-10505949 GCA_028455595.1 Lasioglossum vierecki
CTGGTAGTATAACGAGATTCCTATAATCATCTAATATCTTCACTAATTTGTGTTTCATCTGCTAAGTTTCGTCGCGAATTCATCAGGACTAAACTTCATATTTTAACACCTGATAATAATTACCTTTCAAATCGACCCGTAACATTCAAACTAAATTCTCGTAAAAATTAGTAACAAAAGGGAAAAATTCATAATAACAATCTCAATATTTCCGAACAATATTGCCCGTTACGCTTTACCACGTTTAGAGTATATTCCCCTGGAAATATCCATCTTTCACCGACGTTTCCACTTAATTACGTTGCATATTTGTTCGCCGTTCTTTTTACCATACACGAAGCCGCGAGACCGCGTCAAAGAATCGCCACAAACAAAGATCAGAGTCGTTATCAACATCATAAAGTATTTCCTCCTGAAATGTATGTCCAAACTAGCGAATTGTCGAGAAAAAACACGCGCAAATTCAAGAGAGCTTGAAGATCTTAAACAGAATGCGAAGAAAAAAAAAGGGAAACGAAGGGAGAAAAAAGAGAAATACCGAGATGAAATTAATTTGCCACGGACGCCGTGTATCGGAACCTCTGAGTGTCCCATTTCTCTCTTTTTATCTGTCTCACGGACGAAGAAAACATTCTTGTCGGCGACTTCGCGTCGTCTTATCGCTTTCCGCGAGTTTCTCGCATCACTCGAGGTTATTAATTACGAGGGCGAAAACCCGGACATCATAAACAGGTTCAGTTCCGCCGAGTTCCTCGGCGAAAAGGCGAAGGATTTCCAAGCGTGTCGCGTTCTGCATTCGTCACGTGGAAAATAGATCCCCTTTTCTTTCTCGCTGAACGCGTCTTCCATTTTGTCTTGTCTCCATTCTCGCGGACGATGTATCCGCAACATTGTTTGAATCGTCGACCGGTAAGGTCTCCTGCGGTATCAACAATAGGATCACCATGCAAAATAAGAATCGTTTTGCATTAATTGCAGCACACCTCAACCAAATAAGACTTTATTTCTCGTTTGTAGTTTCATGAAATTGTAAACAACCGGTCGACATTTCTGAAATTATTTCGCTCGCTCCGCTGTTTCAAATTACACACATTTCTTTTTAATAAGCAGCAACGTACATTTCACTAATAGAATGAATATATAAAAATCTTTTTGTACCAGTCGTTGAACATTCGGAATGTCATATCAATTTTTCAATATGACTCTTCGACTGTCCGAAGTAAATTTTCATTTGGTAATTATATAGAAAAGGTCCGCGTACTCCGATTTTGATGAAATTTTAATACGTAATAGATTTCGACTTTCTGAACAACTTTTTCCTGTTCCAATATAGGGGGGTCGCTTTTAGTTTTCGAGATATTTGCAAAAGATTGTCGCTAATACTGTATCAAATTTTTCGTATCCTTCATCCTGTGATCATCAGACTGTACACTTCTCCATTTTTTATCACGTTCTTTATATTTTGATTTTAACATTCCAGCACAATTGTTCATTTCTAAAAGTGCGAGGATTACTTCTAGGGGGTGGATTTTATGCATTTGTGACAAAAACGTGAAAATAAAAAGCGAAACAATGATAAACATTTAAGGAAATACTGTTGGGTTATTTCGAACTCGTTAGAATCATTGAGCAATGAAATAAATTTCTCTGTGGCTCCTGTACCTTGAAACGAATGCAGACAATTTTCATTTTGCATAATAATTCGTAGTCAAGTGATCATAAACAATTCTATATTTCGTCCACCTAGATTTATGAAGTTAGTTGCTATGCACCAGGGATCGCGGTGGAAAGATCATGCAGGGAAGAGGAATCGTTATCAATGGTGTCAGGGTCGCTTTGCTCGTTTTATCCCTGAGTTATTCTAGCATCCGAACGCGTTGATTCTGCTCGAGTGGTCGAGTTTGATCGCAGTGGTTGAAGTAGCTGTTGGCATACCGACACACAATTTTATTGATCGTCGCACCGCCAGTTGATTCATCCCAATCATGTTTTTTTTTGTTGTTTCAAAATTAGGCTACACGACAACTTTTTTACCGACAGCGCTGGAAGGGTAGGCAAATGCAGAAAAATATGTTTTGCAATTCGAGCTAGGTTGCTTGATCTGGATCGCATTGGTTCTTTTCTTAATAAATTCAAATCTGGTTACAAGATGACTAAACTTTTATGATGACTGCCTTATATTTTCAATTTATCGATATCTTTTCACTGCAAAGTCTACTAGGCACGTTTCGAGTTTGATTAAAGTCGATCAGACAGTAGGTTGGCTCACCTGTTGATAATGCGTTAAGATTCTTACACGTGATATATGTCTCAAGTGTTTTTCCTCCGCGAGAGATAATTCTAAAATCCCATAGGGAATGCTTAGCATTACAGCCTTCGGCTGTTCTATATTTATCACACATTGATTAGAGATATCCCGGACTTTCTATAAAAATCATTCTATTTCACGTTTCGTTGATACCGCGGATCGAAATAATATTGACACAATAATTTACAGGATCGTTTACAGCTTTCTTATATTGGATCATACGATTTGGATGTTCTGAAGAGTTAGAACAATTACTGTTTACAACTATACCATGTGTGAGCCTCTATTGAAAATTTAAAAGCTCAATTTTGTAGATCTGTGTCGATTGCACGTATTCTGAAAATTTCATCGAAACTGGTCGGCGCGAGAAATATTTTTGGAATTTGTATAATTAACAGAGCTGTGCAAAATGTATTTTCTCCTTAATTTCGACGAATTGCAATTTTTTCAATATTAAAAATTAATATTTTGTCTATAGTATTACAAAGATTCATTAAAAATTGTGAACATATTGTGTTGATTCACTGTGAATTTGAGAACGCGAGAACGTTTTTGTTGATTCTCCTACGGAAGAGAACGTCGATATCATCGATCGAATGGTCTTTCTGCGTATTTTACAGTTCAGATTGCTCGCGTATGTCAATGCACCTGAAAGCTCTACTCGATTATCTTATCCAATGGTAGTTTTATCGCATGGAAATGTGTGCATGAGACTCGTGTTTCCGTTACATAATGAATTATCAGACACGTTGCCGCGATGGGTGCGCCTGTAATTAAGTGAAACTGAAAAACGAACCTGTGTCGACAGCAACTCCGAAAAGTATTGACACACTGAATCATCGATTTTCGGATAGTTCGAAATATTACATACAAATTTTATTATTTCGTAAACAAGAGTCGTGCAACAACGAAACCGCTTGCATTGTAATAAAAAACTTGCACAATATCTTCGGAGATGCACATATATTTTTTTTCGGAAGTACATATCATAAATTCCAAAAATGTATTTCCTTGAAGGGGTTGATTTCTAAAGTTATTTAAACCTACCAGCACCGGTCAAAATGACCGGTTCCAGAATTTTTATTTTACAAGTATTGAAAATAGCTGAACCGACAGACGTTGTCCAGTCCAAATTTCAATAAATTTGTTTGTGATCGTTTTGTGCAGTTTTTCTTTCCCTAAAAACCTTATTCGGATTATTATAAACATTTAAAAAAAAGGTAATTATAGAGAAAAGGTCTGCATACTCCGATTTTGATGAAATTTTAATATGTTATGCAGCAACACATTCTGAACAACTTTTTCCTTTTCCAATATAGACGGGTCGGTTTTAGTTTTTGAGATATTTGCAAAAAACTATCGCGAATACTGTATTGAATATTTCGTATTCCTGCAAGCTCCGCGGCAACGTAAGCCTGACCCGGTGTAGCGTTTGTTAACATTTTGACGTTGTATAGATGAGAGAGAAAAATCAGTGTTTCACACGCACCCAGTGTTTCTAAATTATATTCTAGATTCTTACGGATTTTGACGTAATGATTACGAATATGATGCTGAAAATTTGCGCAAATGTTAATTTCATAACGGAAACCTTCTTTTTAGAAACACTAGGTGCGTGTGAAACACTAGGTGGGTGTGTTTGGTATTTTCACTTCGCATCTCCACAACGTGTTTACGAACAAAAAATAAACAGATGCAGCCCCGTAACAGTTTTACGTTGCCGCGGAGGATTTAGGAATACGAAAAACTCAATACAGTATTAGCGATAGTTTTTTGCAAATATCTCGAAAATTAAAAGCGACCCCGCTATATTGGAAAAGGAAAAAGTTGTTCAGAATGTATTACTGCATAACATATTAAAATTTCATCAAAATAGGAGTACGCAGACCTTTTCTACAATATAATTATCGTCGAATGTTTTTCGTTAATTCTTCTTAACGAAGTCGCGAAGAACATTTTCGTAAAGGAAACAATTACTTTAAATTCTCGCAGCTACGATCCCTATTAAAGTAGTACACTTTTAGGACAGCCTGTAGATCACGTTGACACAGTTTTTGTTGATTCGAAAATGAATATTGTCCAGGTAATTTCATTCGAGCCAGTGCGATCTGCAAAATCGGTGGCACGTCCTCCACGATTTTTCGTCGACGGGCAATTAAGCAATTTGCGAGATGATCGTCACGCAAGAGCGAGACCCGAGATCCGAGATTCAGTGTTCGCATGCTCTCCGGCTCGTAGCCGATTTAGGAGGATTCGTCGTTGGCCCAGGCAGGCGTCGCGACGTCGCGTGGGCGTCAAGGGCATCCATCATGCCTTCGCGTGAATTACCGCCGTCCCCAACCTAACCTGAGTTGTTCCTAAAGAAGCGGCAGATCGGGGGAAAGCTGGAAGAAGGATGTCCGAACTGGATCTCTCACGGTCGGTTCGCGGGCGACGAATTTTACTCTGCTCCTGTTTTGTTCTGGCTGCTTGTCTTTTTTCTTCTCGACTGCTTTTACCTTCGGTTCTCACGTTTCCGAGATCTTTTTTTCGCGATCTCGTTTACTTCCGCTCGTCGCCGGCCAGGATCGACGACCCCCAAGCGATTTCTTCGTCCCCGGTCGCGAAATGTAGTTTCCTTTCAAACGGACGTCCGACCGCAACAAATTCAAAATTTCGACCACTCTTCGTCCCGTAATTCTCGAATCTTCGCTAACCAAGATTTTATAAAATATTTTCCTCGAGAAGCTAAATCTTGTATCAAGGTCTTCAATTGGGAAAAAATATTAATACATTAATACGCTAGTACTTTATTATTTATTAATCTCCGTATTGTTTAACTATTGTTTCCTACATTAGAAAACTATTCCGAAGAAAATCTCGATAACTATTAATATTTTTACCATTTCACCCTCAATTATCCGAGTGTCGTGTTCCAATTCTTTATCGTCTGAATACTTTGCACAAAGCTTGCGTTAAACCAACCCATACGCTACGCGATTTACTACTGCACACTTCAATAAGGATTACGTTCAGTACTGAAACTACGTACATGCCGTATTATCCGATCAATCATGTTCCACCGATTAGCACGGACAATCGAAGTTCTACCGTACGTTTAAAAAGTTTTCATTTTATAAAATGATGCAACTGTTGATTGCACGTGCAACATTGTACTTTAAAGAAAAGAAAGGTCCTACGGATACCCTTTAAACCATTTCTCCTTTCTCTCTGATGTTATTTGTTGTAACTGTACTTGTCTAAGAATGTTCTGGAGGTACAATGGGAGACAAAAGTACAAAAAATTCGAAATCCATCAATATATTGGCAATAAAAGCCATTCATTTTGCATTGAAAAAATAGATTAATTTAAAGTTTTCGTTTAATTAGTGATTTTCATGTTATATTTATTTTTTAATCAAATTATCTTCATATTATAAAAAATTGTAAGTAACTTTTGCGAATGGTTGTGCCCCATGATTTGAACTTCAAGATAATTTTGTGATATTCAATATATATAATTACTCAATAAAAAGTTAAAAATAAATATTTAAATAAATTAAAATACCTCAGAAAGCAATATTCATGGTTATAATTTTTACTATCTATATATAAAACTGGAGTTTCTAGTTGCGTTTTTTCAAGATGTAACTAGGGTTTGAAGTGGAATTTTATGAATTCTCCAAAAGAAGACGTGTTAAAATGTGCAACCTTTAAGTTGCTATAAATATTAAACGGTGCAGTGAATGGAAACTTTGACGCAAACTTTGGTAATTGCATTAATTTAGTAAGGAATTATATCTTGACAAATTTTCAAAAATTTCGTTGTTCTTTTATATACCTTCAGAACATCCTTAATTTATCGCGAAGCAGAAAGAATTCGCGGATGTGGACGAAAAGAAAACATCCGACAGCATTTATTAAGTGCATGCTGCTAATAATCCCATTTGGGGTTCTATAGCTTAATAAAAAAAGAAGAAAAAACCGGTGAACCGGACGTGGCAGACACCTTTAAAAATTAATACTGGGACACTTTTGCCATAGCGTCGGCGCTCGCAGCGCTCGCGGAGGAGGATATCGGTCAGAAGTAGAGAATGCTTTCGCTCGAATTAGATCCGGGAGTTCCGGGACTGTCGGCGCACGCCGATTTCGCCACAATTTATACGCGGCAGTATTTTTGCACAATTTGTGCTGGTTATGAGAACGTGGTAGCGCGATGGCTTCGCCGTGAAAAATATAGCTGGAATTTATCGGGAAGATCCCTATGTACGCGTTCTCCCTTGCCTTCTCTATCAACGACAGAATATCCATTATTCGTCGCTGTTCCTGGTCCAGAAACGACTCAACCAGGATAAAATCACGAATCCACCAAAAATCTTTCCGCCATTCGATTCTGGATCCTCCAATTTATATGACAATTTACTCGCGAACTTCCCTCGTCATGTTTGCAACTGTTTCTTAGAGGCTGTTAGGTCCGAAATACCCGCGAGAAACTATTACCAAAGTCTTCAGATAAGGGGTGGGAGCACGAAAGGATGAGAAAAATTACCCTCTCTCTACCAGTACATGTCACGTGACCGAGTCGTGACAGAAGAGTGGGGGAATAGCATCGTAGAAGGGGAAAGTAGCGTGAGGACACCAGTCTTAATCTGGCAACCCTATTAGGTCGTATGATATTAAATATTAGAATCGCCAATATCAAATTCTATTTATTTTAAAATAATTTACATTTAAAAGAGTTATTAAAGAGCACTTGTCGTGCAAATGTGATAATATCGTTCTTATTGAACTTAATCACAATAACATTCTTGTCAAGGTCGTATGGACCGTATCAATCTTTTTGATTTTTAAAGTTTTATGAACTGGTAAGACCGTATGGGTATTACCTCTCAATTTTCGTGTGGAAAGCTGAGAATACCGAGCGAGACAACCACAATGATTTTACTTACCGATTAAATCTTTTGAAGGTAGATTTGGCGAATTCTGATCTTTATGAAAATTCGCTAGAGACCCTACCACTTTAGTTAGGTTATCTAACTGTTTTTGTAGTTGATCAATTTTTTCATTAGTTCTGCGTCTGGAATGACGGAGCTCGCGAGAACGAGATCTCGAACGCTTGTTCTTCTTGTAGTTTGACATTTTATAGATAAGGCCTCGTTATAATTTAACTTTTTCTTCGAGCACTATGCGAAAAAACGTTATCGATGTTTCGGCACTACGAAACAATATGAAAATAGAGAAATGAATAGGGACAAGTAGGCGATGGAAGAGCGCCGAATTCAAATTCGATATGCGCTGAACGTTGTGATGTGAAACATGACAAGCATGACTACAATACTATCATTGAAAACGAGATATATAATATAATATTAAATATTAGAATCGCCATTGTACGAACTAGCTCACATAAGAGAATTTTCATTTAATAGAATAATAAATAGACTGCGGATTTTTATGTAAGTAAAACATTGTTCGACTCTATCGTGAGAGACTGAAGTTAAATGAAATTGTACTTTCGCTTTTAATTACCTTGAAAAGTTAGAGATAACGTAACAATATACCTATTGTTATATGTGGAAACGCGTAAAATCTGTGGTCTAATAATAAGCTAAAGCTTCGTTGGTACTAATCTGAGAGTAACTGTATGATTATTATGACAATGAATTCCCTAAGATTTCGATAGCAATGTGTCTATGAAAAATGAAGTTTGAGCAAACATTTTTATAATTGTGAAAGAAGATGTCAGGTGTTTTTATTCATACATGGCATTCTTCTATAATAATATAAATGATTTCCAGATCGTTTTATGTAAAATTCCTCAGATTTAGTTAATTCATTTAATGGCGTGGTTGGTTTGTAATTTCGAGAATAACGATCTACGAGAATAGATCGAAACCCCGATTTTGTTTTCTTAATTTTCAAACAGTTGAAACCTTCTTGCTCGATATTTTGTAATATTCAACACGAAATAAATTTTGTTTCATATCTCAAGAATTGACGACCTTGGTGCAAAAACTGGGTAAGTCCAGATTCTGAAAATTATTTAATTCCTACCTCGAACAATCAGCACAATATAAAGACTTACGTGAAATTTCAATAAATACGATTTTACTGAGAAATGGATTTGTCCGATTGTTGCACCAAGGACTTCAATTACTCAAATTATATCTGAGCAGTCCAAGTATCCGGGGTTCGATCAAGCTAATTGTTATACAAACCTGGCAAAATCAATCGTCCGTGTTATTGATTGCCGGTGCGCGTGTAGCGTTTGTGTGTATCTTAGCTGGCCAGGACAATTCGTCAAAAAGAATTCGCAACGACAACGGTCAAAGAGAGCTGACCGATCTGCATAACAAACCTCGATCGTTAGTCAAAGTCGCCCACGAGTGATTGAATTTTTCATTCGGCCGATCGCGGTTACAATCAATCCGCTATCGTCAAATTCATTCTTTAATCATGACGCAACGACCATCGTTCGAATCGTCGCGTGCACACTCTCGCCTCTGCGATTATGTTAAATTTTTCAGTACAAGTGGCAGGAGCTCGCTGCCATAGTCGTGTTTGACTTACGGAAAAA
Source organism: Lasioglossum vierecki (assembly GCA_028455595.1). NCBI lineage: Eukaryota > Metazoa > Arthropoda > Insecta > Hymenoptera > Halictidae > Lasioglossum > Lasioglossum vierecki. The sequence goes on from CM052336.1 coordinate 10,502,872, forward strand.
GGCAAAAACTTGCTGACATTTACGAGTAACTCGCGGAGGCAGTCGATGAGTCTGGAATTTTCGAAAATTCCAAAATAATATAATCCATGCTTCGTATAAACTTATTGTATTTTTCTTCATAGTTTAAAGTTCTCTCTTCTAACCCCTCTCGCATAAAACGTCTTGAACATGCCAAAAGACGTGGAAGCAAATTTGTATAAAAATTTCTACTTTCTTTTCGAGTTATGAAACTGTGTAGAAATAATTTTCTAAAAATTCACCTGTTTTCTTCAAATTATTTCTTTTCTGTTTACGTTGTAAATTGTAGTTCTTTTAAACGTGAGATTATAAATGGAATATAATTGAGTTTGTGCAAATTTAAACAAAAGTTGAAGCGCTTCCATTCAAACAATGAATTTTCAAATAAAACACTGAAACATTAAACATTTGCGTATTTTCTCATAAAATATACATATTTAATATATATCACACTCAAAATGCAAATGATAATCTTTCAATTATCTTCCGTGTGCCTTTTAAGTGTATGGCGCCCTATTGCAACCGTCGACCAGGACGTTACACGCGTGCCAGCACCTAAACTAATTACTTTTTCAAGCACCACTCTTCAGGCACCATAAATTGCTGCAGCAATGATTTTTTTTAATGGCAGTTAGTAAAGTTCGATAGACTGAAAAATGCTTTTTACGAAATTGATCTTGTCAATGGAATTGAATTAGTGTGTACCGAGACATCCGTTACAGCTCGGCAGGATGTTCTCTTGTTGGCAGTCTAGGCCGGTTGCGTTCCCAACCGTTATCTAATTAACTACCTTCCAACAGAAAACGTGCGCGACATGGGATACTGTTGCGAAACTATTCTCGAAACAACCATCGAATATTGACACTGCCTTGATCGCGGTGAACGTAGAGCTTTCAGCATTTTCACGACGATTATGCAATCAAAACGAAGGGTGCTGCGAATTGGCCGATTTTTTACTTCGCTGTAATGAAACCCGTCTAAAAATTTGTAAAAACATTTGCAAAAAGTCCGAAGGTGTCTCCAACTGCTTCGCAAGCTCATTTCTTGCGAAATTCATTTTGGGAATTATATAGAAAAGGTCTGCGTACTCCGATTTTTATGAAATTTTAATATGTTATAGATTTCTACATTTTGAACAATTTTTTCCTTTTCCAATATAGGCAGGTCGCTTTTAGTTTTTCAGACATTTGCAAAGAACTATCGCGAATACTGTATTGAATTTTTCGTATTCCTGCACGGTCCACGGTAACGTAAGCCTGTCCCAGTGCAGCGTTTTTTTACATTTTGACGCTGTAGAAATGAGAGAGAAAACAGTGTTTCACACGCACCCAATGTTTCTAAATTATACTATAGATTCTTACGTATTTTGATGTGCTGATTACGAATATGATACTGAAAATTGGCGCAAATGTTAATTTCAAAACGGAAACCTTCTTTTTAGAAACACTAGGTGTTTGGTAGTGTTCGTTCTCATCTCCACAACGTGTTTACAAAGAAAAAATAAACAGATACAGCCCCGTAACAGTTTTACGTTGCCGCGGAGGATGCAGGAATACAAAAAATTCAATGCAGTATTAGCGATAGTCTTTTGCAAATACCTCGAAAATTAAAAGCGACCCCCCTATATTGGAACAGGGAAAAGTTGTTAAAAATGTCGAAATCTATAACGTATTAAAATTTCTATATAATTTTACCTTCATTTTTTATCATAACGTAATCAAGAAAATGGTGCTTGTTTTGCTGAATGAGTTCGTGTAGAACAAAACTTTGTTTAAAGCTACTACTAAAAATCGAACATTTCCCATGCGATTGTAATTTTTCGTCGCCGATATTTATCGATAACAGATCACACCTGAACCCCTCCAGCGTCTCACAGCATTGTTGCAACGAGTGCACGCTGTGTGCATCGTTGTGCTCGAGTTTGAAAAATCGGGGTTCCTAAGTAAGCTAACAAAGCGAGCATGTTCCGGCCTGGGGTTCGGGGCGTGTGCCAAGAGATATCGGGAAGAAGGCACGACTACACTCGCGCTTGTAATTCTGCGACAAGAAGACTCGGTTAATTCGCCTCGAGTCTCGCAAGCTGTACCGGCGAGCGGATTCCGGCCGATTGCAACCACTTAAATCAAGGACCTGAACTGGCAGCCAAATGCGAGATCGAACGTTCAATTCGGACGGCAATGAACTGGCAGCACTGGCCGAACAAGAGAGAGAGAGAGAGAAACACACCGATACCAAGAGGGAGAAATAGACGGAGAGAAAGAAACTAAAGTAACAAGGAGGAGGAAGCAGGGATGATAGAAAGAAAATGAGAGTTGCCCGGAGAGGAAAGAGAATAATAGGAAGACCGGGCGGAAGTGGATATAAGAGGGAAACAGTGAGCCAATTCGCTAATCCCGATTTCCGATCGCGCACGTCGATTCTTGCGTATTTACGTTAACAGCTCCAATCAGTTCTCTTCCCATTTCCTTGCTCGCAGATACCGAGAACAGGCCCGGTACTCCCGGCTCCATTCACCTCGGCTCGCTTCCTCCTTTGATCGGCCGATTCGCATTCCACTATGCTAGTTCCTCTCGCTCTCCTACCTACCCCCTTTCTTCCCCGCGGACAATGCTCGTCCACTCCATTCCGAAGTCCGCGTGTTACGCTGCTCTGTGGCGAACCGTCCCGCATAGAGCTAACACACTCGTGCTCTTACTCGTGGCGATTCTGCTATATTTTAAGGATTTCTGAGGGTACACGCTTTTCAGGAGACTTCCGTTTCATTGGTCGAAGAATCTGATTTCCTTTATCAGCTCTTAATTCTAGCGGTACTCGGAATGTCCTTACCGAACAGGTTTTCTAAAAGTCATTAAACTATGCAGGTTTAGGAAGCACTCGAGATTCTTCTGTGTAGTTGAATAGTATCTGTAGAAGAATTGATGTGCATATAATATGATTTTCAGCTGATTGAAACGATTGGAAAAATATAATACAATAGTGTTTTTGAATTCTTCTAATATTCCGTGTAGTTCTGAGTAGTTGAATAGTATGTTTAGAAGAATTAATATGCATCAATATATT
>CM052336.1:10506049-10524245 GCA_028455595.1 Lasioglossum vierecki
ACTTCCCACTAGATTCCTTCACTCCTCCCATTAAATTCCTCCCACAAAATCCTTCTGGTTTTAATCATCATTGCCAGCATTTTTCTTATAAAAATCAGTATGAATTCTAACTGTAATACTTTCAACAAATACCTTGACCACAACGATCAAGAAATGAAGAAAAGTGATGACAAAAGTTCCTGTCTACTTCGTTCGTATCTGTTTCAGTGGCATAAAAAGAAACGACCAGATTGCAACTAATTGTAGACCTAATCTAAATGAAGAGCAAAAACCGAAATTGTATTGAATATCATTAAAATTAATACGGTGTCATATTACATGGATGTTTATACTCGATGAATACATAAAGTTCCAATATCTAGGTGCCATTCATATAGCGAATAAAAACATGAGATTGGGAATGCGAACCATATCAGAGTCAAACGGGGGATTTCGCCGATTGGAGATACTGCCGCGGTGCTTTAGTTAAAAATTCATAACCAAACGACATGAGCTTTCGAATATACTTTATACAGCTGTTTGGATTGCCATGCAATCACGGACTAATAAATTTTCCAATTATTTTTACTTGAGATACAGTCTCACAGAATCGATGCAACGATTGCAATTGCTGGGACGTTAGAAGAAAAAAAAACGGAAACAGTTCAATATAATTAGAGCAAACCAGGCAGACAATTCAAGTAGACCTTGATCGTTTCAGTAATTGATGTCGTATGAATGGAATGGAACTTAACATTCAGAAATACCATGTTATACCAGTATTCTTTCCTCAATAAATGAGGTAAAGGATTTAGGAATTCATTTCTCCTGTAACTTAAACTTTTCAAATCATATTTATAATATTGTTAACTTCGCCTCCAGAACACTTGGTTTCATACTTCGTTTTTCCACTGATTTTCATTCAATCCGCACTCTTAGATTTGTTGCCCTCGTCCGTTCGCTATTAGAATATGCATCAATTATACAGGGTGTCCCAAAATTCGTGTACTTCCCGGAAATGGGAGGTTCCTTGGGTCATTTGAAGCGACATTTTCCTTTACAGAAATGACGCCAGCGGCTTTGTTTAGGAGTTATTAACAAAAAACACAGACCAATCATAGCGCGGCTAGAGCAAACGGAGTCCGACTCAGCGACAGGTCCCGCTTAGCGTGGCGGCGCCATTGGCCGAGCCAGAATCAATCCGTTGTAGCCGCGCTCTGATTGGTTCGTGTTTTTTGTTAATAACTCCTAAACAAAGCCGCTGGCGTCATTTTTGTAAAGGAAAATGTCGCTTCAAATGACCCAACGAACCTCCCATTTCCGGGAAGTACACGAATTTTGGGACACCCTGTATAGTCTCCGAAAAGCTCTAAGTACGAAATCGTGCTGCTCGAGAGTGAAGCATAAATTTTGTCAGGTTTTGTTTATACAAGCTAAATAATCCAATGTCATTCTATAATCATGATTACTCCGCAATAATAACTACAATGAATCTAGAACCATTATCTGTTCGAAGAATAATATCCGACCAGAGCTTTATTTTTAATGTAATTAATAATCATATTGATTGTTCTTCTCTACTTGCGCAAATCAATTTTTATGCAGCGGAACATGAAGTGTGAACAACAGCAGGTTTTCAAACACTTAAAGCGAAATCTACTTATGGATTAATTAATCAAATGAATCGTATTATTGCAACAATCATGCACTATTTATAACAGTCTTGATTTTTTCATTGAATCTTGGCAAAATTTTAAAATGCAACTACGCAGGGTTCTTCAGTCCCTTCTTTCTTATTAGATAAGTAGTCTTGTATCTTTCTCTATTTTTTTCTTTTCTTTGTAAATACTTTTTTTTCAAAAAGGGCTTCTGTTCGTTTATAATAATAAATAGTAATAATGAAGAATCAAGTAGTGCAACGAGAGTGCTACAATGGTCATTTTGTTCTGCAAGAAGAAAACGATATACATATCTGCATAATCCTTGAAACATTTTGGCAAAGATATCAGATCGAGTGTCATGGCGATCGATTCGTGGATCACTTGTAAAGATGAAACGTGCAGCTGCCCCCTGATTTCTGCAATCCCAATGTTTGAGTCACAATGCAACACTTGCCACTTTACGTGGCCGTTACAGATGTCGTCCATCTGTCTAAAAACAGTTGAGTAAAAACACCAGTACGCCAGTTTACAGTGTCCGGTTGTTAGCTCCGCCCACGAGGTTTGATTGGCTGTTTCCCATCGAGTTGAAGTTCGCTCGGTAAACTTCCACCGATATGCACATCCGACAACAGGATTCGTTGCTGCGTGTAGGATACCGTCGCGGAGGAGGAACGGCGTAGAGTCGATTTAAAAATCGGAACGACGGCGCCAAAAATGTTCTCATCTTCGGAGCGTACGGTCGATAAGGGCGGAGAAATGATAGAGCTGTAAAATTCTACCGTATAGTCAGCGACTGAACGACTCGAATAGCTCGGATCGTCGTCGTGAACCCTACGAGGTCTATCACCGTACAAAAGGTAAAAGGAATCGACGATGCGAATCGATCGTAAAATCGCGTCCTAGCCGGTACTCGCGACAACGTCTCGTCAATAAATACTTCAGCTTCTCGATGGCGACCGGCTGCTAGACGTATTCCCCGAAACGATCGGTCAACTTTTCAGCATAAAGCTCGCAGTGAAAGTAACGAGTTCTAAGACGGATTTATCCTTTCGAATTTCAGTGCACACTATATACAGGATGTCCGAAAAATCTCATCCTTTACATGGGCTTACTACTGAGCTCACTCGAGTAACATTCCCCTCTGCGAAAATGCTCTCCGGGGTTTTGTTAAGGAGCTATTAACGATAAATGTGGACCAATCGCAGCGCGGCTTACACTGTCCAACAAATCTTAAATTTTTTCATTTTTCCATACAACTGTTGGATGTATCTTATAGAGTTTTTCGCGCTGATTCCGAATCTGGTTTTAATTTTTTCCCTACGCGCACAATTTCTGAGAAATTTGAATTTGCAAAAAGGCCTATTTTTCGACTTTGAACAAATATTGTGATGTTATTGTATAAGATATTGTATTGTTCTTTACAGCAAAAGATTCTCTAGACTTTCCCGAATCCAGTGATATCCCATATTAATACATTATGAATCTTTAAACACGTTGAAACAGTCATTAAAGACGGAGATACACCACGTATACACATATTTTTAAGGACATTTTTCAATATATATAAAAAAATAAAGGTACAACGGAAAATCGAATTACACCACGCGATAAAGCCGACTTTTATCTTGAGAAACCAACCTGTCAAGTTTCGAACGTCGACGTTTTTAGCGAACCAGAAAGCAAAATATTATGGCGGCGACTCCTGTTCCGCGATGATATTAAGACCAGATTCGAAATCAAAAAACTCTATAAGATCCACCCAACAGTTGTATAGAAACATTTTTGTTGTTGGACAGTGTTATTATATGTAGAATCTGAGTATAGCGTTGGCATTGGTCGAGCCGAAATCCGTCTGCTGCAGCCGCGCTCTGATTGGTTCGCCTTTCTATTTAATATCTTCTTAACACTATACCGGATGCATATCAATAGGATTTTCAATAATTGTGATGTACCAAAAGAATTCATAGAAATTTCCTTTTGCATTGCAATGTTAAATGTGAGAATATTAGGTGACGTTGTTGAGGGTGACTTGGTAGTTCGCAATAAAAATTGCTGTTGCTATTGAAGGTTCCATTAAAAAATGTTTAGCCATGTACCATAGATTTTTCAAAATGAAGCAATAATCACAGGTTGATAATGTGTTAACAAATGGCCTCAGGAATAACCACTTCCGTGGTGTTCGACATTTTTATTACTCCCTGTGTAAGGCAAGGAATAAATGCGTCGACACACGGGATTGCGATGGGCTTTTTGTTATTCCTTTTATAAAATATGACGAAGATATTTTCGAATATTAATTTCGAGTTGTTTCTAAAGAATAGGTGAAAATAATTAAATCATTTTCGTGTCATGAAATAGATTAAAATCTGTTCGTTAGCTAATACTTCTGTCAGATAGACCGGAAACGATACAGACTTATCTCTGATTTAATTTGTTAAATAAATCATTGTCAGATTTCTTCAAATATTAACGCCACGTTCTGTTACTGAACGAATATTCTCTTGTCAATTAAGAATGGATATTTATGGTACAAATATTTGTTACATTCAATACTGTGCTACGCTATAAACACGTATCTACATGTACACCCATAAATAGCGTGAATATACGTATTATATGACCTATTTTTAGCCATTTTATGCGAACGAAATTCTGACACTATGTTATAAGAATCTGTGTTACACAGATTTTATTGTACACGAAGTATAAAAATTTAAAAAATCATCGTCTAAAAGTGTAGAATAAAGAGGAACATATATATATTCTCTTTATTCTACACTTTTAGACGATGATTTTTATTAAGAAAGATCATAAAATCGACACAATTCTTTCTGCATTTCCTATAATTTTTAGAGTACTTGAGTTTGTTAATTTTTACTGACACTTTCAATGTAACAGTTTACAAAAGAACATAGTTTTCAATCGAAAGTTATAAAGTATAAAAGAAGAGTTGCACTTTTGTCCTGCAATGATCTGAAAGTCACATTTAAACTATTCAGAAGATGTCTTCGCTTTTTATCGTATATTCTCATGACCGACATCAAAACGCTATTACCCCGTGTTCTTTTATACAAGCAAAGCTGGAAGATACGAATTATCAAAGTCGATGTCCAAAGTCCAGCTGAACAACCTCCCCGAGTAATACCAATGTCGACGGCATGTCAGTTGTGACAGTTCCTATCTCGAGAACGGCTTGTGCAAAACGCACAGGTGGTGTTTTGAAAATGTTACGATACTAGTCAGAAAATATGCAACAAGAAATGTCAAGAATCAATATCTTTTCCAGATCGGAGAAATTATAAAATGGTCCTCAATTTCCTTCAATTTTCATGTGAAAGATTCATCTCATCGAAAATTCAATCAACGATTAAACCAAGTGTTTAACAAGTAGTTAAGTACCAAGCATTGATATATTAGTAATTCCCTTGTAAAACTAACATATGCAAGGCCCGACATTATATACGAATGTATTTCTACAATTCTAATAATTGTCAAATAAGGGATTCGACCATAGTAAATTTATTGTTATTTATTGTTCATGCACCTAATAGAATGAATTATTGTCCTCGTCTCACAGAATTTATCGAATAATTGTCGACAAATACATCATTACAAACTTAACAATTATGAATAAAAATATTTCCAATTTGTCATTTTAAACGTCAGCAAATATCAGGGAGAGGGAGAGAGAGATTCTGAACAACTTTTCCCTATACATGTTACCACCACTCGGATTTAGTTTTCGAGATATTCGCAAAAAAACTATTCCTAATACTGTATTGAAATTTCTCTCTTAGATTTTCGTATATCAGCATAAGCGATTGCTTAAAAGCGTCTCTAACCAAACACAAAGTGAATAACACAGCTATACAATATACAACATATATATAAAAGGATTTTCATATGCGTGGTCGCCCTTCCACCCCCTCCACGACCTAACCACAACTCATTCTATTCGTATGATTTTTCCATTACTAGCTCAAATTCCGCATGACAGCTGCAATGCCAAAAATTATGCGATCAGAATGAGTTGTGGTTAGGTTGTGAAGGGGCGGAGAGTATTCTTTCAAAATTGAAAGCTCACCCTATGTTTGTATGACCAGAATAAAACCCTGTTATGTCTATTATCTTCACAGCGTGTTTATAAGAAAAATGTAAAAAAAACGCCACGCCAGAACGGGCTTACGTTTCCACGGAGCTTGCAGAAACACAAAAAATTCAATACAGTATTAGCAATAGTTTTTTTCAAATATCTCGAAAACTAAAATCGACCCCCCTATATTGGAACAGGAAAAAGTTGTTCAAAATGTCGAAATCTATAACATATTAAAATTTCTATATAATTTCACCGGCAGTAATATGTAAATGTTAAACTTGTTCAGAATGATGACCTTGACAACATACTTCAAGGTCATCAAAATCAGTGAGGAAGCCCCTAAAATTAATTTTAATAGGGAATTTTAGGTAATTAATCAATATCACGTAGGACATGTAAGAGAGTTAAAATTACATAGCACCACACCACCCCTAACTTCATATCAGAGTCGCTAAGAGTTTTGTCCCCACTATATTTTCCCCTTCTACGACGCTGTTCCCCCCGCTTCTTCCTCGGCAGGATCACGTGACGCGTTTCATCGTGCATGCGTCACAATGCCACGTGACTAATCCAGTACTGGAAGATAAGGGGTAACTTGGTGCCCTCATCTGGCGACTGCTGCATCGAATATAGGGCGCCTGTAAAAAAAAATCAGACGACGAGTTTTTCGAGCATACCGTGTGTTAAAGCAATTCAATCGTGCTTTCTTCCTCGGCTGCGCAATTTCGAAAAAGTAATTTTTATTTGCCGCGGTATCGTGCCCTCTTTAGTTAAAAGCCCCCCTCCCCCTATGCCCGGTTTCGCATGAAAGACGAAGACGAAGGGAAAATGTTATCGCCTCGCGACGCTACTTTCATATTAGGGTAGAAGCTTTTCCGAAAATTTTTGGGAGGAAGTACCGGAACGCCGTAGCCGATTCAATTTGCCTAATGAACAAGCCAGGAGGAACATGTCTCTGTCCTACGGAGAACAGTATTATAAAACCTATCTCTTGTGACTCAGTCTCCCGGATCGATTTTGTACACGACACGAAACGAGCCTGACAATGCAATCGCCCGTGTAGATTTCAGTTGGTCGCGTTACCCGCGAGCGGCAAGACAATAAAGAAGCTGGAATCGAAATATCGATAACGGCGAGACAGTCGGTGAAGAGAGGAGACGTACTTCGGGTCCGAGGCTCGTAAATTTCGGGCGAAATTGAAATTATACTGTTGCAGAGGGAACTGATAGGATAGGGTCCATTAGAAAATTCGCGACATCGCCAGTTGTCTCGCTGGGAACGTAATTGCCGAAATCATACAGTTCAGATACAGAAATCATATAAAACGATAAATTACGATTGATAACCAATTAATTAATTATTAACCAGGGCGAAAAAAAATTTACAGCTCGAGAAAGACATTACTGACATCGTCCCCAAGATGGACACGATCGTCGGAAAGACTTTCTCGCTAGTTACCGATGTGTCACCATTCAGCATAAATACGTTCCTCAAATTGCCTTCTAGCATCCCGTGTATAAGGCAGGGCCCGCTAGATAGCCTTACTGATGAGTCCTCTAGCGGGTCTAGGACGAAACACCTTCTTTCTTTTAAAAACTGATTAAAAACATTTTTAATAGCTAACGTGGTTCTCGAGCCTGAAGAAAACCTGCTATTTGTTGTTGTAAATGATCGAGCCTTTGCGCCGTGAATAGAACTTTGTATTATCCTGAAGATAAATTACGACCGATAACCAATTAATTAATTAAAGGAATCATATAGTTCATCAAGAAATTCGTAGCACCGTGTTTCTTCTGGAAAAAGTTGTGACACGATTTGTTTTTCCAAAACATTCATACTGTTGGGAAGGTATAATTGCCAAGTACGTTTTCGCTTAAACAATGATAGCGTTAAAAGATAAAACAAGAAACGTTGTTTCGAAACACAGAACAAGAAGAAATTCATACCGCTGTAAGTGCACAATTCTTCTCACACATTTAAACTACTAAAACGAATTTCAGTTGAGAACGAATCAACCTGAAACACAATAAAACTTTTTAGGACATATTTCTAGCATTTTCTTGGCCACTGAACACGACTTGTTGCTTCTAATGCTAGCAAGAAGTCTGTTTAAAAACAGAAATAAAGTTGACAGCCATGAGATTGATGTTTCCAGTGCGTTAATGTGGAAGAACAGCACTGCCCCAACTTGTGCGACGGTCCCTTAATAATAATAGACATTCCAAGTACGTTTCAAGAGACACGATTTATTCCGAGAGCCCATGTAAATTCAACATCTCATGCGTCACAATAAAAATCAGATTCAAAATTCGTTTGATAGATAGAGAGAAAAAATGATCGTAAGGTACCCGAAGCAATACAAATGACTTTTGCCGGGCATTTTTTACGTTGCGAATGCAAATGAAAGTGAGATTCTCCGAAGCAGTTTTTTGCGTACGGGGGACACGAACGAAATCTAAACGCAGGTTGAAAGTAGATACGCGGGTTATTGTTACAATGAGACAGGGATTATTCAAGACACGTCGTGACCAGTGAACGCTCTTTCTGTTCGCAGAACTCCATAAGACACAACCTGTCGTTGCACAGCAGATTCATGCGAGTTCAGAACGAAGGCACCGGCAAGAGTTCTTGGTGGATGATCAACCGGGACGCGAAGCCTGGCAAGTCCTCGCGACGAAGGTAAAACAGTCGAAAAACGTTGTCAATTCCGACTTGTGCAAAGTAGAGAACAGCTGAAGTGTCTCACGTGTGTCGTTGTGTTTCGTAGGGCTATAACAATGGAGACCAGTAAAGTGGACAGACGACGTACTCGTGTCAGGAAGAAAATCGAGGCGCTGCGAAATGGCGGATTGCAACCCGACGCGACACCTAGCCCGAGCAACAGCGTGAACGAGGGTCTTGATCATTTTCCTGATAGCCCTCTTCAACCCGGAAGCGGCTTCCAGCTCTCCCCCGATTTCCGGTAGCTTAAATTCAACATTCTGTCCACAGAAAACTTTAACATAGATAGACACTGCAAATATCTGGCTGATTCGCCAGGTACAGGTCAGCGAAATACAGTAAAGCCGCATTTACTGTCCAAAAATCTGCGCTTCTCACGGACAATGATCGCATACCGAGATTATTTTTTTATAACTGCGTCTATCGCGACGAGAGTTTAAAAGAAAGAAGAACAGCATGACAATGGAGTGGGTATTCACTGGACACTGATCCCGATAGCGGACGGTAAACGTGACTTTACTGCAGTTCCATTTAAAATTGCATAGATCTTTAATCGATGTCCACTGAATTTCTGGTCGTTAACAACTCGTGTAGTTAGGTGTGTTTTTGATTCCCTCATTACTCATTAGTATATTTTAAATTGTTGTGTATAGTTTTGACTATTACTACAATTGTTCCTGTCTCCGGCAGTTACCACCAGGCTGGTTCGATCAAAGAAAACACTCTAAATATCTCGAAGTAACAGCCCGAAGTAAGTTAACTCTCGACGTTAAGACCACGGTGTCTCACTAAAAAATACTCTCGAAATGTACACCATTCATTCCCTCGAAAAACTACAATACTTTTTAGTTATTTCAATCTTGTTGGAGATGCCTCGGAGTAACTGATTAAGGAAGAAGGAGCAGATTAAGATAATGGTTTTTCAAGATGCAGGACTTTCTAATAGAGAAATTATGTAAGAAATTATGCTGATAGAAACTAGATGATCAGCGTGTTGTGCTTCCTACTGCAAAGAAGTTCTCCTTATCGACCCCCACCCCCAATTGATATTTTCTGGACGAATTTTCCAGGGAAAGCGACCTTGCCGCAAGTGCTTGTTCTTCGTTGCATCCCCTAAATATGAAAACAATCCGCAGAAATATCGGCGCTGGGATTCGAGGACATCCAGTATCGCCAGATTAAGACTCGTGTCCCCACTTTCTACCCCTCCCCTTCTACAACGCTGTTGCCCCACGCTTCCGCTCGGTCACGTGACGCTTTACACCTCAGTCTTGCGTGAGTCACAATGTCACGTGACTAATCCAGTATTGGCAAAGAGAGGGTAACTCTTTTCCCCTCGATTCGAGTCAATTCCCCTAATTTGGCGATGCTGATCTTCGCTCCTAGGACACTCGAAATGCTAAGCTTGCGTGGGAAAGTGTTTTTCAGGTAGAAAAACATCAGGTAGTTAATCATTTTGTTCGATAAGGTGATTCGTAAATATTTCAACTAACAAATGCGACTGATGTATATCGTTTTGTGATAAGGCTGCATCTATACAGGGTTTGTGCAATTTTTATTGTAAGGTGTGACGAAAATCTCCGATAAAAATATTGTTATAATTTCAATAACTTTGAAGGAAAAATTAGGAATCTTGTTTGAAGTTAGTTTTTCAGCACGTGTTACGAAAGAATTTGTTCGAATTCGTAAAATGAATTTAGTTTTGAAGAATAGTAGAAATGTCTAATGAACTACTCTGTATACGTTATCATTTGGAATAATTGATTAGTTCGACAGATTTCAGTTTGCACTGATTCTAAAGAAATTAAAATGGAATAGTTTTGCAAGTTTGATGCTTGTTACATTTTTCTCGCCTCGACAAAACAATAAAACTGAGATGTGAATTAATCAGGAAAATGGATACAAAAGAAATTGATGTGTTTGATGTATATGTTTGAAATAGACGCATTCGAATGTTTTTTGATACTTATGTTTGAATAACACTGAAATTATTTTTCATTCAAGTCCTCGGGCTTTGAGCAACGACTCCTCATGCGGTCGATTAAGTCCAATCCCGGTACTCTCTGGGAAACCAGATTGGACACCTACGTACACTTCCACGTATAGCCCAGAACAATTAGGTACGTATCAATATCTTGCAAATATATTTTATCATTATATTTACGTATGCTTGTTTCTCACGTTCCATTTAAAAAGACTATGCGTACAAAAGGATTTGCATAAGAACTTTTCTTAAAAATAGGGTGACTCGGTCCACTAAATATAAATTCTTTTCAACACATTCCGGCAAAGAAGAAAACTGCTTTCAATTTTTAAAAATTAAAAAAAAAGCAAAAGTTGCGTCAGTTCTATGTTCTTAAATTCAATTTTGAGATGTTGCATATAATAAACTATCTAACTCGGTACAAGTTTCTCCTACATTTATTATTAAAACAACTTACAATCGCCGAATGTTATCATGGCGAACGAACTATCGACGAAGTAGTGTTTTCCCAATTTTTGGGAATCATGAACACATAAAATTCGTGTGAACGTTTACCGTGGGTAAAGCAACGTATCGTGCGATCTGCACGTCAAACGTTTAATCGATCTTCCCATTTTTGTTTCGATGAACGTGAACGCAGCCGGTAGCTTTGCGGAAACGATGAAACTGGAATCCTATCAAATGTATCAAACATCACCAACAAGCCATCAGCAGCAGACCGGACCGCCGCCATCTTATTACGAGACCCAGTATCAAAGAAGCAACAGCATTTCCACGCGATCGCCTTCGTTTGCTTTGCAACCAACGCCTCAAACCACGAATCAGCAAAGATGCCCGATCCACGGTCTGCAACCGTGCGCTTGTCAAATGGTGAGCACAAAACTCCAGTTCGCTCCAGTTTTATATTAACAAGACTTTTTTCAAAAACTGTTATAAAAAGGTACTGAACTGCAGTGGAACTCCATTTATTCGAACCATCATTATCAGAATGCTGAATGGTAATTATATAGAAAAGGTCTGCGTACTCCGATTTTGATGAAATTTAAATATGTTATAGATTTTGACATTTTTAACAACTTTTTCTTGTTCCACTATAGGGGGGTCGCTTTTAGTTTTCGAGATATTTGCAAAAAACCATCATTAATACTGTATTGAATTTTTCGTATTCCTGCATCCTCCGCAGCAACGTAAATCTGTTATGGGGTCGCATCCGTTTATTTTTTTCTTTGTAAACACGTTGTGGAGATGAGAAGTGAAAATACCAAACACACCCACCTAGTGTTTCACACGCACCTAGTGTTTCTAACAAGAAGGTTTCCGTTATGAAATTAACATTTGCGCAAATTTTAAGCATCATATTCGTAATCATTACGTCAAAATACGTAAGAATCTAGAGTATAATTTAGAAACACTGGGTGCGTGTGAAACACTGTTTTCTCTCTCATTTCTACAGCGTCAAAATGTAAACAAACGCTGCACTGGGTCAGGCTTACGTTGCCGCGGAGCTTGCAGGAATACGAAATATTCAATACAGTATTCGCGATAGTTTTTTGAAAATATCTCAAAAACTAAAACCGACCCGCCTATATTGGAAAAGGAAAAAGTTGTTCAGAATCTGTTGCTGGATAATATATTCAAATCTCATCAAATTCGGAGTACGCTGACCTTTTCTATACAATTACCTATTTCTAGGAAACTTGACATCGATAGGTGTAGACATTTTCCGATCTACTTCACACGATCAAAGTTAGGCTCTATACGAAGGTGGCAAGTTCTTATACGTTCTGAAAACTCTCTACATTGCATATGTACTTGCTGAACTCTGCTCACAATACAGTTTATAGGCTCTATACGAGACGGTCTATACTTTCTATACTTTCCACACTTTCTATAACTTCTATATGGGTATCCCTCTATACCCGTTATACTTTCTAGTCTTCCTATAAATTCTATACACTATACTTTCTATAAGGAACTCATCTATACTAGCCTACATATTTCATCGCACCTATACCTTCTATGTACTATCTACGTATATACTTTCCATTCTACCTGGAATCTTTACACTGTACACTTTTGTAGTGTCTAGTAGATCCATCCTATTACGCTTTCTTCTCTGCGTATAGACTCTATACTACATACTCACTGCACCCTGTACACTAGTCTACATAGTATAATCTTTATACCTTCTGTAATCTCCATATCATTCCCATACTTTACCTATAGTATCTGTTCTTGTATTATGTCTCTACACCAATACTTTCCAACTTATGGGTTGTATTAAATGTTTAATGGGCTATGAAATGTTGCTGCTACCCCTTCATAAAGAAAGTGATGGAATATTATCTCGTACGGTTCGCAACAATGTCTATGCAAACATTTTCGATAGATACTATTTAACTGCTCGAATAATTTTTATAGTTTCGAGAGAATCTGTTTGATTTAAAAGTGTTATATTTACATTTTTCATTAATCATTGATCTGAACCACCCTTTGTATAAATGCACCTAATGCATAATTGTCTTCATATTGTATAATGTATAGTCTCTCTAATCTGCCAAATGCTTAAAAATGTGTTTGAACATTAATTCCATGAAACATTATCAAACACGTTGCTAATAGAAAAATCAATCTGCGATCCAAACTAATGGAACAGCCTAATATTACACTATCCCGACTAGAATTTCAGTTAGGCATGCCTAAATACGAATGTGGGCCTAATGCGAAAATAATGGTGTATTCCTAAGAGTTGCCTTCCTAACAGTTGCCGTACATGTTCCAAATGGGGATGGCCAAGCACACGCCTAGGTTGGGCAATCCTAACAGGTGCTGCTCCTAACTCGCAGTATTTGAAGATGACGTATCCAAATGCAATTTAGTAAAGCAGTCGCGCGCACTTCTTAAGATTTCCCGAGAAAATTGCATTTGAAAATCTGTTTTCCAGTCATAAAGAGATCGCGTTTATCTACGAACAACAACCGGAGTGGCTGAGGGCACAACGAGAAATACTAGTAATCCAGTAGGTCGCTGGTTCGGGTCCTGCTGTCGACATTCTTGTTTTTCATTTTTTGAATTTTTTCTTCAATCCTAAAATTTATGACATCTGCCAGTAAACAGTTATTTTTTATATAGAAAATGTATGTTTTTTATTTGTGGCTATTCAAAAAAAAATCTTTGGGAAAACCTAATGTGGCCTTAATACGGGTTTCGCAATTAGGCAGTCGTTGATATTCCGCGTTACGTAACGGCCTACCTAACTGAAACTCTAGTCGGGATATTGTTGTTCAATCTAGACGAACGTATTTGATTGTTTTCTTTTTTTTCAAAAAAAAAAACTGTTAGACCGCAAGTCCAGTGGCAGGAATGTCACCCTCGTATCAGCAGAGCGAGCCGAGTCCCACAGCTCTGGGCAATAGTCAACAGCAGACTCTGCAGTACATAATTCAGACGCAACAGTGCCAACAGCAACAACAGCAGCAGCAACAACAACAACAACAGCAAAACGTGCCGACGGGAGCTAGCCCACCACAGACGCCAACACCGTGCGGGCCTACACCGAGCACAATGATGGGCCAGTTGATGGGAGCGTTGAATAGCTCCACGATCCTTGACGATTTGAATATCAACATCGAGTCGTTGCATGGTGGATTCGACTGCAACGTCGAGGAAGTAAGTTCTCGTTGTTTTCTAGGTGCTCGTATGAGTTACATTTTAAGTTGTGGTTTTAGAATCATCTATGCTTCCCAGAACAATTTAGAAGCTAGTGAAGTGATCACGATGAATTTTATTTAGAGTATCTACATCAAGTCCTATCATTTATACAGGGTGTCTCAAAATTCTTTCAACATCTGGAAATTGGAGGTTCTTGAGTTCATTTGAAATAACATTTTCTTCATTAAAAATGATTTCCGCAGCTTTTTGGCGTGGCGTCGCCGTTGGCCAAGTCAGAATCAATCCGCTGTAATCGTGCTCTGATTGGTTAATAACTCCTAAACAAATCCGCTGAATCCATTTTTGCTGACGAAATTGTCGCTGTTCCGTCCCAAGACGAAACAAATGTTCTATTACATAAAAAACATCTGGACTTCGGTTTACGGTAAGTCTGCCATCTCCCCAATTGCACTAGCAATAAAAATAACGAGGCGGGTCAAGGTTTACTACACCGTACCTGGCCCAAGTTTACAACACCCACCGAACCACCACCATACTCAAGGGGTGAGTTCGCGAAAAGACACCGACCAATCAAAAGATAGAGACTCTTACTCCCCACCTACAGTGAGGGTAGCTGCAAACAGTCTGGAGCAAAAAGAATCAGTCAAACAACTAGGCTCATATAATTAACAAGTCAGCGTCAGAGTTGACAGAGTAACCGGCGCGCACAAGAATGCCCTTGCTTACATTGCAAAGAACAGGTGTGGTATCAGTTATCACCTTCCCCTTCAGTATGTGGAAAGCGGGTCAGGGGGAGGGTGATTTCGATTTAGTGTGGCAAAAAGGGCCCAGTCTACTGGCACCCTTGGGTGTGGAGGTTTACGGCACTCCCGGGGCTCCATTATGGTGGTACTTGCAGGACGGGGTACCACCGGAGGCCCGGGTTCTAAAGGTTCCTCCAAACCCGAAAAAAAGTGTCCTTGCACATGCTGCATAAGTTCAGACAATTGAACAAGTGCACGACTAAACAGTCGCTTCAAATGACTCAAGGAACCTCCCATTTCCGGGTTTTAGGGTAATTTTAGGACAGCCTGTACATGGTCTAAGAGTTGTGCAAAGTTTCGTTGGCTCCTCTTGGTAATCGCGCTTCCTTGAATCGAAATTCATTGTACGATCCTCTAAGCGAGAGTGCCAAATTCACGTTTCAGGTGATCAAACACGAGCTGTCAATGGACGGTACGCTGGACTTCAATTTCCAGCAGGGTGTGATGGGCACGACCGCGATCCAGGTGAGCGATCGCAATGTCGGGCAAAACGGCTCGGTGTCGCAGAGCAACATTGTCGGAGGAGCGACCGGAAACGGAAGCGCGGGTGTCTATGTAACCAGCAGCGCCGCGACCCCATCTGCACCACCTTCGTGGGTCCACTAGCGCAGGTACCCGCCCTACCCGTCACCTTTGTTGCTGGACGGTCAGGTGAAACGGCCGAGGACCGTCCGTCGCACAGCTCATCGGTGAGTCAAGCATTATTTGTTAGAAGAAATACGCCCGGTCGTTCACGTAACGACAGAGTTCTAAAATCGATCTCACGCCGGTGGTCCGTTTCGTCGCAGAGGAACAGTCCTCGCGCTAGGGAATGAGTAATCGATTTGCAGAGATCGAGGATCGGAGAGATGGTTCACAAGGAAAGGCTGCAAACTCGAGGATTCGGATTACTGTCATACCTAACGGGACTGTAGAACGCGACGAACCATGGCCGGGAAAATCATTTTTCTATTTCGTGAAAGTCTACCTTGAACGGATCGACTCTAAACCCTTAACCAACCGTTCTCTTTAATCTAATAATGCATTCTATGCAAGACTTTCATCTATGCAAAATTCGAACAAGCTATTATTATAGCTAAGACTTACAGCAGGCATGTCCAACTTCTTCTTCGTCGCGAGCCACACGATCCCCACCATCAATGTTCCCCCATTACTTAAGCCTTAATGCCCATACACTTCTGATGGTACAACCATGTGTAAAATGGTGGGGGAACGTCACTTCCCACCTTAACAGAATGAAGAAGTGGAAGAATTTGGACAAGCCTGATCTACAGTACAATATTTACCGAATGGAATTGAGAGGGAGATAAACACGGAGACTGACTGCCATTAGTAGACGGCGGATCTTTATGCAAATTCTAAAAGCTTATATTGTAGCTTATTTTATAAAAACCAGGATGGCGGCTCAATTTATCGACTAGAAAATTCCTTTGGGTAAGCGTAGCGTAGAGATGTCACTAATGTTTATTGCAACACATGCTTTTTCGTGTTTGAAAAATACGCACTTTACCGTAAACGCATAAGGACCCGCAGTTTAGCTACTAGTCTACCCCCTTCTTTATGTCTTAACCCTTTACTGAACGAATCGGGTTTGTGAAATCCGTGAATTGAATTTCTACTGTTTTAACCTTTTTCGAGCTACCTTGGTATTCTCTAATTGATTCTTGTTTCACCAAAGGTAGTTTTATGCAGCAAGAATATCATTGTTTTAAAAAAGATCTGAGTTTTTCCAAGAAATGCACACTTAATCCAGTGATGGGCACAATAGAAGCCCCACATACGCTTGCTTGTTTTATGAAAATTGATACGAAAATGCCCATCCTTGGGTTAATAATTCTTTTTTCAACCGAGTCATCGATTTCATCCCCACCCGAATGAATTCAGCTTAATATTTTTGTTCACTTCTACGATCATGCTCTACAGTCCCAGGAAGTTTGATGAACAGTTCGAGTATTCTCAGTTGGAACTTTTCGTTGTTAGAAGCTGCGAGTTGCCCGTTCACGTATTTGTTTATATATATTTCTATTCAGTTTGCTCTTTAAATATGTAACACCTGTTTTACCTCAACATTGTCGTACGACCTCCTCAACAGGAATACTGACGCATCCACCATCGGTAGTTATTGTAATTGTGTATATTATCCGTATGTACAAAGTCTTCTATTAAATAAAGCCATTTATTGTTAAAGAGGAAAATAAAAAACAGAAGAATATATTTGCTCGCGTGTATCCCGCGCGCCACCGAATCGTTGTCTTTATACTTGTACGAGGTGTTTCAGAATGTACGGCGCGCCATCGGGAAGAGACGGTGAACGAATAGACTGCGGATGTGTATGCATTTACAAATGTAAATAGGTGTCGCAAAAAAAATGAAATGCAATAAAGGCTATCCACGACAAGTACCTTGCTTTTATTTAACCAAATTCCTAGCGAAGAAATTTATTCACGGTTTCGATATTGAAAAAAAAAAGAAATGCGAGTTCACATTACGATCCGCAGTCTAACCACTAAAACTCGTTCGCCGTGCCAGTAATTATGAAACTAGACTGACGAGCGAAACGTTTCTGGTTTTCAAGTACTCGTTCGACTCGGTTTCGTTGATTGGAAACCATTTTTGTACGCGCAGTTCACTTATTGCTGGATGGTAATTCATTTTTTCCCTTGGTCTTTAGTGTCGCATTTAATTTCGATATATTTCGTGTTATATCGTTCGAATCGACGCAGAAATTCTTCGAGTTTCCATATTTGCTACTTTCACAACTACCGGCACGACCGAACCTCGCGGAAACCTGAAATTCTCCAGCAAAGTGTTCCGGTTCGTTTACTTGTTTCATTCGGGGAGCCGCCCAGTCTGACATACTGTGCCGTTCGTTTCGAAACACCCTGTACATCGGAATACCGTAAGCGTACGATAATGATTTCCTTTTAACCGTACCTGCTCAATACAATCTTCTGTTCTCTGCGAGTGCACAAGGTGTTCACCCAGCTACGCCGGACAACGTCTCCCTCGAATAGGCGAACGTTTTGCTGTTGTTACAACAAATAGACAGTGTATGTTAATCTTTTACACCTGCAACGTTTCCCGGAAACACGAGTGACCTTCGATTTTTTGATTTTATCACTGCATTATACATTTCCGTCTCGTACTGTGAGAGATACAGGGTGTCCCAAAATTCGTGTACTTCCCGGAAATGGGAGGTTCCTTGGGTCATTTGAAGCGACATGTTCCTTTACAAAAATGACGCCAGCGGCTTTGTTTAGGAATTATTAACAAAAAACAC
>CM052336.1:10524345-10592908 GCA_028455595.1 Lasioglossum vierecki
AAGGAACCTCCCATTTCCGGGAAGTACACGAATTTTGGGACACCCTGTATAAGATTAACAGCGAACACAATTACAATAGAATTTTACAGTGGCTTACACGCAACAGCCGAAACCTTTGATATTACAAATAAAAAACAATTGTAGAAATATACGTTAGAGCATTATGCAACTATAATCGACAGTTGTAGTATTTTATTAAATGGATACGCATACTTTCTCTAAATAAATACACTCTCTTCGTCGTTCTACGTAAACAATCATTGAGCTACAATGATGTGAACAGTTCCATAAAACGTTTCGAAACATTTCATACAACACTTTTTAATTGTTTACGTCGTAATCCAATCCGGATCACCTAACTCGGATATGGAAACAATTCGAATTGATTGTCTAAAATGTTTATAATAACGTTCTCATCATTGCAAACCAATATCTTTTTACGAAAATCGACGCGAGATTATTTATCCATGTAAAAATGAATGCGTTTCTGTTTAAAGGGAAATTGTTGATTACAGAAGCATCGTTGCACTTCTAAAAAAAATGTGATAGTAAGGATACAATATTTTCCGAAGCTGACGAAATGTTCATTTTTCTGTAACTGTGCACGCGAACATCTTTAAACGGAACAAAATCAATCGTTCTTTTATACGTCCGTTGCGATTGAACTTTCAAGGTTCCTTTCTCGGAACTAATTATTCATTGGCCAACTTTGCGCGGGGAATCCTCGATTTTCCCGACAGTCGACGAGGATCACCGAATTCTCCCTGACTTTGAGTAGTTGATGCGAACGTGACGGAACCCAATTGTTGTGACCTATTTAAGTTAGCCGCCAGAAAATGAGAAGTTGGACGAAACTCTAGGAGCAGCGGGTTCGAATAAATCCAGGGGCCGTGGTTCGAGGTCACTTCGATTTTTCAGAAAATGTTCGGAAACTAAGAAATTCACGCTCGCTGTATTGTTTGTAATGACAACAGTGAAATATTCTGACTAGTGTTTTCCGTGCACGCGTCAGATGTGATCGAGGTGAAACCGGACTCCATCAGTTTCCTTACGGAGTTATAGATCAAGTTTGAAGGGTTTGTTGGTCGCTTCGCCCCTTGTGTATCAGTTCGTCAAATTACATCGATCTGCGAATGTCGTAATATGAGTTATAAACAATTTAGAAGAGTCAAGTTACAAAGATCTGTCGCAGTTCTAACTGCTTCAGCACGACTATTTCCTCTTCTGATCTGCCAAAGTGAAATGGGAGTTCAAAGGGCGACGCTTCGACGCTGTATAACAGATCTGGTTAACATCTTCTCCGCTTCTTTACGACTCTCACTACCAGTGTACCGGTGCCCTCGCTATCAACTATATCATATTGTCCCTAATCTCCTCAACCTCCTCCTACACTCCGCAGAAGTTTGGTGAGGAGGGTGCAGGAAAGAGAATCCAGTGTCGTCGCATTAAGAATGCAGTGTACTCACTGTGTCTTTCT
Organism: Lasioglossum vierecki; assembly: GCA_028455595.1. Taxonomy (NCBI): domain Eukaryota; kingdom Metazoa; phylum Arthropoda; class Insecta; order Hymenoptera; family Halictidae; genus Lasioglossum; species Lasioglossum vierecki. The sequence goes on from CM052336.1 coordinate 10,525,823, forward strand.
CTTCGGTAATTATATAGAAAAGGTCCGTGTACTCTGATTTTGATGAAATTTTAATATGATATGCAGCAACACATACATACTAAACAACCTTTTCTTTTTCCAATACAGGGGGGTCGCTTTTAGTTTTTGAGATATTTGCAAAAGACTATCACTAATACTGTATTGAATTTTTCGTATTCCTGCACATTTTGCGACAACTTAAGCCTGTCCCGGTGTGGTGTTTGTTTACAATTTGACGCTGTTGAGATGAGAGAGAAAACAGGGGGGCGGAAAGAGACAAAAAATAAATTATTATAAATAATTATAAATTATAAATATAAAACTAAATTATGAAAAAGATAATTATATAGAAAAGGTCTGCGTACTCCGATTTTGATGAAATTTTAATATGTTATACAATTCGACATTTTTAACAACTTTTTCCTTTTCCAATATAGAGGGGTTGCTTTTAGTTTTCGAGATATTTGCAAAAGATTATCGCTACTGCTGTATTGAATTTTTCGTATTCCTGCATTTCGTATTCAGGCAACGTAAAACTGTTCCGCGGCTGCATCTGTTTATTTTTTGTTTCTTTCCGTCCTCCTGTTTTTTCTCTCATCTCTAAAGCATGAAAATGTAAACAAACGCCGCACCCAGATAGGCTTACGTTGCCACGGAGCCTGCAGGAATACGAAAAATTCAATACAGTATTCGCGATAGTTTTTTGCAAACATCTGAAAACTAAAAGCGACCCTCGTATATTGGAAAAAGAAAAAATTGTTCAGTATGTGTTGCTGCATAACATATTAAAATTTCATCAAAATCGGAGTACACGGACCTTTTCTATATAATTACCTTCCCTTCTACCGCGGCCAGTTAAGAGATAGCTGAGCTGTTTAATTCGCTATATTAATCCTTCAACATTGGGATGAAAAAGTTGAAAGAAGGTCAGTTTTTCTGTTTTACTTCAGGGAAAAATATTTTAAAAAATTAAAAAGACATTTTCAGAAAACTGAACATAATTTAGAATAGTAAAAAGAGATTTGTTAATTGTATCAGATATGATACACTATACAGCGAGAGGTAACCCTTAGAACTGTAGTGGTGTGTCTCGGAGTCACCAATAAAAATTGCTGTACCATCCACAATATTGTTTACGAGGTATTATATAAATTTCATATCCATAGAAATAAAAAAAATCATACCATGGAATTATTTTAGGTCGCAAGAATTGTTTAATGTTCCAGTGAAAATAGCTTCGAGTGCAAAGTTGTTTGATTGATAGATCCTTTTTTTCAAATTTATGGCTACACATTGTTAACTAGCAAGGCATGTTGACGCGTTAAAATACGCGTAGCTCGATGAGAATCGTTAGACCGATACACAAGGGCGTGAATAAGTGACAATGTCATCTTGTTCTGATACCGTCGCAAGGAAGCTGACAGTGTCCGGTTTTGTTTTTATTTATCGCGGTGCGTGTCACGAGAATAACATTGATCGCCGGCTGTACGGACACCTTGCAGAATTGTTCGCTCGGAAATTATCCGGTCGCATAATCGGTTCTCCGACAAGACAGGTGAATATAACAATAGGCAGTGGAAAAAAAAACTTCGTACACTTTTCATCAATGTGAAACTCTTCGAATATAGGTAGACATTTCTATATTCTACGATGTGTAATTAAATAGCGAATATAATAGGTACTAAGTTTACTGTAGACTATTATTAAAGCAAAGTAATGGTGGTTAGTTCGAGAGGAAAACAAAGCGCAGATGTATGGTGAAACCTCCATTATCCAAACGTCTCGCTGCTACAGAATCTTGGAAATTGTACATTCGTGTAAAAGTGTATATTTTTCGTCGTTCGACGATGCCGCTTCGGTTGCCGAATCGCAATCGAGAAACCGCGCGAACACTTTTCGTCGTTGCGAGCGCAACGTTTCACGGATTCGAGCGGGGATGATCGATTGGCGGACGCTAATCCGGGGCGAGAGACACGCGCAATAGATCCGTGAAGCGTCGCGGATGCTCGAGATAGAAAATTCGAGAGAGATAGAGTGAAATGAAAGCGCAGTGTTTTTTCTTCCTGCAACTTGAATCGAGTTCGAAACTCTGCGGCGCGAACCGATTTCCATCGGCGGCCATTTTGTTTCGTTACGATTCCGAGGATAGGCTCGGGCCGAGAAAGCACCGCGCTTTTTAGGATTAAGATTCAGTATCGTGCGAAGCTTATCTCTAAGGACTTTCCTCGGTGAAAATAATGATAGATGTGCGTACTGCTGGTAGCGATATTGTTAATAACATTTTGCTCTGTATTCGCGAAGCGGCGAGAAAGCTGGTCGTTCCAGTGAAACAAGATGGAGGAAGTTGGACGGTTCATTTCAACGATCGGAAACATCGAAATTCGTTCGTTTCGCCTGTTAACCGGGGAACACTGATTAAACACATCTTTTTTTCATTTGAATATATATATATCTTCCTAGAATGTTTAGTCACCTCATTATCTATTTGACGAAGAGTTCCGTCATTTGCGAAGTACACATTGAAATCTTTGATTGTCATTGTGAAGAAAGATCCCCGGTCAGCAGGTCTCGGTTAGGTAATTAAATTACATATAGTCAGTCACATAAATTTATTTGTATAATTTATTTAACGCAAGCTTCTTCGAGAAAGAAAGAAAATATGAATATTATATGAGGAACGTGTTTTATTATACTCAGGTATAAATTGTTTAATGTAAAAAATAGTATTTAAAAGAATTTATTGTTAAATAGATATATAGATAAATACAATATAGATATACATATATATACATATACATATATATATATATATATATATATATATATTTTAAAAGAATATAAGAAATAAAGGATATAATAGTTTTTTGTATGAAAATATTTGTATATCGTATTTTTAATTTAAAACAATTCTTGGTTTAAGTTGATCCTTTCGAAATAAAGTAGGAGATAATCTTTTTATTTTTTGAAGCATCGCAATGATCGAATTTTTAATTTGCACTGGAATGCTTAGGAACACGACACGCGTGGCTTTGTTACGTACAAATTCGAATTTCGAATGGATTGTTCATTTTGGAGACGTTTATTATATTATTTGAAAAATAATTTAATTTACTTCGATTCGAACCTTACTTCTTCTGGTCATGTAAGGTAATTTCGTTGTTCTGCTCGAACAATGCCCGAGAAACAGAATTTTATTTGCGACCTACATCTTATTTTTTATTAACCTTAACTGGTATGGGATAAGTTTAGTGAACATTAGTGTTTTGTAATTTTTTCTAACTTTAATTTTTTGAATTTCGTATTAATTTCTCGCATTCTACAATATATAGATTTCTGTGGCTGATTATACTCGAATTAAATTAACGAAATGTGATTTCAAGGAGACTCCGGTAAATAAACATTTTTCATTTCCATTTAGAATGATCACAAGCTCATTTCAGATGCGTAAGTTTTCGAATAGAGTTGTATTCTTACGTTTTAATAATCCCCATCGAAGTCGGTGGATTAAAAGCGTTTCGAGTGAATAAACGTTGAATTTGTACCGCAATATTCGAAAAAATATGGGACCCAGAAGTTTCCCGTCATATACGTCGAAATTATGTTACCCGAAACACACTACTGTCTAAATATTCTCTTATTTATATGTGTTAGTTTGGATAGTGGATGTTCTACTGTACTATTAAAATAAAGTAATGAAATAAACTACTCCATGCTGAATGTTTAAATGAACGACACCCTCCACAAGTGAAAAATAAAATCTTTCAAATGTACCAACAAAAATGTTTATTGATTTCACCGAATTTTCTTGTTGTTTTTCGTTGTTACGGTGGAAAGGAAAATTATTAAACTTTCTTACAAATTTTTTAATACGTAATAGTACGCGGAAAAGACTTTTATATATTTCAAATAAAAATATCTCGTTCCTATACACAGATTCGATACGCTGATATATTAATTAATTAAAAGTACTGCCGAGATCTTGCAGTTTTAAATTATGCACAGTTGACACAGACATAGCGTGAAGTTATGAATAATAAAATCTTTTAATGGACAAGCCGCTGTAATTATTTTTCATTAAGAATTCAGTAAGAATTTATTTCTACGCCCATGTAAAACGAATTACTGCATTCTTGTCAGTAATTCGATATTGTTAAAAAGTAAATGGTTGCTTCGAAGAATGTTCGTTTAAAAAATTGTTAAAAATTCATGACAGAGGACTCTGCTAATCAAGTTTGTTGACGATATCGCTCTAATAAAATGACATCGGTGAAGAAAAGAAAGAGACGCGACGCCGATGCACCCGCATAACATCGATTCTTGTACCAACGAAAAATAATATTTGCGGAGCTGCACCATAACAATGTTCGCCGGTACAGTATTTAATAAATCGTTCCGACACTCTGTGTACGTGCCGCCGTATGTTTGCATAGCCTGTATTTTGTCCGTGATCGGAATTGACTTAGCCGTAATAACAGTTGCAGTTCTCACGATGTCGAATTATCGCGAAAATATTCGATCATGCTCGCGACAAAAAAAAGTTGTGGCACGAACCAGTGCTTTCAATAACATTAGAATATTTCGAGCAAACAGAAAAAGCTGCGCGTGCAACTGTGCGGAAGACGTGCAATCAGTTCTCGAGCGTTCTAAAAAATATCAGACGGGTAAGTAAATAACAAGACAACAAATCCGAAACATTCGAGAGCGGAACAATTTCGAATATGACCGACTTCAACGTGAGGAACTCTATTTTCGTCGTCTGCACATCCAGCACCGAAAAAGTGAGTACGATTAAAAGCATTGTTTTTTTTGTTAAAATCGTGAATATTTGACAGTAGATCTTGTTTCCAAAAATGTGTTATGTAGAAATTTAACTATTAACCCCTTGCCGTATTTTAACGAACCAGACTCCTGATGAAGGTTTTTCATAAAGCTTAATAAATATGAATGTTATTCGTTTCGTATTAGATGAAATAAAATTTGATACGTTTATGATCAATATTTAAGCATTAAAATAAACATAGTCATACGAATAATATACATTTTCGTTTTCCTTCAACGACATTTTTCTGTATAAAGAAAATTGAACGGGAAGGGTTGAAATAGTCGCTTCGTTCAGCGCCTCAATATTGGGCTAAATTCAATTTAGTACTAGCAATAGTTTTTTGCAATTATCTCGAAAACTAAGATCGAGCACCGGGTAGTTGTAATGACGAAAGTTATTCAGAATGTTGTCCTTGACAACATATGTTAAGGTCAAGGTCATCGGAGCTGCCTTCCCTAAACGTAAGTTTACCTTAACCGGCAATAACTTTGACCGAGAACGCCTTTCAAATAACTCCGCAGAGCTACAAACTAAAATTGCCCCTATTACGAAGTACAAGGCTCACAATAATACGACTTTCAGGCAGCATGAATATACTGTATACTAATTTGTAAAATCATGTTGGATATTTAATCGTCATTTACAGGCACTTCTTGCAAAGACTGTGTCTATTTTACAAACGAAATTTAAGTCTGTCATGTTTAGAGTTCAAGATCATATTCAATCACGGAAAATTCAATTTAGTACTAGCAATAGTTTTTTGCAATTATTTCAAAGGCTAAGACCGAGCACTGGGTAGTTGTAATGACGAAAGTTGTTCAGAATGTTGACCTTCACAACATATGTCAAAATCATCGGAGCTGCCTCCCCTAAACGTAAGGTTTACCCTATTCGAAGTTCTTTGATTTTGACACAGATATCATCGAATTGTGCACTGATTGGTCCGCGTTTTTAACATAGTGAAAATCTCGATATTTTTGCGAATATCTCGGTAACCATTCATTTCCTCAAAATAATTCTTTCGGTATCGTATTAAGCCGTCGCCACCAAATCACCTGAAGAACGTACATTGTGATCGAATTTAATTCGCAAAATGCTTCGAAAAATACTTTAAACGAAACGGATAATTAGACCGACAACGTTCCAGTAATTAATGATTACACTGTAGAGTGTACCAACTAATGCCATAATGCGACCCTGATGGTTATCGAGTGTAAAAAAAAAGAACGATGGCTGACGCGCGTGGTAAACCTGATTCGCGGATATCGAATGTTAATAAGCTGATTCATGTTAATCGCGCCGGTTTTAAACGGGTTTTAATTCGGCAAATCATGACACATAGGGGGCTTATGCTCGGCTCACGTATTTTCGCTCGGCGTTAGTTCGTTGTCAGAGTTTGTTACTGTTTAACCTTTTTTCTCGTTTAAACGAGCCGCGATCGCGGCTCATTTAGATTAACTGTAAATTTAGAACACTTCAAAATGTTTCTCGTAGCTGTCGTCACGTAAACTGTCGTTAATAATCGACACACGTGTGGGGAGTCTTTCTCAACACGCGAAGGGTTGCAGATTGTTCAACCCCCGGGTGCAGTCATTAAATATTTAGTAGTTTGTGACATTTATTAGTTTGTGCAAACTCTTTCTGGTTTTTGCTATCTCATGGATAATATGATTAGTATGAAAATTTTTACAACTGTTAGCCAATACCTAAAATATTTTGTAATATTTGGAGACTAGATGAAAACTGTTATACACTTCTATATTTTGGTTATACAATTTATCATATGAAAATTGTTAATGTTCTGCAGTGAGGAAAAGTATCCTATAAAGTTTAATCAATTTTCAAGCTGAAAAATCTATTGATACTGTATATTTTGAGTAAAAAAATTATTTTATAGTTATCAGAAGAAGGGAAAGTCAATACTTAGAATATTTTGTAATATTTGGAGACTAGATGAAAACTGTTATACACTTCTATATTTTGGTTATACAATTTATCATATGAAAATTGTTAATGTTCTGCAGTGAGGAAAAGTATCCTATAAAGTTTAATCAATTTTCAAACTGAAAAATCTCTTGATACTGTATATTGTTAGTAATAAAATTATTTTACAGTTATCAGAAGAAGGGAAATTGAGAAAACAACAGAATATTAACACAATTAATTTTTGTTGATATTTAGGTTTTATAAAGTTCTACACGCATTGATATGTGTTTTTCTAGATATCTGCAGGAAGAAATTCCTGTATTAAAAATTATGTTTGTTAGAAATGTCTACATAATTGATAATTTTTTGTTGAAAATATTGCTTCGACAAAAACACCGACTCTTGAATCGCGGTGGGAAATTCAGCTGTAGTCGCTTAAGTTGTTGATTTTGCCATGCGTAATTTCGTTCACAAAACACGCCGTTAACAACAATCAATCCGCAATGTATTCCGCCAATCGTAATATTAATTTCAACAGAATAATCCGAATCAAAACCGATAACTTTGCACGCGGAAAAAATATGTATTTTCACTTACGACCGCCGTCAACTAAATCGAAATCTTAAACGTCAATAATAACAACAATATCAATAATAACAGAGCCAAGCGCGTGCGTAACGAAACAATGCTACATATATAGTATTCGACGTTCAGGTTCTCTTGAACAAATACCGTGTTCCCCTGAATATCCGTCGGATTGCTAAAAGGAACGTGAGGTATCCTGGATTGCGAAAGTCGCGATGCATCCGTTGCGTTAAAGCTCCTCCCTTTCTCGGGGACGAGAAATATGCTCGTGCAATTTTTGCAAACGAGCCAATTTAGAGCGCAAACTTTCGCTGAGCGACGGAATGTTTGATTAAATTTCAAGTCGCCAGTTTTTCGAAAGAATTCATTGAAACACGCAACAGTTACAAGGTCCGTTTCGACGGGACGATATTAAATGCATACTGTATTAGGCGTTATTGAAAGGACGACTTTTCGGCGGCCGTTTCGAAAAGTTTTGTCATTTCGAGACGCGCCGCATGCATTCCTAATGCAATACAATTTTCTCCGGTCGGGTGTCAAGCGCGAATACGTAATGCTTATTTAACGCATACATTACTTTTTCCTATAACCGCCTAACGACTTCAGAATCGGATCAATTAAATCCAAATAATTTATTATTCGTCCGCTGATTTTGTACATATTCGTAAAACAGTGAAAATATTTAAAGGCATATTATTCAATACTGCACTTTTCATTTATATTTAGGCGATGACAAGACTGTGAGAATTAAGATTTTCTAAAATTTTCTAAAAATTCTACGACATAAAAAATGCGACACGAATGCGATAAGAACGCTGCTACCACGAAAAAGATTTTATCTGATTCGAGTTTCTCAAAATTCGTATACAAAGAGCAGATCAAAAAACGACGAAAATATTTAACCTCTTAACTGCGGAATTTAGTTTTAAAAATCATCCACAGACTGCAGAATTAAAATTAAGCAATGACGAGTATACACATCGAACGCAGGGCAAATGGTTCTATTATAAATTTTACGAAGAATGAGGGAGAATTACATTTTTATTTGATAAAAAATTGACAATTTATTCTTGAAAAAGTTATTGTTATTGCACCGCAATAGAAATTTGGATTGACGTGTATACACGTCGAACGCAGTTAACTGGTTAAAGACATATTGTTCAACACTGCACTTTTCATTTATATTTAAGCGACGACAAGATTGTGAGAATTAAGATTTTCGAAAATTTTCTAAAAATTATACGACATAAAATGCGGCAGAATTTACTACGATTTTGATTTTAGTTAGGATCTAAAAGGCTACTACCACGAAAGAGAAGAATTTATCTGATTCGAGTCTTTCAAAAGTCGTATACAAAAATTGCGAATTGCATAAAAATCCGCAGTCCAGTAGTAATCGTTATTTAAAAAATGAGTAGATCAAAACGGTGAAAATATTTAAAGACATATTATTCAATGCTAAACTTTTAAATAATATTTAGGTGACAACAGTTGTTTAAAAAAAATCAGCAGATTAAAACTCTCTCTAAAATAAGGTATGTGCAATATTCTTATATATCTCAATATGATTATTTTATAAAATAAAAAATTAAACATGAAAAAGAATGTATCCCTCCTACTTTTCGGCAAACTGCAATTTATAACTATAAAGATTAGTCTACTTATTTCCAAAATTTGAATATGAATAGTTTCTTTTTATTGTTCATTGAAAATATTGTACAGCTACCTTTATTTTTCAATTCTTGATGTAGATTTATACCGTTTTATACAAAATAACAAATTCATATGTTTCACTAATAATTTTTAATTTATCCCACCTACATTTCGGTAAACTGCAATTCATAACTATAAAGATTAGTCTACTTATTTCGAATTATGAATATGAATAGATTCTTTTTATTGTTCATTGAAAATATTGTACAGCTACCTTTATTTTTCAATTCTTGATGTAGATTTATACCGTTTTATACAAAATAACAAATTCATATGTTTCACTAATAATTTTAATTTAATTAAAATATTCTTGACATCTTGTGATCTCTTCACTATTTCAAGTTCACCTGTTCATTTTTTTTATAAATGCATAAAATTTGGTGTCTTCTGATAAGAAACATGGCGGACGGTGTATGCAAGATAGGTCCGCACGTATCTTGCAGAATCACAGGTATAAACATTCGGCAGACACGGGAGCCTACTTTGTTGTCCGTGCCGGCGCGGATAGTATTTACACGGACGAATATCGGCTCGGATTGATATTAGCTTTCGGGAAAATATTTTTCAGCGCTGGAGAACGGCGAAAAAACACGCTGCCTCGCTGTTACGGGGTCTAGCATATTAGCGCCTCCGGCATTTCTGCAATTTGTTCGACGTATGAAACATGAACGCCGTTTCCCGGTAGTTCCGGATCGACATTCTTCCGCATTGTTCGTTTTTGTTTCCCCGGGTTTTGACTTGAATTTCATAACCATTTTGTAGCTTACAATAGTATACCAGGCTAACGAGTTTCGTCTCTCGTGTGTATACATATTCTTCTCTTTCTCCTTCCGCTAAATTACTTGCCGCTCTCGCTCGCATTAGGCCGCGTTTTCAACCCTTACGTCAACAAGCAACATTTTTGCACGACGTTCGACGATGTTGCACTTTATAGCTTCGATGCATATTTCTGTCTCGACATTTTTTCAAAGCGTTCATACGCTTTCCTGTGCACAATTAAAAGCAAGAAATAATGGTTTCTGTAATAAATGATCTTGTCTCATTACTTTTCGATAGCCAACATTTTTCTACGACATTCAACGATGCACTTTCAATTTTCCACGAATGTAAATTAATCTGTGATCATTCAGGCACATAAAAATCTCCATTGATTTTGCTATTTGTCAACGAAAATGTTTACGTCGGTGCAACATATCTCTCATTACATTATATTATCAATGGAGCCTCACTGAAATAATTTTAAATAAAAAAGATAATCCTTATATCTCTCGTGAGAAGTACCACAATCTATTTAATAATTTGCAAATATTTTTAACGTACAATATAATCAGTCACTAAAATATACATACATGACGTAGGATATTTTATAAACAGACAGCTGATCTTTACGCAAAATACAAATATTCTACCTGAATTTCAACAAACAGGAGTGACATAAACATATTTAATAGGTTAGACATAATATAGCAAAGTATTTTTAAATTCTTCTAACAGTTGAAATCCGCTGTTTATTTATAAATATCGATTAATTTTCTGACGAAAATTGAGCAAACTCTACGACGACTGTAATATAGATATGTTTCTACGAGGAGATTTAAATAAACGAGAACCACTAGTAAACAAAAACAAGATAATCTACAAACAATGACAATATTGTTGTCGTTAAAATTATGTAACAATTATTGAGTAATTATATTATTACCATTACAATAACGACGAATTTTGTGTATATTAACCACGACTGTGGGAAGCACAGTGAATCACGGTTTCACGTTGCTAAATTATTTACGTTTCCAAATAAATAAATTTCAGGAAACATAGCCATTCATTAAAAGTTTGTTTAATATTACAATCCCCGTAAAATATGGAACACAATTATTTTTCGCAAATACATCGTTAGAACACTCGAGCAATAATAATCCTACCATTTTTGATCTCGCAAATTATCGAAAATTGACAGTCATACATGAGAATACGCTCTTAAGATTGATGCCGCGCCGTATCTCGCCGTATCTGGTGGCAACTCTTGTCGGGCGAAGATATTTTGCTTTCTGGTTCGAAAAAAAACGTCGACTTGTTAACTTCAAAGGGTTGGGGTTGTGTTAGTCTCAAGATAAAAGTTTGCTCTATCGCGTGGTATAGTTCGATTTTCCGCTGCACCCTTATTTTTTAAGATAAACTGAAAAATATCCTCACAAACTGGTGTAAAAAGGTTATCTTCATCTTTAACAATTTTTGAAACATGTTTAAAGATTCATAAAGTATTAATATTGGATATCACCGTATTCGGGAAAGTTTACAGAATCAATACTTACAAAGAACAATGCAATATCTTGTATATTAACATGACAATATTTGTTTAAAATTGAAAAATATATTTTCTTTTTCAAATTAAGTTTCTTAAAAACTGTGCGTCCGGGGAAAAAATTAAGGGCAGAATCATTCAACTACAATTGTTGAACAAATTTGGTGTTGGACAGTGTAAATCGAATCGAAAACTATCTTCCAGCAGTTCTATTAATCGAAAACTGTTTTCTGTACAACATTTTCTTTATTTTCTCGTTTCTTTATTATAATTTATATATTTATATATAATTATTATACATAATTATATATAATTGTTATTTCTCATTGTTCAACAAACCCCTTTTCATTTCCCATCAGTTTTAACTCCATAAAGTAATATTTGATACTTCTAAATTGTGAATGTTTCCTCGAAAATGGGTATCAATCTCTCCGATCGGAAACATTGAGCCACGGGTTGTAATAATTCAAAAAACGATCGGTTTATCGCGGCGCAAGTAATAAGCCATTTCTCGATGAGAGTTTCCGAAGAAACTTTTCTGCGCGCCGGACTAATTGGCGGATCGATACTCGACTGATTAGAGAATCCGTAGTCGGATACGTTGCGGCCTAACGCTAGATCTAGAAGAGTTGGGTTGCAGTTTGCAGTTGCATATAGGCGATTCCGGCGTGTGCAGCTTCGACTCGATGGATCGATAAAAATCGGGCGATTCTTCAGGGCGGATAGGTAGGTGGAAGGTGTGCAGACGTTCAAGTGGGGCAAAAGGGAACCACTTAGCCGAAACTACAGGAGTCTGGAAGTCAGCAGCTATTCGGCAGACGTCACTGGCGCCAGCGGACTACCTTAAACCTCCCCCAACCCTCTCCCAACCTTCCAGCCCCTCAACCCCTGTACACCGACAATCTCATTCCCCAAAAGCGTCGCAAGAATTATAAAGTTGGTGGAGGAGAGCACCGGGGTGACTTCTTCCCTCGACCACCCACTCCTGTCAGCCAGACATCCCCTTTCCTCGCGGTCCTCCATCCACCACCTCGACCTAGCGACTTCGTTTCATCCCCTCGCCTCTTTTTCTCTCTGTCCTCCACGCGTTCCCCCTTCCCTCACGGTTCCTCTTTCCCTCGTCGTTCACCAGTCTCTCTCGCTCTCTGTCTCTCTCTCTCTCTCTTCCACGTTGCACCACGTTCTCTTTCTCTCTCGAACGTGGGGCTATGCTTTTTGCCCCCGCTTCGAACTTTCCAACACGAGCTGAAGAATCGGTCCCTCGTTTTCGGGGGAGTTCCGTATCGTCGACGGCCTCGCGACGCGGAATCTGGCGTTCCCCGTGAAATGCGACGCGACGCAGGAAGTCGTTCAATTAGGGTCGTGTACCGTGTGATCTCGAAACAACATCGCCGTTCAGCGATCAATGCAGGAATCCACCGGTACTTCAACATGTTCGCAAACTTTCAAAAAGGCATGTCCTTTATTTGATTTTCTACTCGGGCAATGAGACTGATGAAAAGGTGCGATGGCCTTATATCATTTATGCTCGCAGAATGGTCAGAGTTAAAATATTGTCAGAGTGCTCTATGCTAAGTATATAATTTTGAAGAGACTATATGAATCTTGATTCTATAAACGGGTGCTGTTCATGAAATCGAAAAGAATGTTTATAGGCACTGAAATATTCAATATATTTTTTGATAGCGTGTTAAAATTGTAAAGTGTATTATCGTAAAAGAGAGGTAAAACTTATTGTATTAAACTTTTCAAAAAGTGGTCGAAATCTTGAAAATGAATTTTTCGGAATTCGGGGTGCTCTATTTGTATTTATAATTTTGTAGAAAATATTCAAACTATTCTTTTGGTTGCTTTCGAAAATTGTAAAGGAAAGGCAAAACTTTGTACATTAATATTGAGGATGTAATATTAATCTGTCTTCCTGTATTTTTGAAAAAAATTAACTACCAACATCTTTGTAAAGCTGTAAGCTTTCAGAGTGTTTCACAAATGTTTAATAACTTTTCAAATTGAAAAAGATAGCTCTTCCATATATTTACATAAAACGTTTTGAAATGTTAATTGCGGAGGTGTGTAAAATCAAAAATAATTTTTTGAGAATTCTTTGAACGTAACCCATGGAGCAGTCTCCCCTCCCAATGCTAATCTTATCAGCATAAGATTCAAACTCTGCTAAGATTCATCAGGTGTTTATATACAGAGTCGGCAAGCCCATAGCTATTTATGCAATCGACACACGCGTTCCTCTTCTCATGATCGAGCCTTCTTTTCCACGGTCAGACGTCGCGACATTTCCGCCGATAGGAATGTGTGGCCCCGGGGGCACGCTTTATTGACATTATGGAGGGATCATCGAGGCCGACAAGTTCGAGTATCACTCTCGCGGGTCTGGGAACGGGTACGGAAGAGGTGTGTGACAAACGAAACCAACTCCAGGACGAGAACTGCCTTTCTTGATGGGTGTTGCTATCGATGAAGGAGGTTTGTATTAGATCGTTGCATATGAAATGTCCGATTTGAAACAGTAACATTAACACCAAGCCTACTGACCCCTAAAAGTAACTGGTACATGTTGTCTTATAAAAAAAGATAATTATATAGAAAAGGTCTCCGATTTTGATGAAATTTTAATATGTTATGCAGCAACACATTCTGAACAACTTTTTCCTTATCCAATATAGGCGGGTCGCTTTTAGTTTTTGAGATATTTGCAAAAAACCATCGCGAATAGTGTATTGAATTTTTCGTATTCCTGCACATTTCGCGACAACCTAAGCCTATCCCGGTGTGGCGTTTGTTTACAATTTGACACTGTAGAGATGAGAGAGAAAACAGGGGGGCGGAAAGAAATAAAAAATAAATTATTATAAATAATTATAAGTTATAAATATAAAATTAAATTATAAAAAAGATAATTATATAGAAAAGGTCTGCGTACTCCGATTTTGATGAAATTTTAATATGTTATAGAATTCGACATTTTTAACAACTTTTTCCTTTTCCAATATAGAGGGGTCGCTTTTAGTTTTCGAAATATTTGCAATAGCCTGTCACTAATACTGTATTGAATTTTTCGCATTCCTGCATGCTCCGCGGCAACGTAAACCTATTCCGGAGCCATATCTGTGTATTTTTTGTCTGTAAACACGTTGTAGTGATGAAAAGCGACAATACCACATCCATCCACCCAGTGTTTCACACGCACTCAGTGTTTCTAAAAAGGTTTCCGTTATAAAATTAAGATTTTCACCACTTTTCAGTATCATATTCGTAATCAGCACGTCGAAATACGTAAGAAGCTAGAGTATAATTTAGAAAAAATGGCTGGTGTTAAACCGGCCCTTGCCGCCCCCCACTGTTTTCTCTCTCATCTCTACAGCATCGTGACATATTCGTGATAGTTTTTTTGCAAATATCTCAAAAACTAAAAGCGACCTTCCTATATCAGAAAAGGAAAACGTTGTTCAGAATGTGTTACATAACATATTAAAATTTCATCAAAATCAGAGTACGCAGACCTTTTCTATATAAATAGAAATAGTTTTTTTAGATATTAATGACTATACACGAAAGTGTGGATCGCTAAACTATATTAACGTAATCTTCGTGGGCGCTTCTCGCTTTTGTCTATATATAAATAATAAGTCACTATTATCTGAAGAAATTAGTTTCTCCTTATCAAGAAATGTATAATTGCGTCTGTAAAAGATAAACCACTGTAAATTATATAGTTCAATTTAACTTTCGTGTAAAAAAAAACCTTTTTACCTGTTTACCAACGCATTTATATTTTTAAACTCTTGTAATCTGTCGACTGCATTAAATTGCACTCGCTCGTGTACGTCATAGAGTGTATGGCATGCGTGCATAAAATCCGCAGTCTACTCATTAAGTTCTGAACGCACCACGTAATCAGGAGAAAGGAAAATTCGGGGAGAAGGATAAGTGCAACTTTGGTCGCGCAATCAATTAATTGATTCTTCGCGAAGTCGCTAGCCGGCGATAATAAATTCAAGCCGCGATCCGACGACTCGACCGGCGGCGTCGAAGATAAAATATGTCATCGTCGGCGATGCGAGTCATGCGCCGATAGTTGCCGGGAAAGTTCTCGTTTTGATGTGGCCACGAGAACCGGCCGAATATATGGGAGTGACGTGGCGCCAGGATCCGCGTGAAGAAGGGCGACGCGAAATATCGTCGACGAAGTTTCATGCCTCCCGCCGTTCCCCGATACACGTTGGCCTACTTTTCGACCTCGATTGCCCAGCGAGGCGTGCGTCTACCCATGTGTATAGTGCTTAAGGGGTCTTCCTACTTTTATTCCCATGGAAACTGTGTCATTTTCATAAATTTCTTTTTGGTAACTACCCGATCCACTTCTCCGAAAATTAATATCCACCTCGATAGACCCTTCACGGAATAATTACCGAGTCGGACTCGCGATCTAGATCTTAAACAGGATCTACTAGATGCCAATTTTATTCCATATTTCTAGGTATTCTTGTGACACATGGTAATCTTTAAACACACGTAAAAATATGGAATGAATATTTTCTTGCAGGAAGTAATCGGAGATAAAGATTTTTTACTACTAAACTTCAAAAAATTATAAAACTCTGAGAATGTTGTTAGATTGTGTTTTCAATATATCAAAGTTATTCAGGGATTAAATCAATTTCTAATGAAATTTAGTCAATTTTTATGACGATCGAAATGTTAAGATATTGAAATTAATTTCATCGGCGCACGGTTCGATCAAACTCTACACACTACAGCTAATTTGTAAGTATACCCAAACGATCGATTCGGATGTGAATCATTGTATTTGAGATCACGTTTGCTATTAAAAATGTTTAGTTTGATCGAACAGTGCGCCGATAAAATTAATTTCTTTTAAGTTCTTTTCACAATCGATGGAGAATATTTTAATGTTGCGTAAAGATCCGCAGTCTACGAATAAGCTCTTTTTTCATTCAAGCTCTAAGATCGGCTGCTCATTTTTATACAATTATTAAAAACCTTTACGTACTATTAAAAATACAATTCTATCCGATATCTATCTTTCGACACTCTTTGTGCGCCAATTCCGAATAAAACATGGCCGGAATTTGATTTCGCGTGACTTTGGCTGCTGCAGTGGTTAACATTGAAATGCATAAAAATTTATCCAGCTAGCTTCTATTTCACCATTCTGTGAACTAGTGATGGGCACCATCGACTAATTACTATTTAGTTGCTACATACTATCGAATATTTAGTCGATAGTTTTTAGTTGACTGAAATTTTATTTTAGTGGTTACGTCTAGATTGCGGTGTACAGTCTATGCCTACATCTACACGTCTCATCTCTCACAAATTATTATTTATCCTTTAATAACAATACAATATAAAGGCAAAGTGTTAATGAACCTTTTAGAAAAATATCTGTTATTGACAGATATAATTATAAAATATTTAATTAATTCTCGATCGCAATTTATCTATAATTATAAAATACTATCTTCTCTTTAGTATATGATTAACATTTTATTCCTGTAAGTACAATATATAAGTATTGTTATTTAATCATTGTATAATATTTCTAGTATAATAATTGTTATTTATGGTACATATACATGTTTAGTGAACGAATTATTCGATATAGCTAGTGAATGCATTTGATCGTAAATATTATAAAATCTATTCAAAACTCCCGCCCGTTAAAATTCAACCAAGTTAGTCGATAGTTTAAAAAATCAGTCGACTGAGAATAGCAGTTGGCTACTATCGATTTAGTCGATAATTTTAATCGACGGTGCCCATCACTACTGTGCACCGAATCAGAACGAGAACTGTGGCGAGACGGGTTTCTCGGGGCGGATTCGAACGCCGCAAAAATAAAGTGGAGGGTAATAAAACGGTGACGTAACAAACGTAAAATTTTCGGATAGTCCCAGTGGTACGCCATAATAGGTCCCCGCAATGTCCATGGAGATGCGTGGAACACGTGCTCTCAGTGCAGTTCTAAAATAAGCTGCAAATATAGGCCGGCGAGGCGCTCCATCTGCTCGGCGGAATTCCATGCTCCGCTTATCGTCGTGCACGCCGCTTTTTCTTCGTCTCTTCTTCTTTTCTTCTTTTCGAGGTCCCCCGCCGCGCCCCGAATCACCACGGCGGAATTCTTTCCCCTATTTACCGAGTTAACTATCCGATAATGCCGAGCGAGCCAACCATAATTGGTCCTCGAAGAGAAGCACCGTCTTGGTAACCGAGAGACACATTTCTCCCTCTTTTTTGAAGTGAAACTTCTTTTTTTTTAACCGTCCATTGCAATACCGTATCAACGATGCATGCCGGAAATAGCCGCGATTTCAGTTTAAGAACCGGCTTAAAGAGTTGCGCCTCTGGCACGATAATCGATTTTTTAAAAAAACCTAACGTAACAACTATGTAACTTGTAAATAGACTGCGGATCTTTATGCATTTATGGGGAAATTGGTTGAATGCAATATAAAACACAGTAAAAGATTTTAAAAATTCAAGAATGTTGACATGTTGTTTTTAACGTAGTCGTTAAGGGATGAAATCAACTTGTATGCTATTCTTGCTTCCCACAATCAATGTGATACATTTTTATTTTGTAGATTCACAGTCTACTCGTGAATTGTTTAAAATTCACGGCTCCAAATGGGAGCATCGTACTTAAGGGGGTTGTTTTTTCACAAAAATTGAGGAATTTTTCAGAAAAACTAAGGCACCTTTGTGTGATGTTTTAATATTAAATATACTAAAAACTAGATGAGTTATAACTCATTTTAACAATATTTTGTAATCTTTCTACTGATCGCACAGATCGAACAAATAACGAAGCTGTGTATTATTCAGTATAAATGGCGCGAACCAATAGAAATAAAGAATCTTGATTATTCACAAAATTTACGGTATTTAAAGTTAAATATCTTTTGATATTCTTTAATCTTTAGCAAGATCAAAACATGAGAAAAAATTGGCAGAGTTGAAAAATTTATGCACACATATTCTACAACATCTTTAAAAAGCACGGGTAAAGAATTTTTGATGAAATGAAATTTCTCGGGGGTCGGAAAAATCGATATTTTAGAACGTAACGTATTTCAATAATATACTCTGAAAATTTCAGAGGAAAATTCGAAATACGCGTTTTTCTCAAAATATCGTTTTTGTAAACGATTAACCGATCGGTCTGAAATTTTAATATATTTTTTGCACAACAATGGTCCTAGTATAGACTAGAACAAATAAAATTGCTTAATTTTCTCCTCAATTTTTGCGGCGAATTTGTTTACGAAGAAAATGGTATTTTCGATATCACCAACTTTGGAGGTCCAACATCTTGTGAATTTTTGCTCGAACAAAATAATCATAGTCTATACTGGGGCCAGCAGATCAAAAGTTTTAAAACGATTTCAACGTGACTTAAAAAAAAAGCCTACAAACAAATCATTTATCATTATTAAAATCATTATTAAAATCATATACAAATTTTCTCTTATATTTAAAGACTTAAGATATAATGTCAAAAGAATTACGAACTCAAAAAATATTTTTTCATTACTTCCTCAGTCCCATAAAAATTATTCAAATTTTCAACAGAAGAAAGAATAATGTTCCCTTAAAGAACCATGGTATTGGTTGCCAATAGACAGATTCGGGATCACCGAGTGATGGAGTAGTCACAGAGCACTACCTGTTGTGGGAGTGCATTCAGGGGGGGGGGGGGCGAACCGGTGAGGTGGTTAACAACGTTAAGCGGAGAAATCTCGTTTCCGCGTGTTCGACCGTACGAATTAGCGGAGAAATTATTTAAATTATTCGTTTCCAATGGACGGGCGGGTCACGGGTAGCTCCTGCGTACACCGGCTGCGAGGCGGAGGAGCGACCAGTTAATAAAGAGCCGCTGACAGCGTGACAGTAAAGTAACTTCGTTCCCCGGAATTTAAAATTAGATTCATAAAAATTATTCTAATAGATTCTCGGGCTGGCGGAGTCGCCGCTCCGGGGCAAATGAGGCAAATTCGTTTTGACACGTGGCCGTTCCCGCATTCTTCTCCCGTTCTACCATCCCCCGCAACCTGAAGACAGTCTTCTCCTTTTTCCTTCCTTCGTCTTCTCGAGGAACGTCTTCTTCTACTTCTTCTTCTTCTTTGCGTCCTCTGTGAACGAGAGGAGGACCCCATACTCACGTCCTTGTCTCTTGGTTAACGTCCGCGCCGGTGGAAACGAGGACGTGAAAAGGGAAGAGACGACGGGTCGGTGGTGCGAGTTATGCAAATGCGACGATAACCGAACGTCAATCAGGAGGAAAGTTAAGTTCCAGGGATAGGGCTGGTCGCTCGAGCACCCGGAGAGACCGAGATGAAGAGACCTTGTCCCGAAGTTAAGGGTCTGCCTTACCTATACCATCACGGACTCCAGAAGAATCTTCTGCTGCCGCGGTTTTCGAAATTTACCCATTATAACTACGGTTGCCAACTTTTTCCGAGACAATTCCAGGACCTATTCGACCCAAATCTGAAATATGCAGAATGAGTCACCTAAGTTTTGCAACGCACAAAGGAACATATTCAGTTGATACAAACCGATTTTGATGAAACTTACGTGAGACTTTTCCCCGCGGCTTCGCTTTTACAGGAAACTGTTTAATTCCCTCGAAAATTGATATTGTTCATCCATAAAACCTTTTAAGCCCTCATTCACTACATTCAGATTGTATCAATGAGCATTAAGACCAAGTATGATGTACATCAGACCACGAACAAAATATTCCTCATACAAACGTTGCAACCCCTTTTCACCCCCTTAGGAGTCGAATTTTTTAAAATGTCGAAATAGGTGTTTGATTAATTATATCAAAGAGCATTAAGACCAGGTTTCAAGGAAATTCGACCACGAACAAAATATTCCTCATACAAACGTAACTTAGGAGTTGGATTTCGAAATATCCTTTCTTATCCCTTGTATAGATCATAAATGAAACTTCTGTGCAAAATTTCAGCTTGCTACGTCCAAGGGTTTAGCCTGGGCGATGATAGGTGAGTGAGTCAGGATTTCGTGTATATACATATGTATATATATTGATTATGTGAGTTCTTCGAAAAATATTTGAGACGTGTTTTTTTATCGGCAACCATCCACTCTGAAGGGGTGAAAACAGTTTTCGAAGTTGAGGGGTAAAACCACATTTTTTTAAGATATCTCGGAAACCAGTGGTCGATAAAATTCGATTGTTTTTTTGAATTGTGTGTTTTTTAATGGAAAATATAGTCGTGCAAGAAAATTTTAACAAACGTTTTTTGTTTAAATAATATATTAAAAATTTGATGTTTTTTGCAATTCCTCGTATCTATCGTTGCTTAATTTTAATGTAAATTCGGGTGTGTGATCTTCGATCCAAAGTAGAGGATACGTGTTTCAGGATCTTCTTTTTTTCGCCATTTAACAATAATTATGCATAATGAAAGATAGTCTTGCACCTTCCGTGCAGAGGAAGGAATTCTGACAGTAATTATTTAGAAGTTGGGCATCCTCTCAGATTTTGATGAAATTTAAATATGCATAATTATATTCTGAGAAGAAGAGTTTGTGAATGCCTTTGACGTTTGAACTCACGTTGATCTTTGATGATCAGTTTTCTGAATTCTAATGTAAATCAAAATGTATAATACTTCATAATAATAAAGTAATAATGGTGCTGGTTTAGGTACATTTTGCATTTAGACGACCAAGTTAAAAATTAGAAAATAATTTGTCGTACTTGCCTGTTTTTACCGTAAGTACCTTTGGTCACGATGGCACTCCCCCCTCTTCCTCAAAGTCCGAAGTTATACGAATCGCTTTAATCTCCGACAGAATTAGTACCAAGGAAGTTTAAATTACGTGCGAAAGAGCTAGTTCTTCTTGTCATTCTGCCCCGCAGCTATCATTCACCTCTCTTTCGGGGTCCTGCCAACTTTTAGTTACCTAAAAGGTGGGTATTTATAAATGTAACAGAAATTATATATGCTTTGAAGTCGTTTTACATTTGCAGAATTATACGTGTGTCTACAGCCAATTAATTCTTTAGCTTTTGATGGACTTTGTCCACTCCACTACTGTCTCTCAAGTATCTTGACTTGGTTTTCTATTAAAAAATACAATTTAAAAAGGATTAAAAGGATTAAACAAGTAATCAATGTAAAACCATACATAACTAAACTATAATGAAAGTCGTTGTCAAATAAAAATACAAACATTACGTAGAGTAACTGCACCAGTGAATGAACATTTAAGAAATTGTTCAGGAAGATATTATTTTTTTAAATATGTAAATTGAAGGAATCTCATATATGCCAAATGGTTCCCTATACTTCATTTGTCAAAAATAAATGAATACAAATAAAATGAAATTACTATTATTTTTCTTTATTAAACGTTAATAAAGAAAACGTTAAACGATAATTATTGGTAATAATTATGATTATTGATACTTATTAATATTAATTATTTAAAATTTGTTGAAATATACCAAAGCGTTCATTTACTGGTGCCCATTTATTCACTTAATGAATTGTTAATATAAAGTACAGGACATTTGATTGACATATAAAGAAATTATGTGAGAAAACGAATGTATTGCCTCGGATAGGAATCTGTGTTAACTCTAGAGTCTCTTTTATAAAATTAATCTAATTTTCTTCGTCTGAATTAAAAAAGCCGTGGCTGTTGCG
This sequence comes from Lasioglossum vierecki, assembly GCA_028455595.1. Classification (NCBI taxonomy): domain Eukaryota; kingdom Metazoa; phylum Arthropoda; class Insecta; order Hymenoptera; family Halictidae; genus Lasioglossum; species Lasioglossum vierecki. Next base: position 10,547,898 of record CM052336.1, read on the forward strand.
GTTGACAGCGACGGTATTAACATCTTTTGTACAGTGCAAGGAACACTCGAATGAAATCACGACCGAAATGGTCCCGGCAAACGATTCCATTGCTATTATAGCTGCGAGCGTAATTCTATGAAAGATACTTGATATTTTACTGCGCCAACGAGTGGATCTCTGAGAGGAGATACACATCAGAGACTCGCAACGATTAAAGTAGCTGCAAATAACCCCGGTAATCAGTACAGAAATTAAGTCAATTAGTGTGAAGGCAGGGTCGTGGTCGAAGATCGGCGAAGGCAAAGGGGCTAATTTAAACTTAGTTCAAACGAATTTCATTCCACGGTCGCGCGCCCGCGTGTTCGCTTTCCTCCCCCGTGCCTTGTCATCCCCGTTAAACAAGAATAAAAAAACACAGCGTGCTACTTCCGAACCGGCAGCCATCGCAATTTATGTTTTTAAACTGAACAAGATTACTCAAACGGCAAATTGCACAAGTGCGGAGAATTATCGTAATCGTAACTATTCCGGTTTCAAATGTTGCGACAGAATTCTTTCGTGTATTACTGTAAGAGGCTTGTACTCGAGATGAAATAGTTAATACGACCTCTACAGTAATTGAACCACTTAGCAAAATTCAGCACTATTCGAATTGTTTCGAATAAATATTTATATAAAATAATTATTCAAATAAATTCTTTTAAGTCGAATAAACGATTCGAATAAATTCTTCTCAGTCGAATAAATTCTTTTTAGTTGAATAAATTCTTTTAAGTCGTAGAAACTATTCGAATAAATTCGTTTTAATTGAATAAATTCTTTTCAGTCGAATAAACAATTCAAATAAATTCTTCTCAGTCGAATAAATTCTTTTTAGTTGAATAAATTCTTTTCAGTCGAATAAACAATTCGAATAAATTCTTTTAAGTCGAATAAACAATTCGAATAAATTCTTTTGAGTCAAGTAAACGATTCGAATAAATTCTTTTTAGCCCAATAAAATATTCGATTAAATATACTGATTGTTTTCGTTTTTAATTTCAACTAATTACTATACGAATAAATCCGAAGTGGCCAAAAGAAGATTCTGGTGTAAACTGTCAAAACTTGTCCAAAAAAGAAACTTGTTAAAAAAAGTCGGATATTTGTATTTTCAGAATTATATTGGATCTCAATAGACAATCGATTTTGATAAAAATCTAGCTTTCAACTCGCGTGCTTATGTATTCAGACTGCGGAAAGGTAGGGTAAAAGGGCGGATCCTAAGGGGAATAAAAAAATCGTGGGATGCCGATAAAACGAATGGGAGGATAAACGAATGATAGAGGTAGAGAGGATATTAAAAGTTCTACAAAATGGTCGATATTGACAATATTGTATAACGTTACTGTTAAAAATCGGAAGTTCGTATATTAGTGGAAAATCAATATAAAATTGTTAGGTCGCTACTTCCTAGAGTCAGTGAAAAAAGTCTTCATACACCCATTGAAATCATGAATATTTTTTACAAGTGGACCTCACGAATTCACTTTTATCAAGAATCTAGAACAATTATTATATTTTACTAAATAACGTGTAAAGAAAATTTCAAGATAATTTGTAGTTGACAGGAATTGCGAACAAAATAATATTTATTGATTTTACTACTTTTTCATCCGAGTTCGTAATGAAGATTTAAGCAATACGGGAGACGTTGCAATAAGCTAAAAACATTTAAAGTTTAATTTAGAAAAAGGTATTCCGTGTTAAAGTATGTAAGCATTTTTGACTGTCTGTATAGTAATGTTTCAACTTTAATTTTAAAAAAAATTTCATCGCTCTGTCTCATTTGTTCCATAATGTGTTCCATTTATTCCATTAGCATTACTCAAGACGTCACCATGGAACAAACCGATGAAATCTGTGTCAAAAACAAAGAATTTTCGATAAAAATGAGATAAAGCGATGACATTTTTTAAAATGAAATCTGAAACATTGTAGATTATGGAAAAATAGGGAGATTATAGTACGAATGTTTTTAACCTGGAAAAAATAAAAGTTTAATTTTTTAACTATAATTCGAATTTTTGAAAAATCCTGAGGTCGTGGCAAAATTTTGAGGCAAGATTTGAATTTAGCGTGAAAAAATCTACGGCAAATAATGTATCACAAGTTAAAAAAAATTTCCGCACGTGGTATTGAAAAAACCACAATTTTAACGAATTTTTTTAAGGTGAAAAAGCGTTCGTACCACAATCTCAATAATTATTTCACATTCTGCCAAGTTTCAGCTTTCATTTTAAAAAAATTTAATCGCTCTATCTTATTTCTATCGAAAGTTCTTTGATTTTGACACAGAACTCTACCGTTTGCCCCATAGTGCGGCAGTGTATACAGTGTTCTTGTAGAAATTCGAGGACTATAATAGGGACGTAGAAAAAGTGGCCCGGTTTTCCTCAGCAGGTGTGTGCGAGACGTTCCGGTGTCTGTGTATTCTAGCTGCCGGGCACTTGTTGCTCCTCTGGCAAACCCCCTGGGTGTTTACACGCTAAATAAGTGTATACAACAGCACCGTCGAGGAGTGGCTCGCTTCGCCACGGTGTTTTCAAAGCGTCAGCTTATCCCACCGTTTCGATCTTCCTGTACGCCAACACAGAGGGACACGTTTCTTCGCGGCAGGATGTTCCTGTTGCGCGGAATTAGGAAACTTTTTGCCGCGGTGACCAAAAATAAAATAACAAACATTTTTTCGAACCAACAATAAAACTTTCGACCTTCCTCTGTCCTTCATTTTCACAAATGTGTCTCTGGTTGATTACCACTAAGTCCACCGAGCATTAAAAGTGGCTGGCACACGTATTACGCCATTACAAAGAACAGATTAAGTTTATATAGACTACCTGCTATTTTTACAATAGTGTTACAAAATTTCATTTAACGAATTTATTCAACCAGTTTCTACGGAAAAGTCATCATGATTTCAACCATTCTAAAATAAATAATCTGGGATCGGTCACTGTGTACTATACTATACAAATACGTTATTGTACTAGATACTATACCAGATACTATATATGTTACTATACTGGATACTATACTTGATACTATACTGGATGCTATATTGTATACTATACTGGATACTATATTGCCTACTATACTGAAACTATACTAAATACATAACTATACTAGATACTATACCAGATACTATACTGGCACTATACTAAATACATTACTATACTAGATACTATATCAGATACTATACTGGCACTATACTAAATACGTTACTATTCTAGATGCTATATCAGATACTATACTAAATACGTTACTATACTACATACTATATCAGGCACTATACTATATACGTTACTATACTAGATATTATACTATATTATATGCTATAACTGTAACTGTACTATACTATAATACTTACTATACGATATACGTTACAGTATACTATATGTATACTTAATTAATAGATTGACATTGTAATTAACTTTCTACTGGCTTTTAATCAATCGCCGGTTTGTGGCATCAGGCTCCGATTACTGGTCTAATCTCCTGTGGTAAAATTATGCAAGGAAACTGAATAAACTTTCAAACACTAATAAAAACATCGCATTATAGATATTATAGAAACATAAGTCAATCTTAATGCTGACAGTAAGCAATAATAGTCGTATTTAATTTAATAACTAACACCTTTTTACCCATTGTTAGTATAATATTCTCTATGTGCCATACGAATCTTGACTGACCATTTTCAAACGCTGAACATTTAACAAAATTTAACGACTATGTTAACGAACACAATTATGACATCTGCTGCAGTGGAATTTCAAAAGAAATCCACGCACACTGCTGTAGGTTACATCGACACTCTGTGCATTGTTAAAATATTTTATTAAATATACACACCACTTCTACTAAATATTAAAACAATTTAACGGAAGAAAGTTATGATATCTCGAATGAAAGTTAAAATATCTCACATTCCATATGTCAAATTCCAATATTATTTGCATCTTACAGAAACGATTAAAAAAATTAATAAACGTCTATGTACAGGGTGTATAAAAATTATATGTTACGACCACCATAACGTGATTCTACACCTCACGATCGGTGAAGATCTGTAAAATTGTCCTTGACTGACATTTTTAAGATTTTGAAGGTCAAATTTATAAATCAAATGTTAAAAGTGTAATTTTTATACACCCTGTACCTCCTGTATCTTGGAATCAATGCAGACAATTTGTATTTTCCAAAAAAATTAGTTCAGCAATCAATTTCGAAGCATTCGTTGAAGTCAGCTCGGTGGACTGACATCGTCCCTGAAGGGGTTAATAGAGAGGCGAGAGCGAAAGACAGCATTTCCGAACGCACAGCGTCCGGAAAGTGAATAGAGTAGCAGAAAATGTCGGAAGAAAAGCGCTTCCTCGTGCGCTTGCACACAATGAACGCAAACGAGCGGAGAGATGTAACAAGCAGAAAGAGAGAGAGAGAGAGAGTGTGTGTGTTCTCGTGTATACGCCGGGTTTGTAACGAGTACAACGAGGGCTCGCGGAAGGAGGATCAAAGCACTTATTTCCGCAAGTGTGTGCGCAGGCAATCAACACGAGCGTGAACCGCTGCGTGACATCAGAACACGCGCGAAAACACGAGTGCGAGGACAGTTAAACGAATGCCTTAGTAAGTGGACTTCCTGTCGTTTATTTTTCCATTTTTTTCAGAAACCGAAACAATTCATTTCATAGTAAATATTTTTAAACAATCATCTCCGATTTCCATGATTTTTCAATATGTTTTAACCCCTTATCGTATTTTGACGAGCCAGACTCGTGATGAAGGTTTCTACTACGTCTAAAAAAATATGAATGTGACTCGTCTCATTTTAGATGAAATAAAATTTGATTCGTTTGTGATCAATAGACTAGCGGATTTTTATGCATTTGCGTAGAAATGGGCTGAGTGAAATTTAAATCAACGACGGCTCAGGAAAATTTAAGATTGTTGTAACGTTGTTTTCAACGTAATAAGATCATTGAGGAATGAAATCCATATTTATTTTACTCCTACTTTTCTCAATAAATGCAGAGCATTTTTATTTCGCATAAAGAGCCGTAGTCCAGTAATCAATATTTAAGCATTAAAATAAATGTAGCCTTACTAAAAATATATATTTTTCTTGTCTCTTTTGCGACAGTTTTGTGCATAAAGACTAAAGACTTGTGCGGAATCACAGTAACTGTGAAGAAAAATGGTACGGCAACGGGTTCAATATAATAAAAGTTGTAGTTATGGATGATTCAAAAAATAAGTGAAGAAAGGAATATAATACATTGACGGTAGTCAAGCGCGGCTGATCATGGCCGGCCGATACTACTTCTTTTGAAGGTAAACCTTACATTTAGGGGAGACAGCTCCGATGACCTTGAGCTGGACATACGTTGTCAAGGATAACATTCTGAACAACTTTTGTCATTACAACTACCCGGTGCTCGGTTTTAGTTTTCGAGATAATTGCAAAAAAACTATTGCTAGTACTAAATTGAATTTAGTCCTATATTGAGGCGCTGAACGAAGCGACTATTTCTTTATACAGAAAAATGTCGTAGAAGGGAAACAAGAATGTATATTATTCGTATGACTACGTTTATTTTAATGCTTAAATATTGATTATAAACATATCAAATTTTATTTCATCTAATACGAAACGCGTAACATTCATATTTGTTAAACTTTATGAAAAAATGCTTTATACCAATTTTCAACCCTATATGTTTAGGGGGTGACGCGTCCCACACTACCCTCCCAGCTATCACCTGTGGGAGGGTGTGCGTAAGCGTGTCCGATGACATGTGTTGTCAAGGACAACATTCTGAACAACTTTTGTCATTACAACTACCCAGTGCTCGGTTTTAGGTTTCGAGATAATTGCAAAAAACTATTGCTAGTAGTAAATTGAATTTTCCGTATTCGTGCACGCTTCGTAGCAACGTAAGCCTGCCACGACGCAACGTCAGTTTACTGTTTTTGTAAACACGTGTGGAGATAATAAAGAAAACAGGGTCGGTCTCACTCTATACAGAGTAATACATATATAGGGTAAGCTTTCAATTTTTAAAGACTACTCTCCGCCCCTCCACGACGTAACCACACCTCACTCTGTTCGTATTATTTTTCCAGTACTATTTCAAATTGTGGATGAAAACTATAATGCAAAGATCATTCGAATAGAGTGAGGTATGGTTAGGTTAGATCAAAATGTCGAAATCTATAATATATTTAAATTTCTTTAACTTTTAAGAGTCTCTAAATAACTCACGAGACTTGCAACTAATGCACTGATGTATGCACTGATCGCTACTGATTTGCACTGGATCGCACATGGGTCACATTCGAATATATGGATTCTTACTATGTTTATTTCTCTAAGGTGTAGCTCATTCGAAACTATGACATAAAATGTTTGAAAATTCAATTTAGTACTATAGCAATAGTTTTTTACAATTATCTCGAAAACTATAACCGAGCATCGGGTAGTTGTAATGACAGAAGTTGTTCAGAATGTTGTCCTTGACAAAATATGTGAAGGTCAAGGTCATCGTAGCTGCCTCCCCTAAACGTAAGGCTTACCTCTAATTCTTGCACACCTACTTGCTCACAAGAAACAATGTTAAGTTTGTGTGGAAACGTCTCCCATAAAGAGCACAGTTGTATCGAAAGAGAGACCGTCGAAACCGGAATATTATTATCGAGATCCTCAGTCGCGTGACTTACTCCGTGGAAAGTAACGTTATAACGAGATATCGCGGGATGAATGGAAACGCAACAAGCTACACGCTGAATGTGCCAAATTGAGGAGGGTCATTTGTTTGATACAAGCGTCGCTGTGGTAACCCATGACAATTCCCCATCCTCTTTCGTCCTGTGCGCCGCTGTCTCGTTTTTTCCTTCTCTCGGTTGGCCTTTTTTTTGTTTCGACGTCGTAATTTCACCGTTGGTGATCGACCTGCACTGGTTCCCGTGATTGGCACGCGTCAATGACAGGAACTGCGGCGCAGTCCCTCGCCATTTCTCACCCGGCCCACGGTGAAATGGTCCACGGTGCGGTCGTCATCGTGCAAAGGCTCACGCTCGAGACTTTGACATCTGTGCCATAAAAGATTAATGGATCATTCGTCTACTGCTTCGATCCCGATTTCGATTACTCTCTTTCTCTTGACTGTGGCGCGCGTGTATCGCGTCGTACCTTTCTTTGCCACTCTTTCACACGACTATACCGCTCGAATTGCTTTGCAGTCGCTATTCCACACGCGAAAGAAATATTTCGATAATGCTCGCTGCATACTAAACGACGCATTTGCGTGTTGCAGTTGGTTTTCGTTTCATTCAGTTTACCTTTATTTTCTCCAATCTTCGTTCAACATGTAATGCAAGTAAGTCAACTAATTGTACCACTGCATCGTTCTTTTCTTTGTACAGTAAAACCTTAAATGCTTCCGGGATCTCTTTTGTACAACCTATACTCGACGGAAATGTTTAGTTTCAGGTAGACTGAAGTTCGCTTTTACGTGTCTTCCGTTCTTTATATTATTTCCAGTCAGTCTTTCACACTCTCTCTCCCGAGGTTGCCTATAGGACACTATTTCTCAAGTTCGCGTAGCACATGTTTCAGTTACATATCTATCACCATGGACGAAAACTCAGTTCTTTGTAACTCCACATTATTAAGTTAAAAATCTTCAAGTTAAATCTTTATTAATTTAAAATCTTACACAGCTGTGTCGTAATATAGGTATTCGAAATCCACTGAAAACGTATTATTTTTTAGACGCAATAATATATCAATTGAAGATGATCCACATAGAGATCGAAACGTCGAGTTAAATTAATTTGCAAACTTGCTATTAGTCTATATATGATCGAAATCACAAAATTTACTATTAATACAACGTCTTATACAATAACATCACAATATTTGTTCAAAGTCAAAAATACGTCAAAAAGACCAGATTCGGAATCAACGCGAAAAAAAGATCCACCCGACAGTTGTATGGAAACAAGAAAAAAGTTGAAATTTGTTGGACAGTGTTTTAGGGGTTGTGAAAAAAATGTCGCAAAAAAATTTTCACCAAGTACAGTATTTTATCCATATAAGTCCCCAGCACGGATCTGCCGAGGGACATTTATACGCCAGGGACAGTATTCTTTCACTTTTGCCGAACGTAGAGAAGGACAGCCGAGCTCGAGAGGCGAGAACAGTAAACATAGTTAACCCAAATTTCCAACTACCTTATTTTTTGATGGGACTTCGATGACAATATTTGTGGCATTTTTCTAATTAAATTCATACCAATTATGATATAATTCCGATGATATTTACTCTTGTAATAGATAATTAAAGTTTCGAGCGCAAGGAAGGATAGTCGCCGGCGAATGCTACTCTGCGCCGCTTTCTTTCCCATACGCTATCCTACCTCGCGCCCGAAACTTCAATTGTCTATTACACAAGTAAATATCATCGGAATTATATCATATTTGGTATGATTTTTATTAGAAAAATGCCACAAATATGGTCATTGAAATCTCATAAAAAGAATAATGTAAAATAGAGAAGTTGGAAATTCTGATTAGTCGGGCTCACCGATATACCCGAGCCGCATGGTGTCATATTTCTCGGCGACCGAGGCCTGTCGAGCTTCATGGCCCCTCAAGAGGGTACACCCCGCAGTAGTAGGGATAGATATGGGACATTTATAGTTTAGCCATTTGGGACATTTATGGATAAAATACTGTATAATTAAGGGCCACCCTAGTGTACACGTTGAGTTCGATCGCAGTCCCAGATACTACGCATTAGTTTATCTGTCGCGGATCGATCCGGAGAGGATCGCGGGGCGTTAATTCCTCAAAACCAGTGCGTCAAACCGCACTTCCTCCGCCAGACTCATCTCCTCTCGGCAAGACTTGGCTTTGGTCTCTCTCTCTCCCTCTCTCTCTCTCTCTCTCTCTCTCTCTCTCTCTCCCTGTACGTGAATCGTGATTACCGCTTATGTGCGATGCACCGTTGTCGACGTCGGTCGCTCGCACGAACGATTATCGACGGTGTAGCGCGCGTGCGAGAAGCGTTCGTTCGATCCGCGTCTCTTCCTGGAAAGGATCGGAGATTGGTGACGCCTCAGGATCACTGGAGCAGCATGATCCGATGCGAGGGGTTTGCTCGATCGCGTATTCAGTGGCCTTGATATAATTACATCGGCCTGGTAGCCATCTAAGCGACACTCTTGTCCCGTTAACGACACTGTCTTGCGGCGTTTCCCGTCGACGACGTTATCGACGCTCTTCTATACGTAATTGCGCGCAGCCGGCTACCAACACAACTGGAGATCCAACCCTTGGACGAAGGAGAAACTCGCGATGAGTGTGCCTTTCACCTTCGCACGATCAGGAGAAATTGTCACGAGTCTCCTTTCAGTTACTTTACATTTTCGTTTCTACACATTCGTTGTTTTCGTTTTTGTTTCAATTGCTTGTTTCAGTAGTAGAGTAATTGTTACAATATTCTTTCGAACGCAATGGCTCTTCTTATAAAATGATATGTGATATAGCTTGATTCTACACCTCATGATCGGTGAAGATCTGTAAAATTGTCCTTGACTGACATTTTTAAGGTTTTGAAGGGCAAATTTGTAAATCAAAAGTTAAAAGTGTAATTTTTATTTTAGATTTTGTAACGAATGAACCACAAATATCTCACATTCCATATGTTAAATTTCAATATTATTTACAACTTACTAAAACGATTTAAAAAAAGAAATAAACGTCTATGTACAGGGTGTACAAAATGATATGTTACGACCACCATAACGTGATTCTACACCTCATGATCAGTAAAGATTGTCCCTGACTGACTTTTTCAAAGTTTTATTACGATTGCATCGTGTTCTACTCATCGAGAGGATAAAAAGTGTCAAAGAAACCACAGGTCGGAAACGTAATTAATCAAATACAAAATTGTAGAGATATTGCACGACTATCTAGAAGAAGATCTTTGCATGAAGTATATTTTTCATTTGCCAGGATCCTTATCTGAGAGGTGAAAATAGCCCTTATAGTTGGAGGGTCTGGGATAATGATTTTTAAAACTGTTGGTGCATGGATGATAAGAATTCAATGGTTAACATTATATATAATATTTTGGTTAAACGATACAACAATGTAAAGATATGATGATAATAATACTGCGACCGGGTACATCTTCGTTTATCATGCGGTATACCGCATTACATTCCTCATCATGCGAATATATACAACACTTGCAGATACTTAGTTACATACGCAAATAAAATAAAATTATTTAAAATTCTACGATACAATGGTGTCCGAAATTTGACTACTCCCTTCGAATCAGTTCCAAAGAATAGGAAGGAAGTGTAGTAGGCAGAGTCAGCTAGCGAACTCGTGGAGTAACGTGGCGTCGCGACGTCGCAGAACTAACACTGTCACCGTTGACAAATCTACAACCATCCTTCGCTGATAAATTCAATTAAATAATTATACTTCACCTCCGGCCGGTGTCCCCTCCGTCGTTGCCACGTTGCAGCGCGAGCCAATCCTAATCTTGAAGACGCCGCGCCGCTCCGGGTCGGGCAACGAACAAGCGAGGAGCCATTTCTGAAGTTTATAGCCGGTCCGGGATCAGCCGAAGCGGGCGAGAAACGGGGAGGGCGGTTCGTCTTAATATAAAGCGAGTTGGTAAGTTCGGCGCAGCCAGCAGAAGCTAACTTATAATGCGATTTGTTTAATCGGCGCCGACTACTTTGTTCCGCGCGGCGTTTTCCGTCGTTCTTCCCGAGGAATGGGCCTTCTTCTTCGGCTTCCCTCTTGTCGCTATCTTATTGTTAGCCACCTCTCCGCCCCGCCGCACCGCTAACCGTCGTGGCGATCTCTGCTGTCGCGCAATCCGTTCGACACTATCCGAACTAACGTTGCGACTCCAACCAAACAGATTCATCAACACGTCCGGCGTTTTTCTGTACTTTCTCCTCTTTTTTTAACACTCGGTTCACGGATCCACCAAAAGTCATTATTCTATACTACTTTATTAAAGCAACGGGTGTCTGTCCAATTTTACCACGTTTTTATCAGCTCGCAATGACTTTGCAATTGATTTTAAACTAACTTCCTGATGAGCTAAAGACTTGAAATTGAATACATGGCTCAGAACTAGATGACAATGCATTATTGAAAAAAAGTTTGTTTTTAAAGTCCATCCGTTTAAGAGAAATAACAATTAAATATTTTTACCGTTACATCCCCCCGCGAAATGCTATCGCGTTCAGCGATCCCCACTCCGCGCGACAACGCTCTCTACTTTACTATGCGCGCGCACTCTGACTCATCCCCACTCCACGGACCCACTTCGCACCGACGCGCGACGGAGCTTAGTATATAATAGTACGTCGCCGCGCGACGATCGGTAATACATCATCGCTTTGTTTACCAAGTGAAATTTACAGTAAGCTTAGTAAGTATTTAAGGTATTAATAAAGAGTGACACAAGCTACCACTTTCTTTCTTCCTTCATTACTTTTATTTCAAACGTATCTTACGTTTAAAAGATGTAGTAATTTGATTAAAAAAATTTTCTTAATTGAGAATAATGTGTTTCAACATTTTACCCACCGGAAGCCTATTAATAGGATTTTTAATAATTGTGCTGCACCAAAAGAAAGCATAGAAATCTTTTACATTGCAATCTTAAATGAAACTATTAAATGACGTTATCGAGGGTGAGTTATTAGCTCAGAATGAAAATTTCTGTTAAAGGTTCCATTAAAAAGTGTTTAACTATGTATCACAATTAGGTCAGCAATGCGTTAATCATATATAGCTACTCCAGCTGTCCAATTAAAAATTGGACATTTCCTACGCAACAGCCTGACACAATTACCAGGGGGTGAAGTCTTGCTGGTCAACGTACGCGGCGAAGGATCGAGCCACCATAAAAATTTCTATAAACCTGAGATTCCGATTTATGAGACCGCTTCTTGTCGATCCCCCTCGACCTCCGCGGCAATCAATACCGAAAAGATCTATATAACGTATCCAGCAACTCCTCAGCGATTCAATGTTTTTACCGCAACGCTTCGCACCGGAAGCGCCGTTTCTTCCCGCTGCTGTCTCATTCCCGCTCGTCCTCACCAATCTTCCATTGCTCCCGGCCGGAAGGAACCCCTCGTAGCTCTTCGCCGCCTGCTGCACCCCCGTTCCACCCCCACGCCGCCAGTTTCTCTCCCATCCCCGATCCGAGGCGAAGCTAGCCGAATTAATAGACACTTTACCTTCCCTTTTTGGACAATTTGAGAATTAGCGTCGACTGGATGTAACTCATTCATGGGTAGTTAACGACGACCGGTCTTACTAGGGTGGGTTGGCGGAGGGAACGTTTTCGGGGGGGGGGGGGGGGGGGGGGGGTGGGGGGGGGGGGGGAGAGTGGGAGCAGCGAGTCGGAGATGGTGGACGGTTGCGCTTAATACGCGAATCATAAGTCCCGAAGTTCTTATACCGCGAGCTGCCCCGTAAGGAATGGCCGAAGGGAAAGAAGCCGCAAAGAAACTCCTAGGGAAAAAGAAGGTCGCGGCCGGATGACGAAGACGATGGCTGGTGTGTGCTGGTGTACCAACCCCTTCGCCAAACCCCGCCGCCCTTGCAGGATAGCGACGGTTTGCCGATGAAGTGGTGGGGAAGGAGAGGCGGCGGAGGTGGCGGCAGAAGAATATGCGGCTGCAAGAAAGAGCCGTCCAATATTTCAGCGCGGGACGATCGCGACTGAGCGACCAGAGCAGCGACCACTTGAAATATCTTGTCGCCGGGCGAAAACTTTCAGACCCCGGCGAACTGAAACATGCTGACGTAACCAGAGAAGATGGCGGACCGGGAACCGGCGGCTCCGGTCGTCGCTGGAACAACCTAGGATCGTCGATGGCCACTCCACCGACCTGTCCTGCCCCGCATTCCTACGTATCAAGGGGTCGCGTCAGGAGGCCGAGAAAAACCGGACATCGTAATTGTTGTAAGTAGACCGCAGATGTTCATGAAAAATAATAATGGTTTCCATTGATTGTGGAAAGCAGGATTAATATACAAATTGATTTCGTCCCTTAACGAATTTGTTGCATTAGGAACAACATTAACACAGTCTTGAATATTTCAATCCCTTCGATTTCTTCGTAAACGCATAAAGATCCGCAGTTTAGTTACAAAACAAATTTTAAGGGTGTAATACATTTTTATTTTGCATGAAGATCTGTTCATAACCAAAATTTGTTAATTAAATGTATTAAACCCTTAAAATTTGCCTTGTAATTAACGTAACAAGAATAATATAATAATATAGTTGATTTCATCCCTTAACAACATTAGAAAATTCTTGAATATTTAAATCTCTTCAATTTCTTCGTAAACGCATAAAGATTCGCAGTTAGTTACAAGACAAATTTCAAGGGTGTAATACAATTAATTAACAAATTTTGGAACTGCGGATCTTTATGCGTTTACGAGGAAATTGAAGAGATTGAAATATTCAAGAATGTTCTAATGTTCCTAATGCGACAAAGTTGTTAAGGGATGAAATCAATTTTTATATTATTTCTGTTACGTTAGTTACAAGTTACAAGACAAGGTTTAAGGGTGTGATACGTTTAATTAACAAATTGTGGTTATGAACGGACATTCATGCTAAATAAAAATTTTCTACTTAAATTGCAGCAAAACTTGAGTGAAATAGAAATGTATTTTCTTTCTTAATATGGTTAATGGATTCAAAACTAACGTAATAATATTTATTTATATTTATATTAAATTCTTCTTGTGTTTTGCTATTTTAAATGACACCATCTGATTTTTGTCGTAAATGCGTAAAATCCGCTGTCTAGTTATGAATAATTATTATGAACGACTAAAATTATTTTGGCTACCAGTAATCATTAAAAATGACCGGAGGTTTTTTTGGTTACCAGTAATAATTACCGGTGATTTAACACGTCATGGTCTAATTGTACCTGTACTATTTTAAAAACATTTTGTTGCTTCTGTAACCAGACATTCTCTTCAATATTGTTTCTTTATCCAATGTTCCCCATTTTTATGTAAAATAATTTTTTGTTTGTACAACGACCAAGTTAGAATCGAAAATATACAAATAGAATACAAATAATTGGGATTACAAAGGGGTAACTCGTGCAAAATTTTTCCATTTTCTTACCGTTATGAAATTATCGAAATCTTCCGAAAAAGTGAGTGCACACGCAAATAAAAATACTCTTATTTTCGATTTCATGAGAATACTTCATCAGCGTTAGAAGTATATAAACGGAAGTTCTACGTTCGCATTTTTTGGTGCATTAATCATCACGACGAAATCGAAAGCCCTTCCTATAATGCTCCAGTCCTCCTTACTTTTTAGCCTTTCCTCTCTCATTGTAATCCATACAAAAGCATAAGATGTTCAAAAGTCACAGTTATCAAATGAACGAATCGATTCTCTTCTAATTTTTCTCCTTCGATCAAATGCCTAGAAATGTTAAACCAATGGATTTTCGAGCCAACGCAAGATTAATATAACAATATTTTATTCAGCATTTTCCCCAAAAATAGAAAATAATGTTTTCTTTCACTTTTTGCAAATACTTATTGTCGTACAACAGCATTTTACCATTTCTCTTCATTAACGCGCATGAACTTGAATATTCTGTATGATTCCCGGAGAACGAAACACCTATGTGTCACTGTTAAATTTGTCAGTTGAAAAAAGAACCATTGAGGATATCTGTTGAACTTTTATAATATATGAAGGCTAAAATATGGTGTTACGGACTCTCCTTTGGAATTACGTATGCAATAATGGATACGAAATCAAGTTTTCAAATGTTATCACAATTAGAATATTCATGAGAACGCACGCACATGGATAGTATATCGCTAGACTGCGGATCTTTAAAATAAAAATGTTTAACATTAATTATACAGCAGGAACAATATAAAAATTGATTTCATCCCTTAATTGCTATGTTACATTAGGAGTTTTACATTTTATATTTCACCGAATCAATTTCATCATAAATGTATAAAGATTCATAGTCTATATATTATAAAAAATATATAGTTTCTTAGATAAACAGATTAATTTCTTTAAACTATTCTTAGTTTTTTACATAAATGTTACTTTTGCAAAATCATCTGTAGAGAGAAGTTTCCTATTTCGTTTCATGAACGTCTGCATGTGAATATCAAAGCACAAAACATATCATAATCTAATTAAGATTCACTTATACCGACATTTGGGACATTTGTGTATAACTTTTGTAATGTTTAAGATATTGACATGAGGTTTGAACTAAAACATATTATAAAATAATCTCTTTTTCGAATAATACGTGTTACAATATATTTTTTGTTTAATTTGTTAGTTAGCTATTTTTATAAATTTTTATATAGTTGTTGAATCAGTTGCTTTCCTTATTAAATGATCATAGTAACTAAAATATTTATTCAATTTCATTAATTTCTTCATTTTCGAGGCCCATAGATGCTTACAAAGCTATACAAATTCATTAGTTTTCAATTTCAAAAAGTCGACTTTTTGGTTAAATAAGGTTTGAACTAAAACATATTATAAAATAATCTCTTTTTTTTCGAATAATACGTGTTACAATATATTTTTTGTTTAATTTGTTAGTTAGCTATTTTTATAATTTTTTATGTAATTGTTGAATCAGTTGCTTTCCTTATTAAATGACCATAGTAACTAAAATATTTATTCAATTTCATTAATTTCTTCATTTTCGAGGTCCATAGACGCTGACAAATCTGTACAAATTCATTAGTTTTCAATTTCAAAAAGTCGACGTTTTGGTCAAATGAGGTTTGAACTAAAACATATTATAAAATAATCTCTTTTTTTTTCGAATAATACGTGTTACAATATATTTTTTGTTTAATTTGTTAGTTAGCTATTTTTATAATTTTTTATGTAATTGTTGAATCTGTTGCTTTCCTTATTAAATGACCATAGTAACTAAAATATTTATTCAATTTCATTAATTTCTTCATTTTCGAGGCCCATAGACGCTGACAAAGCTATACAAACTCATTAGTTTTCAATTACGAAAAGTCGACTTTTTGATCGAATGTTCCAAAACTTTTCGATCCGGACCACTGTGGCGGCGTATAGGTCCGCCAGAAACTGCAAGAGGCAGCTAAAACCGCGAAGGGGTTAAGCAGCGGTTCGAAGCGGTGTCCTTGTAATTTCGCGGAGCAGCAGCGTAGAACGTAAAATATGTTAAGTGGTTGGGCATAAACGACCCTGCCCAATAAAATCCCGATCCTGTGAAAAGTGGTATGTACGCGGAAGTCGGTGTGTCGGTGTCTCTGGTTGGTCCGTCGGGCGTGAGTCGAAGGTCGTGGCAGGCAAGTTAGTCGAAGAGGGAACAAGGTCGATACAGTCGATGTGTAATGTGGCCCGATATCAGCCGAGGCCGAATAATGCTGCGGAGGTGAGAGAGCCGCGCGTCTGGTTCCGCCGCTTAGGGGTTGAAGTGAAACTGAGCTCACGGGGACGAGAGCGGGACGTCGTCGGCGCCGGGACGGCGCGCCACGGCGCCACGTGGCCAACCCCAACACCAACGAACCAGGACACCCACACATCCATCGGGAACAGCTAAAGAGTGGAGGTAACCTTCCGCGTCCTTCTTTTTCCTCTTCCCTTTCCTTGCTTTTACTCACACTCGCGAGGACGAGCCCCACACACGTCCTCCCTTCCTCCCTCCATCCAGGACTATCTCAAATTGCCGGGGATATCGCGCTCCTTCTTTCTTTCTATCGGTGTCCATCCCCTCCCTAGCGAACAGTAGAACAGAGGGCCAGATATGTAAGAGAACGATTTCTCGATAATGGTCGTTTCTCTAACTCATACAACGTATCGGATCATTTTTTTCAACTGGCCGGTCCACACTAGTCCAAGCTGCCGATCTCACAATTCATTTGGTAAAAAATCAATTATCTCGTATCGGTGTTTATAACGCATCTACGTTACTTTATAAATGTTTGGCAATGCCGGAAATGTCGATATTAATGATATTTAATGAAATTTATAATTGGAACGAGCATTTAAAATTAAACATTTTGTGAACATGATTTTACAGTTCTATAATGGCAGCTTGGACAAGGAAAAATTATTCCATCATTTTCCATAAATGAATGTTTATAATTTCAATAACTGGACAATACAATACCGGCTATTTGTCCGTGGTAGGTTTAATGTTGAAACGACAATAACGTATTTAGCCCTTTGTCCTTCAAAGTATTTTTTTCTTTTTTGTTTCAGAACAGTAGCTTTGTTAGCACATGTAGATCAGCTGGGAAATATTGGATTGAAAAAAAAGTTCGCAACGTTTTCAAATTAAGAATCGAAGATGAAATTAAGGTATTTATTCACGTGTTTATTTAATAACAGGAGTAGTTGACTCGAAAATGGCAAAAATTAGAAGAACAGAATAGAAAATATGTTATTGAACAAATATCTGAATTTTAGCTTTAAATTTTAATTCACAAACCTACGAACTTTCGTTCCAACACGATGCAATTGTTTCTACCGATGGAAAAATGTATTATTTAAATCTTCAGTTATGCATGTTCTATTAATAACGATACCTAATAATTGCATTAACGAATCACGATAGATCTTCACCATTCACTTTTGTTACATTAAGTAAATCGCTACGGCGACGTTAAATTTCTACGGTTACCGTTTCGGCAGTGAACGCATTAATTTAGGTATACTTGAAACTTTAATGATAATCCCGTTTGTATTTAACTCACAGAATGTAGAATTAACTCGCGAACGGGACAATCGTGGCACGTGCGGTGCACATAGAGATTTGCGAAATGGGATAATTGTAGTGCGTGTGCGAACAGGATAATTGCGCTGCGTAATACGTATCGACAAACGTAGAGTATATGTGTGCGAGCCTATTAGCGACACAGTGTTAAATATGAACACATTAACCCTTCTCTATCCCTCGCGTCAATTTGACACGGTTTCCCCCAAAATAAGTTATACATTTGTGTGACTTTTATTTCTTTAATGGGGACCACAATCGAAAAACAGAAGATGTAACTGTTACATCGTCAATGTGACTAAAAAATCATTGAAAGATTTTTTGTTTTGAGGGACGGATGAGGGTTAAAATGCATTTCTGTTGATAAAAAGCGTTGAAGCAAACTATCATAAAAGGTACCTCGAAAGAGGACCAAATTTTTCACAATAGAAACACCATGTTTTAGTATATTCGTCAATAAAATAGGTAAAAATGTTAACCTCGTGTTGAACAATAATAATCTCAATTTTTAAAAAATTGTAAATTAGTTTATTCGGTAGTCTATTCAATAGTAACACTAAAACTAGTATTACAATTCCAATTCAAAATCAGAGTAAATACAATTTATAGGAGGTACTTTTTAATAAAGAAGCAATATTTCTTTTTTAATACAATATCAACACAAGCTGAACAATTAGGTGTCTTACTTTTTAATAATTTTATTTTTATAATGTGTTCAAAAATAAGATACCTAACTGTTCAGCTTGTGTTCAAATTATATTACAAAAGAAATATTACTTCTCTATCAAAAAGTTCCTCCTACAAATTAATATAAAAGTTTATTAACCCCTGTGGTTTGGTACAATTAGTGTAATTAATGTTGACATTTCTAAACTTGCGAGCAGGTCGACTTAATTATACGAACACAGAATTAACTACATGAATTGCCTATATTGAAGTAATTTATACATTCCTACAACAGTGAATGTGATTAAATAAAAATGGCATTCTCTCGAAGTGTAATTGGCTGGGAACAGTACCGGAGTTTTAAAGTAATTTGCTGCTTTCGGATTCTCCTCGCCAAGAGGAGGATAATGTGTGACAATGTAACGTCTAACCATAGTTGATCCAACGATCTATGATTCACGAAAAACTCGATTGTCTCCCTGCACGTGTATTTTTACGTCGAGTGTCAATCATAATTAGAATGTTTGCCTACGTAGTTATGCAAATCCTCATCTAAGAATACATATACGTCTCAAGCTTCTATTGCATTCAGACAATTAGATCTACGGTTAGACCAGCAGACGTTCCAGCAAGTAGCTCCTTTAATATTTTTTGGTGAACACGGTGCTGTTTTAATTTATTCAAAGTCTCCAGAATAGATTCGAACGATCTTCGGAAGTGTAACCAGAAAACGAAAAAAAACAGACAATTAAAACGATCCGTCTCGAAAGAATCATCGAAAGACGGAATAAAATTAGCTGAAAACATTTAAAATCTCAAACTCTCTCGAATGAAATAGTCAGGGTGATTCACCAAACATTTGTACCTAAAACATATTTTTTGTTTTCAAAAATACATTAAATGACTCGAGGACAAAGTTAAATGGTAAAATCGGACTCACACACGATACCAAACAACCTTTGCTTTTATGTCAATTTTTGTTTAGAGATATCACGATCACCTTTAATATTTTTGTAAATGGAACCACTTTTTTAAGGATGTTCTGGAGGTAATTAGAGGAAACGTACACAATACTACCAACTCTCAAATACAAAAATACAGCCGAGGTACAGTGCAGTACAGTGTTGTCACGGTTTTTGTTATTATCAGAACATAATTTTACGCGAATTTTACATGTTTATTTTCAATAATAACCATAAATATTGCTTTCTGAGGTATTTTTAATTTATTTAAATATTTATTTTTACCTTCTCATTGGGTAATTTCATTCACAAATTCATTATCTTGTAGTTCAAATCAGGGAATACAATCATTCGCAAAATTCACTTACAATTTTTTATAATACGAAGACAATTTGATTAAAAAATAAATATAACATGAAATTCGCTAATTAAACGGAATCTTTTTAAATTAGTCTATTTTTTTAATTCAAAATATACTCGTGAATGGCTTTCATTGCCAATGTATTGATGGATTTCGAATTTCTTGTACTTTTGTCCCCCACTGTACCTCCAGAAACAGTTTATTCGAATAATTATTTCAGATAAACACTTTGTTCGGGATTTTTCAAGTGACCAACTCAGGTTGCAGGTAGATATACAGTGAGTTAAAAAAAAACAAATGAAAGAAACAGAGAACAGAGTAGATCGCAGGGCTAACAGATCGCGATCGAATGGAGAACATGGGAGTGAGAGGGGTGTTGAGGGGTGGGGCTGGATTCGCAGAGTCGGAAATGTGTTCCCTGAGAGAGCACGTGGTCCGAATAAATATGTCGGACGCGCACGTGCCAAAATCCGCGGAGCGTGGGTGGGATCGTAATTTCGCGCGGCGACGATTTTTCAAAATCAAACGTAACCAAAAGCCCATACGATAAATCCGCTGGTGTTTCTCTCTGGCAGCAGGCGCGTCGCGTAAACGACACGTAACTCAATGTAATTCAATCGGCCTCGCATTTTTGCTCACGTTACCGCCGTATATCAGCTTGCAGATCATACATCGACAGCGTGGCACCGATGTGTGTTCCCTTTTTTTTTTCGTTCGTTTTCGAAAGGTGGCGGGGATGTCGGCAAATGGGGGACGGGGGCAGCGACGGGAGAAAGGGTACAGCGTGTCAGTGATAGATAGAAACGACGCTTCCGATGAAAATTAAAAATATAAAAAATTGTCCGCCTCGTAGGGTGACGCCGCGGAACCGAACTATTTTTTAAATTAAATTCTGCCACTTTCAACGGTATTGGCGTTGCCAGCCAACCTCGCGGACCGTGCGTCGCAGTTTTTCCGACGCCCGTAATCCTGATGCTGCTTCTTTTCAACGTGAGACATCGAACACTGAAATAACGTTGCCAGGTTTGTGTAACACTCTGTCCTGTAACGTGCAAATTTAATGTCCACGCCCGTACCATTTATTCGGAGTGCTGTGGGAGCCTCGGTTTTTCCAGAAATTATGCAATCGACAAATTTTACAGGTACTGTAAGCCGAGCCTCTCGTTTATAAACAATTTGGTTTAACAGTAAACGTACCGAGCCTGAAAAGTAAATGGTACATGTTCCCTTGTAAAAGTGACGAGATCGATTTTATTTATAGTTTGCGATGCTCCTATTATACTACGCGCTCTACTGAAGCTATTTATACAATTAATTCTTATAAAAATGATTTTATAAGAATTAATTGTATAAATAATCAATTTCACCGGTGATCTTAAATCGCCTTGTTAACTTTTAGATGGTTATTTTTAGAAAGAATCTTCAAATCTATGAAGGATACAATCTCTTGAAAATAATTTTTCAATGATAGATGATAAATGATATATTAAGTGAGGAAAAGTTAATTATTGTACGACTCCTTTTTGAGAAGTGGACAATTTTCCGAAAATCGGTTTGGTGTCCAAATGCACCTAGTATTTTCGAAATTGTTTAATCACGATGCACATGTCTAACGAAATCTCTTTCAATTTAATTTCTTCTTGCAAAAATTTGCATTTGCGTATACATTTTAATGAACAGTCTAGTTACGAGTCAGCAGATTTTTATGGAAAATAAAAATGTCATGTAGAAGGTTTTCCCCTCCTTCTCTTAATAATTTTAATAAGTCCATCAATGTCCTCTGATGTTCTCACTGTTTTATAATTTTCTTAGAAATGCGTCAAATCCGCAATCATAAAAAGACACCTTTTTCATTTTGTTCTATGTGCACACAGTTGTAGAGTAATTGGAAGATAAATGAATTGTAAGTTGATGTAGTGGATTGATCAATTTCAGTTGTACATTTGATTTCGGGACAGATTTATTGATAAAACGATGCTAAGTGCCAATCTGAGTGTACAGCGAAGTGATATTTTGAAACGGTCGATAATTATCCGTGACACGCGTAATTATATTTAACCACCGAGTGTGTCTATTCCAACCGTGATTAGCGACATGCAAATACAATTTGGCTGTCACCATATTTTGATCCTATTTCAAACCACAGTTCCATTTATATCGATATAACTATTTTGACCATCTTTTTCAGTAACTTGAAGCGATAGGTCGAATCGCGTCTCTATTTAGTCCACGAACAAAACGGTACTGTTATCATCGTGTTAACATCATTGTCGGACATTAATGGAGTTTCTTGGAGCAATTAGTCGTTTCGATTGCCATTTCAGAACATTTAATAGGCACTTATATCTACTAGCTTCCTTAAACCGTATAGTTCAGAGTTATTATAGTTGACATACACGTTTAGATACGCGTCATTTTAATGCCAATTAAACTGTAACTGGTTTCCAAAAGCTTTCCATTTCAAATAATAATTTATAAATAAATATTTGGAACAATGCTAAATTGTATTTTTCTCAAGTAATCTATTATATAATTTATGTTTTGTATTTGTTTAATTAAACGAACTTAAAGTAAAATAATACATTAAAAAACTGAACATCTGAGAATGTAATATTTATTTGTTGATTGAAAGTTTGTTTATCAAATAACATTAATTATATTTTGATAGATTATATGTAGATTATGTGTAGAGTTATTATTAATATAATAATAATAATTATTATTAATATAAATTAATTATTATTGAAGTGAAGAGTTATATATATTGAATACAATTATTTTTAACGTCTCTGCTCTTATCTTTTGGTTCAACGTCACGTTTGGACGTTTTTCAAATAATTTCAACTCCGCTGGACATTGGCATCTTTTATTCTTAACTGACTTAATAGTCAGTAATAAGTTAAGTTAATGCATAACTTAATCTTTTATTCTCAACTTTGAATGTTTCTGACTCTGTAAAGGAATTGAAAAGTCAAGGAGCCGACAGAGGAAATGACAGCCAATAATTTTCCGGTCTCCTATCCCGAAGAAATATTCTACCGAAAGGTGTGGCACTGTCGAGGAATGCCACGATTCTTTAAAAATACCAAACACTTTTTACAGTTTATATTGCAGTTAAATAAGGTACAAAACTTCACATCAATCGTCAGTTTAGTTTTTTGTGATTCTCATATAAAGGCAGCCTAGTTTTTTGATCTGTCAGGGTACCTTAACCCCATAAATGGACACCACTGTATATGGTGGTACCAGACCCGCCCATATCCCCCACTATACTCGCGCATGCTTGCTACAGATATCACGAGTAGTATCTTCGTTATGGTCCTCTGCGATTTCAATGTTCAGCAGAATAATTATTTAACAAATAAGGCTATGACATCAAAAATATCTTCAGTGAACATAATTAATTTATGTTTAAAATGAAACAACTTTCGTTACAACCGCTTACGAGATATTTCGATTTTTTTCGAGATAAAAAGGACACCCTGTTGTACTGAGTGATTCACTCTCCTGGTTGGAAAAATGTGAAAATGATATGTGCCAGATTGGCCATTTTTGTAACAAACGTTGTCACATTTTTTGTCGCATGTTTTGTTATTAACTATACTGGATATGTATACTACTGTGCAACAGAAAGAGCACCCAGTATAATTAATGACAAACGGTATTCTACAATGATTGATTTATTGCATTTAAAGTATTATATACGAATCCTTTTTCAAAACTTTTTATTTGATCTTTTTAGGCTTTTTTACGTTTTTCTATTGATGTATGCTTTCTCTGTGCTTCTTTCTCTTCAACATTTCATCTTAGAAGACCAAAAGTCTCATAGTTCCATTTGCAAAATTGGTGTTCTACAAATGGCAGAACATCTCAGAACTATTCAATTAACCAGTGGAATCCTTTTTTTCAACATTTAGTGTGTTTTTATTTTATCTTTCACGCTTCTCTATTGATGTATGCTATTTCTGTGCTTCTTTCTCTTCGCCATTTCACCTTAGAAGACCAAAAGTCCCACAGTTTAATTTGTAGAACTGGTGTTCTACAAATGGCCGAACAATATCGTTCTCTACCTGAAAAATCAATTGGCACGAGGTACGGAAGAGGGTTAAAAAATAGCATCCGAGACCAGCGTAACCATTCAACGTTTCCTCGTGAAGCGGTCAGCAGCAGTTTGCCGATGTTCTTTCTGGAGGACGCGATACATCCGCGGGTCGGGAAGAAAAACATAGAAAGGGTGCAGGGGGCGAAGAGGTGAGAGGTATCGTAAAAAGATAGGTAGATAGGGAAAGGGAGAGGGAAAAAGCGGGTAAAAGTCGGGGAACGCGTCGGTCGGGTACGTCGCATCGCATTGGTATTTTGCCAAAGCGGCGGGACGATTGGTTGCCGTGCGGCAAAGTGGATCAGCCGGTCGCATAAAACTTGTCCCGCACCGGAGAAAAATTCTAAAACGCGGCGCAGTGCTTCGCTTGACCGGGAAACATTGCCGCGTGGACACTTTTCTTTTGCTGTCTCGCCGCATTCCCGTCCTCATAAACAAAGTAATGACACACGGACGCGAGCAACCAATTCCCGGATTTCGACGCGCCCCCGTCCCCTATTCTCTGGACAGTTGGTAGTCGTGCGCGAGCGCGGTATGCATGTGTGCAAGAGAGAGCCCGGAACCAACCCCCTCGGAACCTGTAAAACGAGAGGAACGCTGAAAACCATCGGCGAAAACGGCCTGAGGCGTCCGTGTAAATCACGGCGACGACGTCGACGACGACGTCGACGCGGAGGGGCACGTCTGCTCTTTCTGTGTCTCACCTACGCCACGCCGCCCCATCCTCCCCCGCCCCGGCCGGTCTCGTTACTCGTTAAACAAAGCTCACCGTTCGACAGGACACTATCTCCGTCCCTTTCATTAACTTTCCGATCGCGTTTTCCCCATTTCACAGCTACCACGGTCCCGCGTACTGATGATTCATTGATGCTCTGTCCTAACTTCAACCCCCGTGATGCCAGTCCAAGATTCCATGCTGTATTTAACCCTCTCGTTACAACCAATTTGGATACACGTAGTATAGGGTAAATAATCGATTAATTCTCTGCTCAATTCTCCTCCGTTTCCTCAGCTCGAAATATGGATCACAAATTTACTTATTGTCACGTAATAAAATAATCGATTAAATAATATATACGGTAAATATTCAACCGTGGTCTATCCCGTAAACGACAAAGTTATAGAGAAGCAGAGAAAGGGGGGAGGTAATGTGGCACCCTGATTCCAATCCAAGATTTCAAGCTGTATTTAACCCCCTCGTTAAAACCAATTTAGATACACGTGGTATACGGTAAATATTCAACCATGATATATCCAGTATGCAGAATGCTACAATTTGTAGCGTCCACTGGATTTACACGTAGAGAAAATGAAAGTCCATATTTACTTTGTATAATCCATGGCTGAGCACTTTTGGTAAACCCTACGTTTAGGGGAAGCAGCTCCGATTACCATGACCTTCACATATGTTATCGAGGACAACATTCTGAACAACTTTTGTCATTACAGCTACCCGGTGCTCGGATTTAGTTTTCGAGATAATTGGAAAAAACTATTGCTAGTACTAAATTGAATTTTCCGTATTCAATCACATGTCATCGGACACGCTTACGCACACGCTCCCACAGGTGATAGCTGGGAGGGTAGTGTGGGACGCTGCACCCCCTAAACATATAGGGTTAAAAATTGGTATAAAGCATTTTTTCATAAAGTTTAACAAATATGAATGTTACGCGTTTCGTATTAGATGAAATAAAATTTGATATGTTTATAATCAATATTTAAGCATTAAAATAAACGTAGTCATACGAATAATATACATTTTCTTTTCCCTTCTACGACATTTTTCTGTATAAAGAAAATGGAACGGAAAGGGTTGAAATAGTCGCTTCGTTCAGCGCCTCAATATAGGACTAAATTCAATTTAGTACTAGCAAATGCTTTTTGCAATTATTTCGAAAAGTATAACCGGGCACCGGGTAGTTGTAATGACGTAAGTTGTTCAGAATAATGTCCTTAACAAAATATGTTAAGGTTACGGTCATCGGAGCTGCCTTCCCTAAACGTAAGTTTACCTTAACCGGCAATAACTTTGGCCGACAACGCCTTTCAAGTAACTCCGCAGAGCTACAAACTAAAATTGCCCCTATTACGAAGTACAAGGCTTACAATAATACGACTTTCAGGCAGCATGAATATACTGTATACTAATTTATAAAATCATATTGGATATTTAATCGTCATTTAAAGGCACTTCTTGCAAAGACTGTATCTCAGCAACAGCAATTTCAATTGTGAATCCCCAGTAACGTCTTCAATAAATTCCCATTCAAAGTTATAATGTGAATGTGAAGATTTTGAAGCTTGCATTTGGTGCGGTACAACGATTGAAAATCCTACAGGAAGAGGTGACGAAGAAAAAGAAAATATTTAGCGGAGAAGGATATAATTTTGTTGTGTCCATTATATTTCTATGTGGAGTAATAAATACTGTAGCATATATTTTAAAAGAATTCACTGTGTCTGTGAAGCATAGCAGTACCTTCGCAGGGTTAATATCGCCAACGCAGTCACGATAAAAATCTCTCGAACCGGTTATTTTTTCAGTAGAAAACAGAATACGATTTTAAAAAGGAGGAGAAACATTTGCCTTGTGCAAACAAGCGGAGAACGGAGGCTGTTTTATGAAACACCATTAATATAGTTTTATTTAAGGTATGTAATAATAATGACAGTGGCTGCTCGCAAACATTTCCATTGGGAAGCGGAGATTGTCAAGTACTCCTGGAAGACGGCGGATGTCAATATGCACAAGAATCTGCAGTTTATTTTTCAAACGAAACTGAACCGTTTACTTTCTCCGTTAGCTATAGCTGAGTATGAATTATTCGAGATAATCTACGCATATTCATTGTCCTTACGATTGTTCAACTTAACAATGGTGCAGGGGTGTTCCGACGCAAGTCAACAAACACATTGTCCCGCGTTGAACTTCAGAATATGGTCGGTATGGCAATAATTCCGGTCAATGTGTAGCCCAGAGTTTCGAGAGTTTCGCGTTGGGAATATAATCGTTACACATTAAATAGACTTTCAGAAAAAAATCATTTTACCATGCTTATATTAGCTTGCTGAGTTGTCTGAATTTTAAACCACTTCCCGATGAGCTAGAGACTTGGAATTTTCAACATAGCTCAGAACTGGATGGCAATGCAATATGTAAAAAAATTTAAAAGAATGTGCGTTTAGGAAAATAAAAATCTCAGCAAAGCATCTCAACGGGAATCGAATCCGAGTCTTACTAAATACACTCAGTGGTATAGACTAAAAAGTAGAAAATAAAAAATATATAAAAAAACTTTTTTTTTAAAAACCACGCTTATATTATAATGCACTAAAAAGGAGAAAATAATATTTATAGTCATTAATATCTAAAAATATTATTTTCTCCCTTTTACTGTATTCTAATATAAGCGAGGTTTTCAAAAAGTTTTTCTATATATTTTTTTTTTTGGTACATGTTCCCTCATAAATATAACAAGATTGATTTTATTTAGACATTACGCGGCCCCTATCGTAATAAATGCTTTACTAAAAATATCTATACAACCGTTCTTTATGAAATCATTTTTATCATTTTAATAATTGTAAAATAAAAAAGCTGGAACCGGTGGTTGTAGGTGTAGTGTTAAATATGAGAAACACGAACCTGTTGTTAAAGACTAACCCATGAAAGTTTGTTGACACCACGGACAGCAAAAGAAGTGGAGAGTGAGGAAGAAGATGATGACAGAAATTTCATGCAATGTTACTTCCGATAAAGAATTTAATTTACAAAGATTATCATAAAAAAAAACAGAAATTATATTGCACAATCAACACATATGTTATTTTTCTCAATACGCCGTTGCAATTGGTTTCAAATTACTTTCATCACTTCAACTTTATTACCGATGTAGTTCGATAATGCGGAATAACTGGTAAATCGGCACTGTTGAAGTCTCAAGCATGTCGGATTATCGAAATTCTACAGTAAATATTTTGCAGCTCGGATCTCGGTAATTAAGGAGGCACGAGATCATTATGCGCTCGTTTAATTGCATATTGGATACATCGATCCGCCCTCCACTCGAACTAACAAGAGTCTGCCAGTATTTCTTCGACGCGTGTTTTGTTTTCTTTTCGGACCACAGTCATTCGTATATTTGGCAGAATTTCGCAGAAGCTGATAGCCGAGTAAAATTAATTTCTACGGATACTTGAAGCAATCGTATAGTGTGAACGTAAACTGATCGACTTTTTTTCAGGAGTCTTCATTTTCAACTGTGAGTAATTTCATGTTGAAAATCTATGTAAAAATTATGCCCGCGGATAGCCATCGCAGACTACGGTTGCTAATTCGAGGATCGAGAATCAAAAGGTCTCTGGGCAATGGGGTTTTGGTGGATGTGCCTTCGTTCGAGTTTTATTTCATCCAGGTGAGTTCCACATTATCCTCCCGACCATCATCAGTAGATGAGGTGGCGCGTAACATGCATTTCCCTACCGCCCTTAAACAAAAAAAGCGATCCACAAGATGACACCATAACCTAGGCCTTGGGAGATCATGAGAGGGTACCAGGAGGCCCCTGGCAATAGGGTTTTAGTGGATATGCCTTCGTTCGAGTTTTATTTCGTACAGGTGAGTTCCACATTATCCTCCCGACCATCATCAGGGGGTGAGGTGGCGCGTAACATGCATTTCCCTATCGCCCTTAAACAAAAAAAGTGATCCACAAGATGACACCATAACCTAGGCCTTGGGAGATCAGGAGAGGGTACCAGGAGGCCCCTGGCAATGGGGTTTTAGTCGATATGCCTTCGTTCGAGTTTTATTTCACCCAGGTGAGTTCCACATTATCCTCCCGACCATCATCAGGAGATGAGGTGGCGCGTAACATGCATTTCCCTACCGCCCTTAAACAAAAAAAGCGATCCACAAGATGACACCATAACCTAGGCCTTGGGAGATCATGAGAGGGTACCAGGAGGCCCCTGGCAATAGGGTTTTAGTGGATATGCCTTCGTTCGAGTTTTATTTCGTACAGGTGAGTTCCACATTATCCTCCCGACCATCATCAGGAGATGTGGTGGCGCGTAACATGCATTTCCCTACCGCCCTTAAACAAAAAAGTGATCCACAAGATGACACCATAACCTAGGCCTTGGGAGATCAGGAGAGGGTACCAGGAGGCCCCTGGGCAATGGGGTTTTAGTGGATATGCCTTCGTTCGAGTTTTATTTCATCCAGGTGAGTTCCACATTATCCTCCCGACCATCATCAGGGGGTGAGGTGGCGCGTAACATGCATTTCCCTACCGCCCTTAAACAAAAAAAGTGATCCACAAGATGACACCATAACCTAGGCCTTGGGAGATCAGGAGAGGGTACCAGGAGGCCCCTGGCAATGGGGTTTTAGTGGATATGCCTTCGTTCGAGTTTTATTTCATCCAGGTGAGTTCCACATTATCCTCCCGACCATCATCAGGAGATGAGGTGGCGCGTAACATGCATTTCCCTACCGCCCTTAAACAAAAAAAGTGATCCACAAGATGACACCATAACCTAGGCTTTGGGAGATCAAGAGAGGGTACCAGGAGGCTCCTGGGCAATGGGGTTTTAGTGGATGTTTGGAGCGTTGTCGAGTTCAGCGTTGCTGCTTGTGCAGGAGCAACCAAACGCTCCGGTTCGCACACAACGTTTTGTGTTTTCACTATACTACACGAAGCACACACGTATTGGCAGTGCTGGATCGGCCAACGTCAAAGTTCAGAATGAAAGTTCAAGTTAGTATAGAGTAGAGTTCTGAAGAGAAGTTTATTGTAAACCTTCCCGATGAACGTTCATGATAAATGTTCATAACAAAGTTCGTAATAAAGTTCGCAATGAAAGTTCGTAACAAAGTTCATGAAGATCGTAAGAAAGTTCACAGTAACATTCGTAAGAAAAGTTCATAAAGGCACGAAAGAAAGTTCATAGAATCACGAAAAAAAGTTTATAGGAAGAAACGAAGTAGAGTTCAGATAGAAACGAAAGAGAGTTCACAATGCAGTTCACAATTCACTCCAGAGGTTGACCTGGTATAACTCCCGCTCGTGAATTTACTTCAAACCCAAATTCTTGCGCCTTATAACGCTCCACGACTAACGACTCAAGGTAGCGGTTCGTACCAACTTCTCGAAGGCTCGTAATGTATTAAAAACTCTCTTTCCTACAATTCCCTACCAAAGCTCAGAAAGTGTCATTTCTTTGGTTAGATGGGGATAGATGGGGAACCAATCACCAGTTCGGGGTGTAGTCCAAATCTGTGGAACGCCTACGAAGATCGTGATTTCATTTCTCACGCAACCTCACCAGGCACTGCACAAAGATCCCATGTTTTACAATCTATTCCCAAAACTGGTGTCGCCTTTCCGCTGAGTTTGGGCCTGCGCTGCGTCACTTGTCATTGGCGGTTGGTTTTCCTTTCTGATAGGGACCAGGACACTTAGCTTTCAACCATACCCAAGTCCGTAACTAATTCTGAGTGTTAAGGGTGCCAATAAATAACTCTCAAATAACGGTGTTCCACTCGATCGCAGCACAGGCCCAGACAAGATGTCTAGGTAATTCTAGACAGTGGATATACTTTCGTTCTAATCTTATTTAGAAAGTTATTAAGAAACTTTCTGTAACTTTTGATTTTTTAATGCAAAACACATAACCAAGAAACTTGAGATGTAAATGTTAACTCATAAATTTGACTAAAAGAACATTGAAATGTCTTTGTATTTTCGTGACTGTGTCAATTTGACAACGAGGGACAGATTCAATTCGTGAAATGACGGACGAATGAGGGTTCAGATAGCGTTCAAAATACTCAGTTTATTTGGCTACCACCTTCTACAAAATCCTACCAAGTATGCGAATGGCTGTGGGCTGCTAAAAACCCAAAACACGTGTCGAAAAAATATTGTTCAACTCTTGTCAGTTCGAGTGGAGGACGGATCGGTAATTCCAATATGCAATTGAACAAGGGCATAATGATTTGATGTCTCCTTAATTACCGAGATCCGAGCTGCAAAATATTTACTGTAGAATTTCGATAATCGGACATGCTTGAGACTTCGTCAGTGCCGATCTACCAATTACTCCGTATTATTAAACTATATCTGTAATGAGGTTGAAGTGGTGAAAATAATTTAAAACCGATTACAATGATATACGTGCTAATTGAGAAAAATAGCGTGTGTATTGAGGTGGTGACAAGTTTACCCTGGTGATGGTAACATTCTATTATTTATTGCAGTGAACGAATTTCATCAATTTTTCGATGAATCAGAAGCTTTATCTTCCTCGTCACTCTCCCTTTTCTTTTGGTATCCGTGGTGCCAACACGTTTTCAATTATTACATCAGCGGTTAACTTTTCGGCGACATACTCATTTTTGCCATATCCAATACGCCCTGCGCGAAACTCTCAAAGCTTCGGGCTACTCATTCGAAGCATCGAATCCCTGCCATACCTGCTGAGTCGACTTTACCACCTACCGACAATTGTTAAGAAATAAATTATTCCATGCAACAATTTTGTGTACAGAGTATACAGTGACTATATTCGTCATCTTTATTCACTTTTTAAAATTTCGGGGGCGCACCCCATGGTACCGATAGTACAGTTCTGAGTTACCGAGTCTGTAGAAATTGCTCTGGTACGATAGCGAACTCTACCGAAATGGAACGGTCAGCTAGTGAACTACACGACGTTGTGACACGCAAGATGTATTCCAGAGGACGCTAGATTGCACAACCATCCTATCGATAGGAATCGTCGAACGCGTCTGATCATGACCAACCGATTCTACTTCCAGCTTCAAAATCTATCTTCTCGAAAACGAGGCGTCTAACGAGAAAATGTTATTCCTTTTTTTCGACTTATTTTGACGTGTAGAATCGTCCCCTACCGCGTTGTACCACCTCTTGTTGTACCACCCTGTATATTTATTAATTGTTTATAATAATATAATTATGCTAAATGTTATGTAATTTTTTATTTGTAGATTTTCTAACACATCCATATACATATACGTAATGGGTAGTGGAATAGGCCTGAAGGGGATGCCACGTCCGATTCACATGGTACGGTCCTACGGTAGATCGAGATCTATGACCATCATGGGGAGCGAAACGGGCGGCCGTCATCAGGAGGCACAGTCTTCAGAAGAGTTTTTCAGTTGTGTAATGTGTTGTATTTTATGTAGTGACAAATAGAAAATAAAAATTTGTACGCAGTTTTTCACACTATACATGTACTTAATCATTTAAAATTTTTGTGTATTTGGTAATAAATAAGGTTGTAATTTTATTAGTGAAAAATAAAGAATATTAGTTACCAATGTTAATGTGTTCTTATTTCTGCATCCTCAAGTACCTCACAAAATAAATTTCACTAATGACTTGTCGAAAATTTTCGGCTGTCTGACTTGTCGTTGAGTTGTACTACTGAATTTCGGATACCTCCTTCGATATCCTGTTCTCCTAATACAAAGTTTAATTTTCGAGATTTTCGAAAATTTTCGCAATTTTTCGACCGTCTGACTTGCCGTTGAGTTGTACTACTGAAATTCGAAAATTTTCGAGCGTCTGACTTGTCGTTGAGTTATACTACTGAATTTTCGAAATTTTTCGACCGTCTGACTTGTCGTTGAGTTGTACTACTGAATTTCGGATACCTCCTTCGATATCATGTTCTCCTAATACAAAGTTCAATTTCCGAGGTTTTCGAAAATTTTCGCCAATTTTCGACCGTCTGACTTGTCGTTGAGTTTTACTACTGAATTTCGGATACCTCCTTCGATATCATGTTCTCCTAATACAAAGTTCAACTTTCGAGATTTTCGAAAATTTTCGTAATTTTTCGACCGTCTGACTTGTCGTTGAGTTGTACTACCGAATTTCGTGCCACCTCTTAACATATCATGTTATCCTAATACAAAGTTCAATTTTCGGTGTTTGTAGGGAAGAAAAACCACATTAATTGTTGTAACTAATATTTTTATTGTTCACCAAAAGATTACAATATTATTATTATAAAAAAATGTATATCGTAACGAAATGAGACGAAGGTGTCTGGCAGGATTGCGGTGACGTAGATACGAATGTCCATGGTAACACGAATGTAGATGGCTGCTCTCGAGAGACAAGTGTAACTTACTGCGTACTCAAGTTCTAGGAACAGAAAAGAATACAATTAGCACCCGATGTTACATAGACATTGGGGAAAGTGACAGAACGATAGTGCCTCAAAGCTTGCAAAAGTATTATTCGCGATGATGCAAAAATCAAATGAACGAGATTGAATAAGACATTTTGTTCTCAGGGAACGTGACATTTATGTATGAAAAAGTGTACAGTAATAATTCTCATTTATTGAAATACATTCAAAGTACAACCTGAGGTATCTCGAATAAAATTTAAAATCGGAATCGTTGATTTTCTTAATATTTCTAAGAATCTCTTGTCCAATTTTGTTTTTAATATTGTAAACCTTAAATAACCAACACTAAAGTACATCGTCCGAAATATCTGCTTAACTTGGAATACGTTCGGTGCAAAATGTAACAATTTATGATAAACATGTTTAAACAGTCATTAAAGACGGAGAGACGCCACTTTTGCACACATTTTTGAGGATATTTTTCAATGTATATAAGAAAAGAAGGGTCCAGTGGAAGATTGAATTACACCACGCGATAGAGCAGACTTTTATCTTGAGAAACCACCCTGTTAAATTTCAAACGTCGACGTTTTTACCGAACCAGGAAGCAAAATATCATCGCGGAACACGGGATACTGCGCGGCGGACGCTCGCTCTAGTGGTTAGCGTCACTGACGGCGACTCGTGTTCCGCGATGATATTTTGCTTTCTGTTTCGGTAAAAATGTCGACGTTCGAAATTTAACAGGGTGTTTTCTCAAGATAAAAGTCTACTCTACCGCGTGATATAATTAAATCTTCCGCTGGACCCTTATTTTCTTATATACATTGAAAAATATCCTCAAAAATGTGTGCTAAACTAGTGTCTCTCCGTCTTTAATAATTCTTTAAACACGTTTAAACAATCACAACGTATTACTATTGCACGTCACTGGATTCGGGAAAGTCTAAAGAATATTTTGCTGTAAAGAACAATAGAAAATCTTATATAATACCATCACAATATTTGTTCAAAATCGAAGAACGCATCTTTTTTTCAAATTCAAATTTCTCAAAAACTGTGCATGCTGAGAAAAAATTAAGACCAGATTCCGTAATCAGCGCGAAAAACTCTATAAGATACACCCAAGTTGTATAGAAACATTTTTGTTGATGGACAGTGATAATCTACTTCACTGAGGAGATACTAACAGTCTCTCGTTGGTGTCAAGATTGTTGCGTGACAATTTGCCTTCTCACCGACGAGAATCTCTTCAGTGGCCTTCTGTACCGACGAAATCACGTCGATAGCCTTCTGGTTTTTACTTTAGCCAGAATACATCCTAGAGGGCGTAAGAAGACACCGAATTATAAGGCTTCTTTAACAGTAACTCTATAAAATAACTCTTTAAATATAATTTATTTATTAATATTCATTAATAATTTAGTTATTATTTATTATCTATTAATAATTTATTTATTATCAATTATTTCTTAATATTTATTAATAATTAAATATAAAATAATAAAATTAAATATATTTCTTTAATAGTAACTCGTCGGTGGTCAGGTCTATTCCTATATGTCGTCGGTGGTCAAGTCTATTCTTATATCTCGTCTGTGCCACCGACGAGATACTGTTAAAGACTGCCAGTGCCCGTGTTATTCCGCGGCAGAAATTACAGTGATCTGAAATACCACATCGCTAAAAGTTGCACCACCGACGAGAACAGTATCAAAATAGTGGCAAAACATAGTCTGAAATATGGCGGAGAATGTAACATTTAATAATAATTAACATTCGCGTTAATAAAAAAAACATCAAATGAACCAGCTTGAATAATACATTTTCGTCTGAGGAAACGTCAAATTGCAAAATGTTATGGACGGAAATAGAATGGAAATAATTGTCGATATTAATTTACATTCTAGTACACAATAGTAACGCAAATTCAAAGTGTGCAGCTATTAGCTCGACATTATCCTGTATTCATAAGATACTGGAAGTTCATACGTATAGAGGATAATGCCGATTGCCCAGGTCTCACCGCGAGAAGGTTGCTGCACAAAAGATCTTGAAAGAGAGTCAGAATGAATGCGATATTCCTTCTGGCTCCCTTTTTTACAACGCCGGACTTATAATAATTTACGCAAGTACGTCAAGTAATTATCGCGGAGCAAAAGGTTTGTGAATAGGGGACGAAGTCCGGGGGCCAAAAAGCGAATCAGGCACAGGCTCTGATTCTTTCAACAAGAGAGAAAAAGAAAAGCAAACCAGAGCAGATGGCTCGTGAGTGGCGTGGGTGGAAAAATTTTACTCGACCCCCCCCCCCCCCACCATTAACATATAATCTACCGCGAACTCCCGTACCAATATATCTGGTACATACTACGTACGAGCAAAGGTGTCCGACACAGTAGAAGAAGATTCTCGTTTATGAGATACTTTGAAAGTACAAATTGAGGTATCATAGTTTTCGGTTATTTTCCTAAAACTTTAAATAACCAACACTAAAATATTGTCTGATATATCTGCTTAATTTGGAATACATTCGGTGCAGAATGTAACAATTGATGATAATCGATTTCAACGAGAAGATACTAACAGTCTCTCGTTGGTGTCAAGATGGTTACGTGACATTTTGCCTTCTCACCGACGTGGATCTCCTCAGTGGCCTTCTGTACCGACGAGATCACGTCGATGGCCTTCTATCTTTTTACTCCAGTCAAAATACATTCTAGAGGGTATACGAAAACATCGAATTATTCGAGGGACACGATCTCTCATAAGGCTGGCAGTTTTTAACTGTATCTCGTCGGTGTCTGTGTTACCACTTCAAAGCTTACGAGATAGAAAATTTCCTGAATTTTCTGCAATACCAGCGGACGGTAGGAAGCTTACTTCCCTTGTCGGAGCAGTAACGTCGTCGAACTGTCGGGCGCAGGAGCGAATGGTACGATCGTCCTACGGGTTGGCAATTGGCAGGAGTTCAGTCGGTGCCAGTCCCGAAACGCGTTCACGTCTGGACATCTTGCGGGGCTCGATCTGAAAAAAAATGGCAACGATAATGTGCACCTGATAGGGCAGTCCATTCGCCAGCGAATCGACTCGGTGTCTCGAAAGAACGGCACAGGAAAACGGCACGGGACGTCGCGCGGTTAGAACGGCCAATTTTCAAACGGCAATTGTCGTCGTCAATCACTCTCGCTCGGGATCCTCGAAAATTCCGTGACGATCGGGCGGTTGTGATTGTCGGCTCCTCGTTTAAATAACTATATTAACGAGCCCGCTAAGCTTTCCGGCCGCGCGGTATCACGAGTGGTGCGTTCGATGTTAGACGATTTCGGTGGCACACCCGTGACCAATGCTGTCTCGGGATAAAGGTAAGCGAACACACACACCTGCCAGCTGATTCCGATTTCAAAGGGTTTTGCCGAAAACGATGGTGTGCGGCTCGCCACGCACCGCCGTATCACTTCTCGCTCGATGTTTTCCGCCGACGAATATTAGTCACGTCGGAACGCCAGCCCGGCTTTCGGTGTTCAAAGAAACCCGCTTTACGCGATACCGGAAATAAATCGATAAAGGTAGACAGAAGTCGACGGTTAACCGTATTTGATTTATTAATGCCAGAGGAAGTATGTCTTGTTTAATATGTAGTAGGTGAGAAACGGGAGTAAAGAACTGTTCCGTGGAATTCGACGAAACAGTTAACGGTGAGTCGCATGCGGTCTCAGCGATTTCGAAATTGGTGATTAAAAATTATGGAAGCTGACGTGTGTATAGGAAATCGAGAAAGTTTGAATGAAAAGTTCTTCTCTGGGGTAAGGCAGTTTAAAAAATTCATCGAGCACGCGTACTCTCGTTACAGCTAGTCGGCTTGTCTGACTATTGCCGAGCATTTCTACTTACACTGTACGCCGATCTGTTCTCCATCGATCTTTCTATCTTCTGCGTTAATAAATTACATTTGACCAAGCTGGAACACGAATTATGCAACAATATATTCGTGAACAACTACACCGGAAGTCACAGATAAATAGTTCACGTAAGGATTATCCGGCAGTAATCGCACGTAGAAGCAGAGTGCACCGGTGCTCGATGAATTAGCGTAATCGGTTTTCTCT
Organism: Lasioglossum vierecki; assembly: GCA_028455595.1. Taxonomy (NCBI): domain Eukaryota; kingdom Metazoa; phylum Arthropoda; class Insecta; order Hymenoptera; family Halictidae; genus Lasioglossum; species Lasioglossum vierecki. Next base: position 10,585,130 of record CM052336.1, read on the forward strand.
TAACGATGTCACTTTACAGGTCTTACTTGTTTTCACGTTCTCCAGGAAATTTGTTTCGTCCTCGATATTCGTTGATTCGATTTAATTAGAAAATGGAAATGAGAACGAGATGAGAAATTAGAACAGTCTAATTGGTTGTTGAAATAGCGACTCGTGCAATTGCTGCTATCATTAGCAGAATGTTATTTTTCGAATGACAAATGGCTCCGTATATCGAAACGTTTCCAGTATTTGTCAATCAAACCGGTCGAAGTATAACATGCCAGCAGAGCAATTAAATTCCTCGCGGACATTGACTCAGCTATTGCACGTTACCTCGAAAGCTAGACACGGCAACCGAAATTAATTCATCGATCACTGAACAGATCCCTTCCGAGCAGAAACTAAAACTCTAACGAGCTCGTATCAATTAATCGACGTAATACCGTCAATGTCTTTGGCGTGGATCAATGAATTTTTGCGGTAACGAGCCGGATACAATCTACATATTTTCGATCACGTTAGAAGTAAAACAGTCTGATGTGGGACTGAAAATTTGGAGATACAACGTACACGTTTCGAATTTCTGTTCTTTAGAACGCAGTTATTTTCTATATAAATTTCAGTAATATTAATTTTTTTATAATTTATAAATTTTATAGGAAATTTAATTCGACTGCCTATAATTAATTACGTGTAATTACACAGCCGATTTTAGGCATTTATAAGAAAAATAAGTGGATATAATTTATAACGGTAAATACGTTAGCAGAAGTCATTAATATTAATTATCAATTGACACTAGGTTTACGAGGCTCTAGAAATACCTATTTCACATTATTTTATGAACATATCAAGCATGCGTATATGCAATTTTTTCGATAGATAGATTTAATATATAATTTCTCAAGGAAGCATCTTTACAATCTTAATAATCGCAAATTAAGAATATTAGAAACATAGAAAAAGAAAATAAATTTATGTCACTCCAGTTTGTTGAAATTCAGATGGAAAATTTTTATTTTGCATAAAGATCCGCTGTCTACTTCTAATAAATGCTTTAGTTTATTATAAACTGTGAATGACATTGATTTCAACCATTCTTCTGGCATAAGTTGAATTTTTGTCACTAAAAAAAGGGATTTCAACTTATTTATGTAACTTGAATGGAATTATTAATTTTCGATAGAGTTCTACCCTTTTATTCGAAAGAGAATATTCAAATATTATTTTTTATTTTAATATCTAATGAATTTAACTTTTTTTCAATTTAAAAAATACGCATAGGTCGAGTTCAGTCTGTTCAAAATCTTCGTCACGAATCTGACTGGTTACAAGAAGGGGTTACAATGTTTCGCCAATTTCGTTGTTAAGTGCTACCTTTTTCGAAATTTATTATAAAATAACGAGATTGTTCGTAAAAATGCTTCGCCGATGGTAGACGTATTCCCGCGCGAAGGATGCATGATCCTTCTTTTCGTAACGTGTCCGCTGTAGCAAGGATATGACTGTCTGGAGCACGTCACAATTTATGATAAACCGGTGTACCTTGAAAGGAAAATGAAGAATGAAATATTCAGTACATCTAAATTGTCTATGGGAAAGGTAAAGTCAACGTGTTTCCCATGAAGCTTCGATTCCGGGGAAAACGAATTTGAAAGTTCTTCGAGAAAAGCTAATGTGTCTCTCCATTATACACCGTTTCTACTTATAATAAATATGCATGGCTCGGAGATATTATATTCTCTTCGCGACTACGAAACGTTGTGGAAGAACGGTGGCGTTCGGTATTATAAAAATGAACAGTACTGAGAATAGAAAGTTGTACATTATGCAATATTGTCGTTCTTTTTTCTCCAACTTTGGTTTCTAGAAGTAATCCATAAGAACCGTGATAATATTCTTTACTTTGTGTTGTTTCTTAGAGTTGCAACGCCTCTTAAATATTCATAAATGCTTCCTTGCTTTTCTCTTATGCATTGTGAAAGATGTAAACGAAAAATAGATATACTATCACGTTGACTGCCACATCGATCATTGGTAATACTATTATTCTACTAGAAACTAATTTTTATATGGTAATACATATATTCCAATGAAATACAAAATGTAAACGAAAAATATATATGTATAATAGCACATTGGCTGCCACATCGATCATTGGTAATGCTATTATTCGGCTAGAAACTAATTTTTATATGACGATACATATATTCCAATGAAATATATTCGTAATTATATAGAAAAGGTCTGCGTACTCCGATTTTGATGAAATTTTAATATGTTATGCAGCAGCACATTCTGAACAACTTTTTCCTTTTTCAATATAGGGGGGTTGCGTTTAGTTTTTGAGATATTTGCAAAAAACTCCGTGCCGGGACAAGCTTACGTTGCCACGAAGTATGCAGGAATACGAAAAATTCAATACAGTATTAACGATAGTCTTTTGCAAATATCTCGAAAACTAAAAGCGACCCCCCTATATTGGAAAAGGAAAAGGTTGTTCAAAATGTCGAAATCTATAACATATTAAAATTTCATCAAAATCTGAGTACGCAGACCTTTTCTATATAATTACCTTCTTAGGATGCAAAAGGATTCCAACTTCGGCATTATTAATTAACTCTTTGCATTCGATTCTCCCCTCTGAAGTACCACTAAAAATTGCTGTACCATTATACAAAATATCGTTTGGATTATTATTCATAGATATTATAAAAATCATAGAGAATGGAACTATCCTAGATCGGAAGAAATGTTTAATTTTCCAGTTAACGTTGCTCCGAGTGCAAAGGGTTAAATTACTTACATTCTGCGAGATTTTTGGAAAATTTCCTATCTAACTGAGAATTTTGATAACATCGTAAAGCGAGAAAGCAGCTCTTTTCCATATTAAAGAAGCTTTTGTTTCTCTCAACGACACTTTTATTTACATTTTAGTTCCCGAGATAAAGTAGAAGGGCATAATTTGAATTATCCATTTTTAACTATTTCGGGATGAAAGTATCCAGGAAGTTCCACCATGGTGTAACGAACTTGCATACGAAATTCGCTGGGAGCGTATAACGAAGTTATAGTTCGCACAGGGAAAGTACATTATAATAAATAATTTATCCGACGAGAGAGGAAATTATTTTAATTAATAGAACAATAAATGAATAAATTATGAATAGAAGTTGAACACGAACTACGAATTTCATTATCGGAAGAGGGACTGGTGAATGAGAATGGAAATTTAGAGTGTAATGTGCAGTGCAATCAACGTCGCACAATTTCAAACAACATATTTATGTAATGCATATTTATATAAGTATACAGGGTGTCCCACGTGAAACTATTCACGATTTTTCAAGAATTTGCGATAATCAGACAAAAAAATATTTTAAACAAACGTTGATCAACTAGCTGTATATTGCAATAAAAAAAGGTTTGAAATTTGTCTTTCTTTTTTTAGTTCTCTCAAGACCACATTTATTTTTTGTAAATGGCAATTTGTATTTCTGACTTAACAGTATTTCAGCCCGTATCCAGACGAATTCAAACACCTAGTATACCATAACCCACGGATAACCTTGAAGTGCCATTTTAAAAAATGAAGGTGGCCTTCCCAATAGTAAAAAGAAAATTTTTCGAACTTCGTTTGTTGCTATATATAGCTAATCGAAGGGACACCCTGTATACATATATTAACGGTAATTATATAGAAAATGTCTGCGTACTCCGATTTTGATGAAATTTTAATATCGCTTTTATAGCGATATTATATTAAATTTTATATTAAATTAATTTAATATATATAATATATTAAATTTCAATGTCGCTCTTAGTTTTCGAGATATTTGCAAAAGACTATCGCTAATAGTGTATTGAATTTTTCGTATTCTTTCACGCTACGCACCAAAACAGGTCTACGTTGCAGCGGAGCGTTCAGGAATACGAAAAATTCAATACACTATTAGCGATAGTCTTTTGCAAATATCTTGAAAACTAAAAGCGAACCCCCGATATTGAAAAAGGAAAAAGTTGTTCAAAATGTCGAAATCTATAACATATTAAAATTTCATCAATATCGGAGTACGCAGACCTTGTCTATATAATTACCATATTAACTTCGATCAGTAGTCGTATCTACATCGTTAATCAACAAATTGTGGATTTCAAATAAGTCAATAACTATAACGATAGCAGCTTGTTTTCTTTAGTCGAATAGTTTTTCCCAGGGATGCACGCTTTCGTCAAATGTAATCTCCTCGAAAAGGAAGTCTTCTGAAATTCGAAAATATTCTGTGTGTACAGTTCTCGTTCGTCTCCATCGAAACTAACATAGGGTTTCGAGAACGAGTTAACTGCCGGAGACTGGTCTGGCGAACAACTTCAGTAAAATCGGGACAGATATTTGCTAATCCAACGAATAGCGGAAAAGGGGGATCGGCTTTCCAGTTTTCTGGTCTCGAAACTCATCATTCACCGATGTTTCCGCATGCTTTTCTCCCTTTTTCTCCGAATAACTTATAATCCATCATTGTGTCCGCGTTACACAAAGTGTTCCAGGGATCTGAATTTCGAAGTACTGTCTCTCGCTGAATCGGTTCCAGATAAGAGGCACAGATCAGAATTGAATGGACGTGCACGACCCATTTCATTCGTGTCGTTATTATTCACTCGTTTCAGTCATATTGAAACTTGTTTATAAAATAAATATGTCTTCCGTATTATATTCTATAAAGTTTTAATTTTCACTATGAAACGGTCAGCTCTTTATAAGCAGTTTTTTTCTGGTAACTGTTTAGTTCCAAACAGTTAGAAGACAATGGGAAAACGATGAAATGTTTCTACGGTCCCCTTGAAATATCGATTGACACTTTGCCAAGGATATGAGTGTTCTGAAGGCATAGGCGTCACAGAATTCCAATCCGGCGACAATTGCGTCTCGAAGGACATCGTCCATTTTGCAGAAAATCTGCACGGTGTAAACGGAAACATACTTTAATAATCTTGATGAATGGTCTGTTTTATATTCGAGTTTTTATTAATATTCATATATATATGAATATATTATTTACTATTTAGACTGGAATGGAAAAGAAAAACTTTATACACGTTCTGACAACAGTCAAGAACTAAATGAAGAATAATATACAATTTAATATTAATATAATATGAATTTATCGAATTATTTAATATTTATATAAGAAATAAACAATACACAAACATTGATCACATTCTCAAACAGTAAACACAAATATCAAACGTAATGTGCGATTTAATGTCGATGATACTTTCGATTAATTTATTGAGGCAATGTATTAATTTATTAAAGTACATAACTTTAAATTTAGAACTTTCAAATTTTATTTATCAATTAAAGAATAAATTACTTTTTGAACAATATATTTTCTTTCTATATTGATAGTAATATACATGACTATAAATATGTAACAATATTTAACCTAAAGGACTAAGTGCAATTATCTATTAAGAATAAATGTTCCCAAAGTGTTATTAGTAGATTACGGATTTTATACAATTATGGCAAAATGGATGGATGTAATTTTAAATATTGAAAATATTGCAATATTTTAACAGTAAGAATATATTTCTTGCAACTTAATAAAATTATTAAGAGAAATATATTCCTATTTGGTCCCTTTGACGTGCAATTAATGCAAATGATTTTTATTTTGCATAAAGATTCGCCGTCTGGTTATTACTGATTCAATGGTATATGGAATTAATTCATTGCAATTCACTGTTGGTTAATAACTTTAAATTGAAACATTCGATCTTATGTTAATAAGTCAGTAATTTTGCAAATAACTATAACTTTTTCAACCTTTCGGTCTAGTTTAAGACCATCATCAAGAAAAACTTTTTAAATATAATGGCGTCAGTAAAAATTAAAACACTGTAAATTATATAGTTCAAGTTAAAACTTCCATGTCAAAAAATAAAAAGAAAAAGGAAAGAAAAAACAAAAAACCAAAGGTTCTATGGAGCAAACTTACTTGCTAAGTGGAAAATTATTTAAGAATCAGTATTGTAAACTATTTTATTATTATTCACTTAATAATTCACATAACGTTTGTTTTTAGTACAGGTTGCACGGTATTTAGTGTTTTGGAAAACTATTCGTGTGAAATTATCCAGATAAGGCGAACAATTTCGTAGGAAAAAATTGCAGAGACTATATAGTCATTAAAATATTTCATATCATCTGCATACCATGAATATATATATATATATATTAGGCGGGATTAATGAAGCTAGAGAAACTTTATGACGAGCGAAGTTAATGTGTCTGACTATTAACGGATATATTCACTTACACCGAACGCTGACGTGTCTCCTTTTCATTTAATTATTCTCTACCGTAGCAGCCACATTTAAATATTGATGAACGTGACAAATGTAACCGGAACATTCGTGAACATTATCATTCGAATAATCTTTATGCATTTATGGTATTTGCCGATACATAAAATACCAAAAACCGTTTAAATGAACTGGACTTGATGAAATGTATATTCCATTAAAAAGATTTCTCATTCATTCTAGTTATCGTAAAATTTTTATAAAAACTCTGTCGTTAAGACAATGCTTTAAAAAATTTAGCGTGAGTCGATGGTATTTATATTTCATTGAAAAAATTTGCGCTGTGCCAAAAATATATTTGTTAAACAGGAAAACGTTTACAAAAATTCAGTTATATTTTCTTTTTGAAAATGTTCACCTTTATGTCAGTTATTACCATTTACCAGTTATTTCGATGAAAATTTCCATTCTCGTGCAAACGCATAGTCGGACAGATAATTAAACATTAACATCGAATGCAACAGATTTTCAAAACCAACGTTTCATATGAAAAAGCACGTCAAAGATAAACTTGATTCCATAAATTGTGTCAATTTCTCTCAGTAGAGGACTGTTTAATTGTTCAACACAAATAGAAAAAAATAATACAATAAATCAAATGGTACTTTTGATAATACCCTAGTTGTTCCTTTATTACAATATTAATAATTCCTTTATTAAAATATTGTTGAAATATGTGAAAAGTGTATTCTTTCATTAAATATTTCGGATTTCATCGAACAATAATATCACGTTTTTACAAATCCGCGTGAATATTCATGCGCACGAAATCTACAGATTCCTCAGCGATGAAATGAACCAGGGAACGGGAAAAATATTTTTCAAAAAACCGAAAACACAAGATCGGTGGGGTTGTTTCCTTCTTGACCGACCGAATGGTTAAATACTGTGCTGCACGTGAAAAGACACCAATTTCCTCGAGAATTCTCGCAGAGGCCGCGAAAACACGCGTAAACGCGACGGAGGCACGATCAGCTTCGGAATCTCGCTGCCGGCGGGAATTTCACAATTTCCGGGCAAATCCAATAATTTCCTCGTTCGAGACGTGTTCGGTCGCGAGAGCGGGGAACTCGATGAACCTAACGATGATAAAATGGATTTAAATTGCACCCGTGCGCACACCTGCACGACAAATCTAGCGTGACATCGTCCGAGGAAAATTGGTGGGCCTGGCCACCTACTTTCGCCACCCGCAAAAAGAGTTACGCTCCTTGTAATTACTTCTCGCAGCCTGTGCCTACAATGACACACCGTTCGGTCCTTCAATTTTCTTCCAAGTCGTCGGTATCCAAGTAGCCTGATCCATCAAAGTCTTGTATGCTCGCGTTGGTACACAGCCCGAAATTTCCAACACCCCTATGATTCTGATAAATTCTTCTTGTTATTCCAAACCGATGGAAAATTTGTTTGTGGTACCATATTGCGAGT
>CM052336.1:10593008-10647217 GCA_028455595.1 Lasioglossum vierecki
TCACCGAACAGACAGACAAACAAACAAACAAGAAAACGAGCTACTAAACACATGGTAAAATAACAATTTTGTACCCCATGAATTATTTTCAAGTTTCGTGACGGTATTCAGTAAAAATAAGATACTATGGTCATTCACGTTTTTCATTTAGAAGATTTTTATCTTGATTGTGTAGTACTATCTTACTTGATCTGATGGAAATGAACTGAGCAAAAGACGCTTTGTGCACTGTAAAGAAAATCTGTCGGAATCTTATGAACAAGATGTATAATAGGACGGTCTTTCTTGCTCGGACCACTTTCGTTACGGATGCAAAGAACGGATTAAGATTGACGGAGCTCGGAAGATTCTGCATAATATGGTCGGAGTGTTTTAAACGCGCTTATAGACGATCCCATGCGTTGGGATACACTCGGAGCCGACAAGTCCAGACTGTTTTAATTATGCAATATGTTTGGGAAATATGGGCCCGCGGGAATATGCAAAAGATTTCTAGACATAAGCAGCTTAATACTTTCCTGTAAGGAATAGTAAGTTGCATTAATTAGCATAGTAGAAATGATAAATTCCTATTTAAAAAATTGCTAGTGACCGTTTAATCTCGTAAGAAAGTTATCCTGAAAAGAGTTCCCATTAACCCAGCATATATATTACTATGACTGTTGAAAAATATGGAGGGAGGAAACGTCACTCTCAAAGAACGATAAAATTTATAATAATAACCACGTCACATACTTTAATGTTAGATATCTTAATTTTGTTATGATCTTGCTTTGACCGAAATAACAATGAACAAATTTTAAAAGATACATCATCGCCCACTCCATTTTAATCTTGAAGTCCGATACAAAAAAATATATAAAAAAATGAATATTAATGTATTGTGTACATTAGGGTTTGTACAATACATTACTAAATAATTTCTTGTATTGGACTTCAAGATTAAAACGGAGTGGGCGATAATGTATCTTTTAAAATTTGTTCATTGTTATTGCGGTAAAAAACAAAATCGTAACAAAATTAGACATCTAACATTGAAGTGTGTGGCACGGTTGTTATTACAAATTTCATTAATTATAATTAATAGACTGCGGATGTTTAAACAATTTTCAATTTTTCCAGACAAATTTAAAAAATGTGGGAACAAATACAATCTTATCTTCAGTGGTAGTAGCCTATGTAGATCTGAAATGAATAAAAATTGTATTAACTTTTGTAAAATCTACTCTAGAATTTCTTGAACATTTTCAAAAGCCAGAAATGCATAAAGATCGTCAGTCCAATAAATGATTAATAAGTAAAGTTCGTAACAAATCAATTGTGAGTAATTTTTAATTGTAGTTGCTTCCAGTGTTTTCGCATCGGTCTGACCATCGCTTGCTACTTCCACTTGAAACAAGTGTATGGCTTGTCATTTTCTGATACGTCGATTATGGTTCTAAAAATAATGGTTTTTAAGAATTCTTTGCAAAGGCAAAGATACGCTGGAGCCGATGTTAACAAGACTGGGCACGAGTGGAAACAATCAGTAGTTATTATTGTGATTAAAGCGTCTATTATGCAGCCAAATGACTCGATGACTCGGATTTGTTCGTTCGATTGCAGCGAATATTTCTCTTTGATACCACATCGATAGTTCTGCTGCGAAAGAAGCTCGATAAACGAGGGTGGAGGAATGGGGGGGATGGGACAGGACATGTTCACCGAAGTGTGAAATTTAAAAGTTACCATTACGGACAGCGAGCGAACGCGCGCGACAGTGAAACGCGACACTGCAAACTCGCACGTTAGGTTGGTGCCCATTCAAACTCGATACTCCCTTTAGAAATAAAACCCATGAAACCGAGCGGCCCCGGCCGGTACCATTTTTAAGTTCGGCGAGAGCTTTAAAAGCTGTACACCGGACGAACGAGCTTTTCGAACAGTTTGAATTAAACGCTGGGCGTCTACTACAATGTCTTTGTCATCGGCAGCCGCTCTCCGACATTATCGGAATCATTTTTTTCCACGATGCATTGACAACGGCACGACGCCATTGTACAGTTTTATTCGGTACATTCCTGCCGTTTTAATTGCTCGCATAATTCTGTCGTTTTAATTAGTGGACTCTGGCCTCGTACATTAAATATACAGGGTGTCCTGAAAATGTCCTGTTTCCACGGAAGTGATTCATTTTTTTTAGATCAGAGGAAAAAATGCAATCACGCATTACGTCCTCCCCCTCTCTAGTTCCTTAAAAGGTGGTTGAGGGAAAGAATGTCGGACTCGGCTCCGGCTAAAGTAACGTGCGACGGATATGGGACTAACTTCCTTTTTTGTGGGAAAATGCAGTACGCATGCCTCGGCTCCACAGTGGTACGGATCGAAAAATCTAAGCACATTCGACCAGAAAGTCGACTTTTCGAAATTGAAAACTAACGAATTTGTATTGCTTTGTAAGCGTCTATAACCTCGAAAATGAAGAAATTAATGAAAGTGAATAAATACTTTAGTTCCTAGTCCGTGTTTTTCGTTTATAACTCCTGAACGAAGTCTCGAAGATAATTTTCATAAAGAAAAAGTGACTTCAAACGATCTAAGTATTAATTACTCCTTTCAAGGAAGTACAAAATTTTTGGAACACCCCATAGAGTCATCCATTTTTAGCTTCAGAATTTTTTTAAATGAAAATTTTCACGATGATTAAAACTTTTTTGTTGTTAATAATTTTCTAGAAATAATTGTTCTTTTACTGCACGTTTACCTTTCACCTACAGATTATACATATAAAAAATCAATATATAATTTTTGTAAAAAATATAATTATTAATATTATATTAACATCGAGGTCACAAACATCTTTATAAATATGATCTTCCTAAAGATATAATGCTGTTATACCTAAGATAATTTTTCTATACATTTTTATTAAAATCTCATTTAATATATTATTATATTATTAATATTATTATTATCAATATATATATATTGATAATTTTCTATACAAAATAAGTTAATATAATTCGTGTTTAAGGGAAGGAGTTGAAAAATAATTACCTTTGTAATTCATACTTTTCCATCGAAGTTCGCCTATTGTTTGAAATAATTAGTCAGATAATTAGTAATGGAACTGAAGTGGGAATCAGGTTTAACAACTAGAATAATTATAGTAATGGCTACGGGAAGGTTCAAGGCAAGCGGCGAAACAGTGACGTTGATGACGACAGTAATAATGATGATTATAGTGGCGGTAATTGTCATTATTATAGTAATATTGATAATGAAATTTCAGGTGGGAGAGGAAGACAGTGATCTCGTCTTAGAGGACAAAGGGAAAGAGTAATATGGGGAAGGACGACAAGAAGCGCATCACGCAACGTGAGGGTGAGTGTTCGACAAAATTGCTGCTCATCCTTGCTATTATGCTTGTTCGATAACGAGAGTTGCTTTTTCGATAATGACGACGAAGATGGAGAACAAAATGTATTTTCATCTATGAAAAATAACAAAAGTACTAAGAAATCGTTGAGCGTCACAATACTTCTTAACAAGCATCATACAGAAAATTTGCACAATATGATCCATCAGGTTGTGAAAAATTTTATACATTTAAAGAGAGTTATACTATTGTTGGTGCTGCAGTAATTATTGGCACTTTTGATTTAAACTGCAAATATTAAGAATTTTTAGCAACCGTGCCAATGACTGTGCCATTCGACTTATAATTGTTATTAATTACAATTATATTATAAATATAATATACCATACACATATTATAAATGTATTTTAGAATAAAAGACTTTATAATAGAAGACTCGTAAAACTGTTTGCTTTTACTGAAAAATCTTTATCAGCTTATAATAATAGCAAGTTACATTCGTTTAAACATACTTTATATTATAAATATAATATACACATATTATAAATATATTTTATAATAGAAGACTCGTAAAACTGTTTGATTTTACTAAAAAATCTCTATCAGCTTACGAAAATAGCGAGTTACGCTAGTTTAAACATTTCTAAAAATAATAAAAAGATTTTTACCACAATTTTGGCTTAGGGTGCCAATCATTGTACAGATTACCCTATATTGTATGAAAATCATCACAACCAAATGGTCGCTAATGACCTAGCTGTTAATGCGACCACATTCAAATAAACCATAAATGAATAAATAAATAAATAATAACCATTAGCAGTTGAAGCGACGTAAAATAAACAAAATAAGAAAAAAGACTGTAGGAATGTTATGTCAAAAACAGTAGCATAACGATAGTAAGGAGACAAATACTCGTATGAAATAAAAATTCGACATTTCATGTGCGTCGATCTATGCCGCGTTTCCTGTTAGTAAAAATGTCTTTTTATGACTATAAATACATTCACGGTCTACGACACAAGCCTCGTCTTGCTAAGTGCTACACGTTGCCCGTCAATCCCGTCAACTGGAAGTAACGTATTGTGGCCGACTGTCGACTTTGAATGAAGGAAAAGCCTAACACGTGAGTATTTCTTCTTCTTGCGAATCTCGTTGTTTTTCTGGCAATAGAGCCTTGCCGACCGTGCACTAGGAAGCCAAGCAGCGGATGTACCTGTGGATGTTCCTGCGTGCTAGGGTCCAATTACGTAGAAAGTTAAAGAAAGAGTGAAAACGACGCCTTTTTCTTCAGTGCATCATCAATTTTCGAAATAGCACAACAGCTTTTACTAAAGTGCAATTTGCTGATTTCATTGAGTCGCTGAAATATATTTTTTCGGGGTAAACGTCACCTGAGGAAACCAGGAATTTTTAACTTTTACAAATATTATTCTGTAGAATTTGACAACAAAATGTCGAAAATCCAGGCTCTAATCTTAGCAGTCCATTGGTTCGATAGTTATGCGTGTTTAATGTTGATGATGTCGAGCATGTAAACCGGCTATCTTTGAGATGTAGTCTTTATTTTGCAACAAGCTGTCATCGAAAAGTCATTAAAATATTCAAAATCATATACAGGATCTCAACGAGAAAGTATAGTCGAAGTTGGTTGGTGTACGAGATATCTTCCATCTAGCGACGCTCATTATGTACCAACATGAAAATGTTGCTCCGTTGCCACGGAGCGTGCGCGAATATAGAAAATTCAATTTAGTACTAGCAATTGTTTTTTGCAATTATCTCGAAAACTAAAGCCGAGCACCAGGTAGTTGTAATGACAAAAGTTGTTCAGAATGTTGTCCTTGACAATATATGTCAAGGTCAAGGTAATCGGAGCTGCCTCCTCCTAAACTTAAGGTTTACCTTCGCAAGAAGTAGTATCGGCCGGCCATGATCAGCCGTGTTTGACTACCGTCAATGTATTATATTCCTTTCTTCACTTATTTTTTTAATCATCCATAACTACAACTTTTATTATTTTGAACCCGTTGCCGTACCATTTTTCTTCACAGTTACAGTGATTCCGCACAAGTCTTGAGTCTTTATGCACAAAAATGTCGCAAAAGAGACAAGAAAAATGCATATTCTTAGTAAGGCTACATTTATTTTAATGCTTATATATTGATCACTGGACTGCAGCTCTTTATGCGAAATAAAAATGTCCTGCATTTATTGAGAACAGTAGGAGTAAAATAAATATGGATTTCATTCCTCAATGATCTGATTGCGTTGAAAACAACGTTGCAACAATCTTAAATTTTCCTGAACCATCGTTGATTTAAATTTCGTTCAGCCCGTCTCTTCGTAAATGCATAAAAATCCGCTAGTCTATTGATCACAAACGAATCAAATTTTATTTCATCTAAAATGAGACGCGTCACATTCATATTTTTTTAGACATAATAGAAACCTTCATCACGAGTCTGCCTCCACCAAACGTAAGATTTACCTAAAGGACGCATCCAATATACCGTATACGGGAACTGTCTTTTAATTATACAGGGTGTCCCAAAATTCGTGTACTTCCCGGAAATGGGAGGTTCCTTGGGTCATTTGAAGCGACATTTTCCTTTACAAAAATGACGTCGGCGGCTTTGTTTAGGAGTTATTAACGAAAAACACGGACCAATCAGAGCGCGGCTACAGCGGATTGATTCTGGCTCGGCCAATGACGCCGCCACGCTGAGCGGAACCTGTCGCTGAGTCGGACTCCGTTCGCTATAGCCGCACTATGATTGGTCCGTGTTTTTCGTTAATAACTCCTAAACAAAGCCGTCGACGTCATTTTTGTAAAGGAAAATGTCGCTTCAAATGACCCAGGGAACCTCCCATTTCCGGGAAGTACACGAATTTTGGGACACCCTGTATGAGATATTGGAATACATCGAATACCCTATCATTTTGCCCGGCACTGTAGAATGAGCAGGTATTGTAGTGGAAAAGAGTGTGGAAATTCGAGGTGAACGAGCATCGGTGGCAGAGATAGAAGGAAAGACAATAGCCTTGGGAATCTTCGGTACAGACGGTACCTAGACGCACCTGACGCGAGACGTCCCTCGTCGTCGATCTGTTATTGGGATTTCTGCACGTGCAAGACCTGCGGGAGAAACTGCTCGGTCACGACCTCCACCGTTGCTGAATTATGCGACATTCTCCGCGGAGCAGATCCAATCACATTCCGTCAGGCGTTTTAATAACAAGAATAACGCGTGACGTTGAGCCGAACCGGGTAAAATGTACGGCGCGAAACGTGATTCTTGGCGCAGGCCGGGAAGGAAGCTGTTTCTCAAAGAAACTGATCTTGGAAATTCACGAGAAATACTTCAAATGACGAGAACATTTAACACGATGAATTTTTGTTGTAATATTAGCTCATCCCGTAAGTAATATGGTATTTAAATCCATTATCCAACGAAGAAGTTCATGTGTTTTTCGAGAACGCCATAAAAATGCCATTTAAAATATTTTACCTAAGTACATTAACTTCATTATTGAAAAACAGTTGAAAAACAATATTACTCGCGATGGTCTTATATAATGTAGATAGGGTAGGGTAAAATACAAAATATATTTTATTATTATATGTATTCACATTGAGTCCATTCAGATTCAATATTTCCCTTGCACATTTATACTTTAAATTTATTGTCTTTTTTATATTATTTTTTATTATATTGTTTTAATTATTTAATAATTAATAGATAATTAAAGTAATAATTAATAATTAATAATAATAAAATAATTAATTATATGTTATTATACTATATATTATATAGTATATATAAGTAATTTGTTTAATAGAACAAGCTCTTTAAATAAGTATTTGACATGAAGAATATTGAACACATCTTTTTAGACTGTTCTATATCCTATACAATCTTTTAACTCTTTCGATCTCCGAATGAAATGCTGTAGATGAAATAGAAAGGATCATACGTGTAATATTTTGTTCACAAGCATTTTGTGGGGAAACTCTGCGATTGTCCAACTCGTTATTATTCGCTGAATGCTCATTGTGCGAAAAGACGGCAGTCCGATGCTGCTTTCGGCAGCAACAATCCGGTTGATTGGAAAGGAAACGTTTGCGGGGCCCTTAACCGTTGAATATCCTTGTTATCAGTGGGATCCATAGTGCAGAGAAAGAAAATGGCACACGCGAGGCGATGCAAATACCGGGAGTTACGGTGCACGCTGAAGGGTCACGTCGATTTTCCGAAAATTTCCCCTTTTAACGGTGACCGAACGGTCTCTTAACTGTGAACGATGTCCACCATTTCGCAGAACTGATTAAACCTATTATGCGTGCCTCGTTCCCAAACTCTTCTAATGCGACAGCTTGATGAACCCCGATACAGCTCATGCAAATCCAATTTGGCCATTTTGCTCGTTCCAATGAGCTCCGGGAGTTTCCTAAATATCGTGGCAATCGATGTGCGTGAAAGTCGATCGTCGATCATTCCTTGCGAATTAAATAAATAAAAAAAGTAAAACGAATTTTCTGTAATTGACATTAACTATGAGAATTATTTATACTGTTTCTTTCACTAAAAAACAGCACAGTGATTTTTGATACATTCAAAAAGCAAATGCACTGTATTCGAAAATGGAGTTGTGTACGATGTTTATTTATTGCATATTTTCGTGAGAAATCGATACTGGTTGCTGGACATATTTTAATTTGAATTGTTTTGATTATAGTGAAAATTTAAATTCTCTTTCATATTTATGTCGAATTATACATGTATGTATTTATAATTGTTATTTCAATATTTAATTTTATGTATTATTGAAATTTATAATGTTAATTATATATTGTTGAAATGCACCGTTAAATAAATATAAGCAAATCCGAGGTCTGAATCGACCGGGCGAGGCAGGTAATGCATGTAGTCATTTTATAATTAGTTCTTTAAAGTTTGATATCTTATAATAAAATTAAAAATGGTTAATTTGTTAATTATTTAGTAGTTTTGCAGATAATTTAAATCATCGATGTATTTGGCTATAAATTTCTTTGTGTTTCTTTAATTCACTTAAAAATAAAATTATAAGTTCAATAAATTTATTCAAAATCGAATTAGACACTCGCATTTCTAAACATTTATTACACACGTTACATAAGAAAGTGTTCAATTATATTACAGTAAGCTCATTGTGGTACTTTTAAGAAGATATCCATGCATGCCTTTCGAAAATATCAAATAGAAAAATACGAGTTTTCATTTCTCACTAGTACAAGAATACTTTTCGTGATTGCTAAGCATAATTAACTATACACGAGGCACCTACAAACTTAATACATAAAATACATGAAACAGATACTGCAGTTGGTTTCGCCATTTCTCCGTGGAAAATTCTTTCTCGTCTTCCAGAATTTCAATAACCAATTCCAATAACCTTTAAGTCAATCGCCAATATTTTCTACGATATTCAATAATGTTCAACTATAAAGTTTCCATCAAATGTACATTAATCCGTGATCATCTAAGAATCTACTTATCAACAGAAATATTAAGAATTTTAAAAAGATATTCAAATTGGATACCTGGGTTATTGATATATCGATTAAAGAAATCAAATTCGCTGTCCTCATTTTCCTGGTCAAAATGTCATCACTCTCCTGATCCTGTCCTCTCACGACTACCATTTTACCGATTGGTTAAACGTTTAAGAAATTATATCTTCTGTATGAAACGTCCATGTAGGTCTTCTCGATGAAAAAAAGCTTGCTAATTCGATCTAACAAGAGAGCTTCTCGCTCGCCGCGTTACGGAGATAAAATATTTTCTTTTAAATAACATCGCTACAGCGAACAACGCCTACCTACATACATATTATATCACATGTGAAAAAGCTGCAAACGTACAACTCGAACGGCTACGTACAAAAAGAAAAACAGAAGAATTATCGTTAACGACTCCGTGATCGTTAAACGCGAAGCGAGCACGCTTAATTGCACGTGCGTCCACGACGCGAACAGGTGTTGCACTATTGTTCATTTTCTCTCTCTCTCTCTCTCTCTCTCTCGCGCGCGCGCGCGCGATCTCTCTTTTTTTCATTGTCTCGCGCACACTCACACACACTCTCTCTCTCTCTCTCTCTCCCTTTTACGTTCCCCTTTTATGGCCATATTTTTGCATGCCAACTGACTTGACAACGAAGCTGGCGATCGGCCAATAACGATCGGTTATTCAACTCCGATATTGGACAGCATCGGAACACAATGTTACTTCGAAAATCTCAATGAACGGGTGTGCGGCTCAATAAATATGCGAAAACACCGATAAACCAAATCGCATTCGTCGCGCAATAGTACCTCGCTCTTCGCAGAAAAATTACTTCTTCGAAAGTTTTATCAAAATGGCGAAGTTATTCTCAGCAGATTCCGAACGGAAAACTAAGAAACAATGTAACCATTGAATTCTTTTTTTTTATTCTTTTATCCCTGGCAAAATGTATTTGACAATTTCGTGGTAGCCGTGGTTAGATTGATTTACATTTTTGTGCAACAATCTTTTTTATCTACTCATTAACTTATCTCTTTGAGGTGAACATTGATATGTTTGATACTGATATGTCTGATACTGAACGACTATATTTTATTCTGCAGCCCTAGCCTATATCTATTTTGTGTCTATATTTTGAATTTTATTCCGATGTAAAGGAAATTAATAATACACCTGTTTAATTAATGTTGCTCTAATTTCCCGTCACGAGTCTAACTCAATAACTTGACCTTCTTCGATTCTTCCTCATATTTTTAATTGCATCGTTCTCGTCACAGATATATAAAATCCGCACGTCCGCGCACTATACAGGGTGTCCCAAAATTCGTGTACTTCCCGGAAATGGGAGGTTCCTTGGGTCATTTGAAGCGACCTTTTCCTTTACAAAAATGACGCCAGCGGCTTTGTTTAGGAGTTATTAACAAAAAACACGGACCAATCAGAGCGCGGCTACAGCCGATTGATTCTGACTCGGCCAATGGCGCCGCCATGCTAAGCGGGACCTGTCGCTGAGTCGGACTCCGTTCGCTATAGCCGCACTCTGATTGGTCCGTGTTTTTCGTTAATAACTCCTAAAAAAAGCCGCTGGCGTCATTTTTGTAAAGGAAAATGTCGCTTCAAATGACCCAAGGAACCTCCCATTTCCGGGAAGTACACGAATTTTGGGACACCCTGTATAAATCGCTAATGATTCGAACAGGCTACTTTGTCTGCTCTGGGTTAAAATGGACCCAGGTCCATCGGAGGATTTCTCGGTATTGATCCTGCATTTCCAAAAAATTGAAAAGCTACAATTGAAATGAAATATCGTTCGAGTGAAACTGTGAAACATCGAAGCGCAAAAATGAAGTGTAAAAGTCGATTTGACAAATTTTCTGAAAGCTGGCAATTAGTGCGTTACGAATCCACTCCGGTTGAAAGGGCTTTCGCATACGTCGAAACATGGAACGGTTTTCATTCGCGATTCTATTATGCAGCGTATAAATTATGATTCTTTTACGTCAACACAAAATTCGTCAATTCTCGGATTGCTATTGACGTTTTATCGGATTGCTCGGCTCAACTTCAACGCCTCGAGCGACGATCATTGCGAAATACTATTCTGATAGGACTGGCATAGGTTTTTTCCAGTAATTTGCATAGCCATTTCTTACTGGCTTATTCCCCGGAATCCTATCCCATTCATTTTTCTTTTTTTCGTTCTCATCGATCCCTATTGGCTCATTCCATCGATTCCTATTGGCTCGTCCCATCAATTTCCCTTAATACTTCCCGTAGCTTTCGAAATCGTTCGATCCCGCACGAAGTACGAGCCCCGGAACGTCTAGAAACGCTGGTCCTCGTCATTTTCTTCGTAGAACTTCATCACCTGCTCCCTGGCAGCTTTGGTGACGGATACCCTGCAAGGATTCGGGTCCCAATTGATTCCTGGACAACCCATGGATTCGAAGCACGTGACCAAACGGTTGGTTTTCGACGGACAACATTGCACCACAGCCCAGACGCAAGGTGGAGGACTCTTCGCCGGCGGTCGCCGAGTGGGCGCTGCTGGGAAATTTGGCACGCGCGCCCCCTCGCGATGTGGATTGAAACCCTGCGAACAAATAACATTCCTCAGGACAGGGCTTTCAGTACTTACAAAAAGCGACATCACTGTACAACTGGGAATTTTTAAAGAAGAAATATCTCGAACTAGCTCATCCGACAGACGTTGTCCAGTCCAAATTTTCATTTTATTTGCGAGCTACTTGTACCGTTTCAAAAATTATGATCTTTTGCAGTTTGTCCGAATTTTCCGACTTTCCTTCGTAATTCTCTCGAATTTTTATCCTGAAAACATTTTCAGAACTATGACGAACAAAACAATAAAATTATTACGCATAGTTCATACGAAAATCCCATAGAAAAGATTATTAGCCAAATCGATCGAGCCGTTCTCAAGTGACGCGTTTACCAACAACAAACAGCATTTAATTTTTATTTATATAGATACTATTTTAAACAATCGTTGTTCTACAAACACAGTTCTACGATATAATAATACTTCGTTAAGTACTATTTCAAAAATAAACGCTAATAATTCAAAACATAAAATAAATATTCTAACTTCACTCTTAAATAGAGTCTAAAATATCGTTTGATTGGGGAGTGTATACATCTAAATATTTGAAGTTGACAGCAGCAGTGAATTCTGAGAAAAACGTACTCGACGTTGACTGATTCTGTATGTACTGAAAAAAAATGTTCGCAACCCTTAAGTTGGGAAACTGGGTGTTGGATGAGGGTTAGCACCCGGGGGGGGGGGTAACGAGAGGCCCGCATGCCGCTTTTGCTTTGCCGAGGGCGGAGAGAGCTGTGCTGTTACAGAGGCTGATAGACACGTAACATTGTATAGGCTGACACTAGCATCGCCCGGTTTAAAGTAATCTTTATTGCGTCGCAACGGGGGCTAGGAAGCAAACGGAATGAGTCTCACCGTGAACTCGATATCGTCGCCGAAACCTGTCCTCGAGTCGATCCTCTGCGTAGGCCTAGGAGCTCCGGGGCGGATTAGTATCCTCGCAATCACCGGGAGCGCGTTCAGTCTAGCCACTTCCTGCCGCCTCCATTGCTCTTTCTCGTCTCTAGCACGCTCCTGGTTTTCTCTGGCCTCCTTCGCTCTGTGAAGTGTAACAGGGGGAGCACTATCAGGCTCGGCCCGAAAGAGGAAGCTTATTGTGCGCGATGCGATCAACGTGTTTGCGTCATTAACAATCGCCCGTTTCGTATCGCTGTGCTGCACGGTGATCAAAACGTCGTTCGCACGACTTCGCAACATGAACCGCTCATTCCCCATATCAATTACGGCGACATTCTACTTTTTCATTTTCAAAATCTTTTGCATATTCTTTAAGCGGAAAGTGTTCGTCGAATCTAGTAGAAATGATAATTTTGTGCAAGTGTCGCGATTGGGTCCGTTTTTTTATATTCTTACACGTTTGCGGCAAAATGTGGCAAAGTTTCAATCGTTATCACAAACGACCTAAGCCCGCATGGAACGCTGCGAATGTTTGCCAATAGTCGCCACGACGTTCTACGAAGTAATTAACTAATTGACTTGAAATTTTACGCTCGCGTTCTAGACATATACATGCATGGTTTACAGCTCGAATGAAAATTACAGAAGCATCTGTATCACATCCTTGTAATTCCAAATTGAATTCGATAACGATATCTGTTCTTCTGTTCTGTCTATTTCATTGCGAACAAATCTATTATACAGTGCGGAGCAATAATCATTTCTGAACACGAGTATATGGAAAAATGAATTCTTATGGTTCTGATAGTTTCTGAAATATATTAATTATACTTTAACATCTCGTAAAACAAACATCTATTGATCGACGAATTACGCGACGAAACTGCATAACATTTAATGGCCAGTTCGCAGTTTAAATTATTACTTTCGACCCCGACCTGTCATACCTCAATTTTGAACATCTTGTACACAATCCGATCACCCGTTCACGGTCGACCGTGTTGACCATTTACCTGTTCCCCCCGGGCCTTCGCCGGGCATTCTCCATTCGCCTTCTCGATTCCTCCAACGTCCTCCTCTGCTCCTCTATCTGTCTCGCGTTCTCTGTAGCTCTCCTAGCCTCGTTCGCGACTAAATTGGCCGGAACAAGGCTCGTTTCCTGCCTCTTGCTATGGTCCTCAAACCGTCTACGATCCCCGTACAGCGAACCCATCTTTTCCAGCGTACTCGTTTTTCCAGTATGCTCCTGGGCCACCCTCCTCTCGTCCTCCATCCGTTGCCGTTGCTCTTCGTACCTTCTCGACTGTAACCTCTGGATCTCCAGCTCCCGCCTCCGAGCCTCCTCCCTCAGCCGTTCCTCATCCAGCCTTTCTCTTTCTCGGATTCTGTCCTCTTCAGTTTTCCGGGCCGTATTCCTTCTTCTGGCCTCATCCTCGTACCTTCTGGGTTCAACGTTCATCGTGGCTGACGGACCATGGTCTCTTCTGCCGCCTCCGGAGCTGGGGTACCTTGATCGGTTGTCCCACCCGGCCTCTTCCATCTTTCTCCTGTGCGTCGTCCAGTCGTTCGAAGCGTTCCTCGGAATCTGAACCGGCTGATTTCTCCTGATGTACTCCTGCAGTTTGCGCTCTTCTTCCAATCGCCTCCGATTCGCCTCTTGGGTTCGCCGATCGGCGGTTCCAACGTTCACCGGTTGGTTGCGTTGTATGTAATCCCGCAGCTTTTGCTCCCGCTCCCGTTCCCAGTGTTCCCTAGATCTGTTCTCATTAGTGCTGACCGTCGCGTTCGGCGGCTGCCTTCTATCCCATGCCTCTTTCCTTCTCTCTTCCTCCTCTTTCTGATGCTTCTTCAGCATCCATTCTCGCCTCCTAGCCTCCAACTCGGCATTATACTGCTCCTGTTGCCTCCTCCTGGATTCCTCCTCGTTGGTCCTCCTTCTGGATTCTTCCTCGTTCTGCCTTCTCCTAGCTTCCTCCGCAATGTGCCTTCTCCTGGCTTCTTCCTCGTTCTGCCACCTCCTGGCTTCCTCCCCGATTTGCCTGCTTCTGGCATCCTGCTCCTCCCATCTTGGTCTCGGCGAAGAGATCTGCCTCCACTCGTGTGCCCTGTGGAGAGCCTCCGGCCTCCTGCGTTCCTCCCCCGATCTCCTTCGTCCCTCCTCCGATCGCCTTCGTTCCTCGTCCGATCTTCTTCGTTCCTCCTCCAGTCGCCTTCGTTCCTCCTCCTCCCTTCGATTTTGTTCTGCCTCGTTTTGAAGACGTCGTCTATGCTCCTCTTCCTGCTGCCATCTAGTCGCCCGCTTATCCGGCGACACTGTTCGCCTTTCTTCCTTCTGCCTTTCTTCCAGGTGCTTCTCGTATTCCCTCATCAACCTCTGCGTATCCACGTTAGTTCGACTCTCTCCCGCTTCACGGGGGAAGGTGGGTACCCACTTTTTCAAATTTTGCTGTGCCATGAACCTCTCGTATAATTTTCGGCGACGTTGAGTCTCTGTGTTCAGCTCTTCGCTAGCCACCACACCTTCCATCTCGTCGAAACCCCACCGTTGATCATGAGGACTACCGCGTTCGTCTTCGGAGTCGGCTCCTTTAACCCACAGGATCTTGCGCATCTGATTAGCTGGCCTTTCACCGGACGGTACGTCTTTATCCTCTGATTGGACGCTTCGCTTTGTCTTCAGGTGGCTCCGAGACTCCTCGAACTTACGCTCGTTTCGGACGGTCATCGGGGTCAAAGTGGCAGAGACTGTGGTTGCGCTAGACTCGCCTAGATCCCCGCGGACTGGTAATTTATCCGCGCGTTTCTCGTCGTCCTGGAATAGGAAGTAGTGTTGTTTAAAAGAATTTATCCTGGCATATATAAGTTTGTTATGTTGGCAATTGTTTTCGAGAAACTATGGCGATATTAATTCTTTCACCCTGTCGACCCGAACTTTTTATGACTATAGGATATATATCCTGAATAAAAACAGTATTATTTAATATCTTACTCAATCATTTCATGATTTTTATTTATGAATCTTTATTTTATTTATGAAATAAAATAGGGGCTCTTTCGATGTGAAGCTGCGGCTCTTTACTCTTTAGTTCCACACGCAAATGTTATTTATTTTATAAAAAAAAAACATTTAAAAATCGTTCTTAAAACAACAAGTTATGAGCCAAATTTATCCAAACTTTCTAAAATCATGCAAAGCCAACGCTCCCATTGAATTTGTTTGCTCAAATGTATGTTATTGTTTTTTTTTTATTTTATTTTTACAAGTTACATTGTTTAGTAAAGTTTAAATTTTCTACTTGAATAACCATGCAAAGCCATCGCTCCCATTGAGTTTGTTTGCTCAATTGTTTGTTATTGAAGTACAAGTTAGTGTTATAAGTAAATGTTTAATTGTTTTAATTTTTTACTTAAATAATAAGTAATTATCTAATAATGCCATATATATATTATCTAATTTGTTGTGAAAAACACTACTTATATATGAATAAACCGATATTTTTTCTTATGAATAAATAGATTAGTTCTTTTTATCAAAAAACTTTATTTATGCGAGTACTATTTATTGTTGGCAAGAAAAAATTTTGTGGCTCTTTAAAAACTTTGAAATTTTGTAAATTGTAATTTTTGACTCTTCCGATTCAAAAGATTCGCAAACGGTTCGCGAACGACGTGTATTTACATACACGTGAAACAGGGATCTCTAGTAAGAATTTTAAATGATTGACTCTGGAAGAGGGTCGATTTATACCTGATACTCGCCGAACAAAGTTGCTTCGATGTCTCCCCGGTTCTGCTTCGTCCCCTTGGTCGTGGTCTCTAATTGCTTCAGCTTGAAGAGCTCATCCATCTCTTCGTACTTCTCGTCGGACATATCATAATCCAGGTCCAGAGATATCGGGTTCACCTCAGACCACAAATCACCTTCTCGAGCCTTTCTCAACGAGTTCATAGATCTTTTTTGTCTTGAAGCAGCTAATCCCTCGCAGCCGACTTGCAATTCCGGCACACCGCCGATGCTGAATGGGTCAGTGTTTGGTGGCGTGTCCGAGCTGTGATCGTCGAACGAGTTCGACTGTTTGTGAAACATCTTCGGACTAACTGCCTTGTGTTCCGTAGTTTTGGTTTTCTCGTTACTCTGGGTGGTCTTCTTGGGCACCTTGCTTTTGCCATTCATCGGCAGCTTCGACGCGGGCATCGGGTTTGGTAGCAGACGTTCTCGAAGCAGATCCAACTTGTATATCTCCACCGAGCCAGGTCCTTGATCCTGGAACGTGTCATCAGCCACAAAGGGATCCTCCGATTGAGGCGGTGAATCCTGGAGAGGTGATCTTGCCCGCTCCGAACTTTCTTGAACATTGATATTCTGATCGAGAAATTGTTGGCCGTCGTACTCGAGGAGCTGTTTATCTTGCAACAACGGCGATAAGTCCTCCGCGGCGCTATTCTCCAACCGACGGTGCTTCTCCAGTTGCTTGAGAAGCTCGAAATCCAGCGGGTCTGGAAAAATCAACAAGTGCCCCAGGGCTAAGTTAAAAACTTTCATCACCTCTTGCTAAAAACACTTAATAATTCAATCGAAATCTCTTTAAGTGAGTACAACCTCACCATGGAGTTCGACGCCTTATCGGTGGACCGGGTATTTCAGAATTCTCTATGTATTGAATTTCGTATCAAATGGAGAGAAACAAAATATCCGATTTAATTTTAATGGATTTGTTATCTCCTTTCGACAATTTTATGAATTCGTCAATCAACTGAATGTCAATAATCACGTGTTTTAGATTTCGTGGTATATTGCAATAAATTTGCTTGCGATCATTTTGTGAATTTGCGAAAAGCTATTGATAATTTAAAGTTGTTTTTAATTTCAAAGTAAAAATTAGAAAAAACGGTATTTCTGAGTGATCGTTGTATTTATTAATGTTAAGCTACTCTACTTGTACCGTTTCAAAAAATAGAATTAAATAGAATTAAGCATATTCGTCCTTCGAATCGTGAGTTATGGTCTTGAGTTTATAGAAAAATCCCAAAGAAAAAAGCACTTTCATTTTTTAACCGAATTTTCATGTTTCCGGACAATTATTCCAATTTCTTTTACTCTAAAAACCTGATTCGGACTACAACGAACATTAAAAAAAAATTAGCTAAATCGGTCCAGCCATTCGCACGTGATGTCGTAACCAACGAACAGCATTTCATTTTTATTATATAGATGAAAATCCACCGATTAGTAATAAAAATGATAATATTGATTTCCAACATGAAACCAAATATTTCCATGCGGTTACATAAACATGCACGACCAGAGGTTGAAGTTCGAAGTGCTCCCTCCAAGAATTAAACGATATTCTTGCATCTCGACGTTTCAGCTTCATTCAGGAACGAACTTTTCAAGTTTCCAGCGGGATTCGTAATAATAGATTGACGAAGTAATATTCCAGGCATAAGTCTCCACTCGAAGGGCACGAGTCTCGAAATCAAGAGCTACATTCAACAGTTTATTTTGAACTATTTGAATGATTAAACAGTTCCCATTAGAGCCTATTGTACTACGCGCCTCCTTCAATCGCTTCGCAGTATAGTAAAACCTTGAATACTGTCCGGGGTCGTCTACGTAAACGTTGCCCAGAGCCTAATCACTCTACTGCAACGCTGTGCCGGCAACGGCGACATTTTTCCGTCACACGATCCGTATTTCATTCTGTCCTTTTCTATGTTCGGATCTCTATTGAAGTCTCGCCCGGCGCGGTAGACGCAATCATAAATTAAAATATAATATCTTCTATGCAAACGCTGTCCGTCCAGAACACGGCTGTTGGACAGTATTTGAGGATTCACTGTACCTCTAGTTTATGCCAATTCAGACGTATACTCGCCCCTCAATCTATAGTCCGTGACCCTGTGTCTAATTCCATATTTATTTTAAAGACAACACTGCCGTATCTGGTAATTACATAGAAAAGGTCTGCGTTCTCCGATTTTGATGAAATTTTAATATGTTATGCAACAACACATTCTGAACAAGTTTTTCGTTTTACAATATAGGGGGGTCGCTTTTAGTTTTTGAGATATTTGCAAAAAACTATCGCGAATAATGTATTGAATTTTTCGTATTCCTGCACGCTCCACGGCAACGTAAGCCTGTTCCGGTGCGGCGTTCGTTTACATTTTGACGCTTCTCATCTCCACAACGTGTTCACAAACAAAAAATAAATAGATGCGGCCCCGGAACAGGTTTAGGTTGCCGCCGAGCTTGTAGGAATACGAAAAATTCAATAAAGTATTAGCGATAGTCTTTTGCAAATATCTCGAAAACTAAAAGCGACCCCCCTTTATTGGAAAAGGTAAAAGTTGTTAAAAATGTCGAAATCTATAACATATTAAAATTTCATGAAAATCGGAGTACGCAGACCTTTTTTATATAATTACTCCATATCTATATGGGTTAACTACTAAAAGTTAAACAGGAATTATTTGGATGAGACTGGTCTCTTCAGAAGGAGGCGCTTAATACAATTACGATACAACTTCCCTTATGCAAGTTCTTATAATTGCTGAACGTGATTGTTGTGTTCTTCGATTTCTGAAAACAATATCGACTGTACTTCTTTTTATAAACCATATATCTTTTCAGTTGAAACCGAACGCTACAAATAAAATTCCATTTAATTGGAGACCCTAGAAATTTCCGTAGAGAGTGTAGAAACGTGCCCGAGCATTAGTAGTTCAGTAATTACAACCGAAATTAATGCTGTAAATTGCATCTTGCGTGACGACCGACCTAATTCGCCGGAGAAAGACTCATTGGCGGTCCTAAGTTACCGGCGTTACGGACTCTGATCAACTTACCACGCTTATCCGTATCATTCCGTTGGAGAACCTCATTACCCGTCCCTACGGCCTCGGAATAATCGACCTCCACTATCCTTGATTCACACAGGCTAGTCTGTACGGGAGCAGTCGCGTTATTCGTAGCACAAATGAGAAAGTAACGACCGTACATGCAAAAATAGCGTGTTCCGTGTCGTCGCGCCACTGAATTCGCAAAGTACCGTTCAACTTTGTTGTCAGCAAAAGTGAACTGCGCCGTCCCGGTAGAATGCCGCGAGCGTCGCCAGTTTTTTTCAATTTTCTACCATACCTTCTGACCCCTCGTGGTAGGTTAATTGCGTCTGTTGTATTCGTAATAAGCTACAGCCAGTTTATGTGTCCCACCATCGATCATGCTTTATTTCCAACGACAGCAATTTATACCGAAATACGCTACGGTGGAAAATAGTGAAGCGTCAATGCTTACCAACGTACACGCAAGTAGACACAGTCCGTTATGGGAAGGCGTAAAGAGTACGTCGTATAGTAGTCCAAGCGGCCGATCTAGCGAATCATTTGGTAAAAAATTACTTGTCTCATATCTTCCAGATTTATTTAAACAGAAAACTATATCGTTCCATTAAAAAAATATTGATTTGACCTCTCATGCATTTTCTTCTATCTTCAAAACCAAGTGAGTTATTCGGGTGACTTGCTCATAACGCCCCACTCTGTATATTTTTGATTTCACGATTGATAGAGACCTACATTGTAATACCTTTAACCCTTTGCGCTCCGAATTATTTTTCAATTTTGTTTGCCAACAACTTCCAACTATTTTAAGTGTTTCGTTAACTTCAAAGATCATTTTATGCATTCATAAGAAAAACGAATAGATAAATTCCCAAACGGTGAGGACACTACAAGAATTTAAGGTTATTCTTACAGTGTTGTCTACTCATTAAAATGATTAACAGACAAAATTCAGTTTTGTCTAATTTCAATGTGTCACGGTGAACTTAGAAAATTTTTATTTTTCATAGAGATCCGCAGTCTACTAATTAAATGTAACTCTCAAACTTTGTTATAATTTATATTTGAAGAATTTCCACTCGTTTTTAACCGAAAAATTCGACTTAAATAGATGAAGAAAGTATCAAAATACATGTAATTTTGCATAGAGATCCGCAGTCTACTAATTAAATATAACTCTCGAACTTTGTTGTAATTGATATGTGAAGAATTTCCATTTGTTTTTAACCGAAAAATTCGACTTGAATAAATGAAGGAAGTACCAAACTACATATAATTTTGCATAGAGATCCGCAGTCTACTAATTAAATATAACTCTCGAACTTTGTTGTAATTGATATGTGAAGAATTTCCATTTGTTTTTAACGAAAATATTCGACTTAAATAAATGAAGGGAGTACCAAAATATATATAAAAACACGTTTCATTTACATTTTCCTTTCTCCTGACGTCGAGTCACACTTGGCAAAGGAGTGCAAAAAGGATTAAACTTCTAAATAGTGCTAAAATCTTAATGAACTGCTAGATCGGTCGGCCAGACCGCTGTGCGTCGCGCCGGTATCGCATACCACGGCCGAGGAATCGTTTGAAACTCGATTTCCACGAGGATCATGCGTTCCGAATCATTTCATTTAGCCCTGTATCCCCGTATCACCTTTCCGATCGCGCGACGAATCGCGCGTGTCACCCAGGTCTACCGGAGACGAGCATGCGATAGCTTCGGTGGGTAAACTTGCCATGCTGCTACCGATTTTCACTTAGCCTCTGTCGCCAATTTTCCTTGGCTCCTTCGATCGATTTCCCTCGGCTTCTCCCACCAATTTCTCCGCAACTCCTTTCGCAGGGGTTTGGAGTTCAGACGGCAAATCTAAACGCCTCTCTTTCAGCCGCTCGACGAGCGAAGCTCGTTACCCGGCGTCCCGTGCAGTCGAATCTGCGGCTGCGAGCCGAAACGACACAACTCACTGTTTTCTCAACGCGAGGAGCAACGGCCGGAACTGAGCAACGAACTTTGATTCCCGACGTCTCGAAACTGGGACCGTATCACTTTTGTTGTTTCGCGGAGCAATACGAGGATTCGAGCGGAACCGAACTTCCACACAATCCCCAGATAAGAATCCTATCTATCCAGCCTTTTGTCTGAATTAGGAAGAAGAATTAGAACATATTACGTCTAACAAGATTGTCACAGAGGACGACATCATCAAAAAATGCATACCTATACAAACATCCATTTTTATCGCTGAAGCCTATACAGTACACGAATTTATATGATAATTAATACATGAAACAAAGAAAAAGTCTAACAATGAATTTTCTGGATGTCACAAGTTAAATATTCTACTGGAATATTACACAAATATTGCCAACTCGCATCGGTGCATATACAAGTCTCTATAAAGGCTGCCACACTGTCATCTCTTTGACTTGTACAGTCATAAATAAGGAATGCAAAACGGAGCACAGTTGAACCCACTACGTTTAGTGTACAGAATTTCCTGTCAGTTTCAAAGCAACATGGCTGATATACAGACAGAAACTCTGGCTACAGTGAATATTATTCTAATGAAAAATAAAAATAAAAATGTGATTACTGAGAAAAAGCAGAATTGAAATGATAGCTGGAGCAACGTTGTATGTGAGATTTCTTTATTGTTCTCCCATCACATTCTGCTTTCATGTAAAATTTGCACTTCGTATTCCTCAACGTCGTTGGTTATTGTTAATTTAATTATTCAATGCAAAGTGAAAGTTTGACAGGAGCGCAGGATCAAAGTTTGACAGGAGGCAGCTCCGATTACCTTGACCGTGACATATGTTGTCGAGGACAACATTCTGAACAACTTTTGTCATTACAACTACCCAATCAAGGTCATCGGAACTACCTCCCCTAAATGTAAGGTTTACCAAAGCTAATAGACTTTAAGGATATTCAGAAGATATATAAAAACACAACAAAATTTTTGATAATTTGGCAAGATATAATTCTCATTAATTTAATGCAATACTAATGAATTATGGAGAATTCATAACATTCCACTTCAAGCCCTATTTAAACCTTGAAAAAACGCAACTAGAAACTCCAATTTTTTATATAGAGTAAAAGTTATGTAATTGATTATGTTCAAAATTTATTACGATTCACTAAACAGTTACAGAGCAAAAAATTATAAACTGTTACAAAACGTCAAAAAATTACAAAACAAAAAATTATACTTTTTTGTTGTCAGAACATAATTTTCGCAAATTTTACATGTTTATTTTCAGTAGTAACCATGAATATTGCTTTCTGAGGTATTTTTAATTTATTTAAATATTTCCTATTACCTTTCATTGCATAATTTCATTCACAAATTTATTATCTTGTAGTTCAAATCACGGGATGCAATCATTCGCAAAAGTCACTTACAATTTTTTCTAATATGAAGACAATTTGATTGAAAATTAAATATAACATGAAATGCACTAATTAAACAAATGCTTTTTAATTAATCTATTTTTTAATGCAAAGTATACTCATGAATGGCTTTCATTGCCAATATATTGATGGATTCCGAATTTTTTGTACTTTTGTCTCCCATTGTACCTCCAGAACATCCTTAACAAAATTTCATATCCAAGGTTGCTCCAGTCATCAATTCAATTAAGCCATATTCAATTATTTAACGAATTAAGATTAGATCCCAAAGATTGGTTTATATACCTGCAAAAGCCAGAGCTTGCACTTAAATATTGCAAAAACGGACAGATGAGTCTTCGTAAGACGAAGATCTCACCAGCCACTATAGTGCAAGAGAGAATCAGAGATACCCTGCACGATGCGGATTGTCGGTGGTCAGGAATAGAGGTCCCTATCTCACGGGAGATGGTGCGTTTAGACCAAACGAACGAATGCTCGGTCGTCCCCCACTTCAACAAATTCGTGCTCGATTAAATCGAATGCGAGCGAATGTTTAAAAGAGCGTGGACGAATTATTCACACTCCAGATCTTGCTCGGTCAAAATCACGTATTGAACTGAACATTCTACGAACGTATTATTTGTTTATATTTATAAAATCGAGTAATCGCTCTTGGGACATTTTCAACGTTCCGGATAATCCGTTTGATATTAGACTCGCTGGTAGCCGCGCATTTCAATTTCATGACTATTATTTACATCACATGCGTATTACACGGTTCACGGATTTCGTGTTCATGTTCAAAATCATAAATTCTAGTCTGGAAATTGAGGAAAATACAGTTTACCTTCCCATTAGGGTTAGACATGAGGTAACGTGAATTCAAGGGTGGGAAATAGGGTGGTTCTTATTTTCGAGTTTTGAATTTCTTCTACGGCACCCCCAAATTCTGACTAAAATTTTTGACAAGAGTAAGCAAGAAAGGGGATGCTCGCTGCCAGGGAATCACGTCGTTAAAGGGATAAGGTAGTATGGAAGGAATGTCTTAATCTGGTAATAGTGGGCCCAGGGTGAAGGGTCCACGTGTCATCAAGCGCCTCTGGAAGTGCACGTGCTAACTAATTGTGGTCGTGGTATTGTAAACTTCAGGATTTGGTACCTCACTCATTCTAAGGCACGGGTCGGCAAACTACGACCCGCCGCCTGTTAATATTGTTCTTTACTTGGAAAAAATAAATATAAATCAAATTGCGTGATCTTACGAGTCACTTTCTATTAAAAAAATATTTGGAACCCCTGGTTTCTTGTTGCTCCATGGCTAAATAAACCTAAAAATTTTCTGGTCCTTTCCAAAAAATGTTTGCCGATCCCTGCTCTAAGGGTACGAGGACAACAGAGCTGGGTAATTATTCACTTTGAGGGCCTCATCACCGATTTTGATGACCTTCAAATATGTTGTCAAGGACATTATTCTGAACAACTTTTTCCTACACGTGTTATCGCCGCACGGTTTTAGTTTTCGAGATATTCGCAAAAACCTACTGCTAATAATATATTGAATTTTACCACGCATACGAAAATCCAGGAGTAGTCTTTCAAAGTTCAATGCTCACCCTATATATGTATAACTAGAATGAGACCCTGTTTTCTCTCCCATCTCCACACCGTGTTTAGAAGCAAAATGTAAACAAACGCCGCGCCGCACAGTGGGCGAGAAAGCGATCTTTGTGGACAAAAATCTGCCTACAACTCAGTTTTCCACCGATTCAATTGAAATTTTTTTTAAAGTGTTCGTAAAGGTCTATATTTTGATGATGTGCTGCGTAAAAATCGTTATCAAGAATCCTTATCTACAAAACTCAATAACTCCGATACTTCATCCGCCCATACCATAAATTTGCATGTCCCAGCTGAGTTACCGACACTTTTTAACCCTAAACCGCAAAATTTTAAACTGTAAATCTAAAATATAGACCTTCACGAACATTAAAAAAAAAATTTCAATTGAATTGGTGGAAAACTGAGTTGTAGGCAGATTTTTGGCCACAAAGATCGCTTTCTCGCCCTCTGTGAATTTTGTAGATAAAGATTCTTGATAACGATTTTTGCGCAGCACGTCATCAAAATATAGACCTTCGCGAACATTTAAAAAAAATTCAATTGAATCGGTGGAAAACTGAGTTGTAGGCAGATTTTTGTCCACAAAGATCGCTTTCTCGCCCACTGCGCGCCGGGGCAAGCTTACGTAGCCACGGGTGTGCAGAAATACGAAAAATTCAATACAGTATTCGTGATACTTGCAAATATCTCGAAAACTAAAATCGAGCGGCGGTAACATGTATAGGAAAAAGTTGTTCAGAATGATGACCTTGACAACATATTTCAAGGTCGTCGATAATCGGTGAGGAGGCCCTCAATGTAAATAAATACCCAGAGCTGCGATACTAGCGAATAGAGGAGCGCACGCTAAGCTCTTCTACTCGTACCCTAACCGTTGCAGAACAACTGAACCTACCGAAGAATCTACTGGCGTTTGACGACTTCCCCGAACTGATCGAGAGATTAGCCTTGTCAGCGGCACCCTGATCTTTCCAGTAAGAGCTGATCGAGATGCTGACCGGCTGATTCTTCGCAGGATCCTGTCCCTTCGGTTGCAGCTCGGCCGAGTCCTCTATGTACTGATCCTCGTCGGAGTCGTTCCGAAACTTTGAAAACGGCTGGTCCTCCTCCGTACCTCTATGGAGTTCATGGCGGTGCGAGATCAAAGAGGCGTATTGATCGGGAGTGAGGCGAGAAGGGTGGAGGTTGCTAGCCCCCACCATCGCTACACACACCGCTAGCCAGACCGTCGCCGGAACCACTGTCACCCCCGACAGCATCATCCTGCAATCAAACGGATATTCTTCGTTACTACTGTTTCCCTCTCGAGCGAACAAAACGGCCGCGAACCGGCCGCGCACAAGGGTCAATCGAATATTAACTGGACTCTGCATTCTGCAACTGCATGGTCCTCCCTGTCGACATCGGATCGAGTGGGAGGATCAAGCGGGCATGCCATGCGACGCACAGTGGGGTATTCAACCCGAAGAGCCGGACAAAACTATTGTAAAATTCACTTAGTCTTCAAGTACTCGTAGCTTTGCTGAAAACCACTCGAAAATCACGAAACAGACATTTTTAAGGTTAGGGTTTCTACTACTTTTTCATTTTGTCTACACGGATGTTTATATTTCTTCATATTAAGTGCTATGATAACCGAACATATTTCGTGTAATTTGTAGGTATACGATGGAGAAGTTTGAAAAATAATTTTCGACGATGACATTATTGTTTGACACAAAAGCTACGTAATTGCTAATATTTTATACATCATATAGACACATATACAGCATAAAATATATACAATCAAATACAGTAAATTAACTAGTAAAGTTAGACATACTATAGATTTTAATCTCTTTGTGCATTGATCGATGCAATTCACAAGACAAAAGATGATCCAATGTGTTCGATATCATATCAATCAGACAAATGTCAACAACATTAGAAAAAAAATTGGTTATCATCGTCCCTTGACTTTTGTTGACGTTTGTTATCATTGTCCTATCACGTGACTTAAACTAGTAAATACGATACAAATAGCGTCATGCTTGGTGTCATATCAATCAGAAAAGTGTCGCGAATGTGACAATAAAAGTTCCATAAAAAAAAGAAAAATAAGAAGAAACCTTTCGTCATTGTTTCGCGACATTGTTCAGCGAGTGAACTTATCTAAGAGCAAGTCATCTCACCCGGGACTGGTATGTGAACCGTCGGGAAGGGGTCACGGTGCGATGGTCACGAGGTACATCCGTAAATCTATTCGGAGAAAAGCAAAATGGCGGTTGACGTCTCCGGCAAATCGATCACCGAAACTAGACACACCATGACCTTTCACTCGCGTCTCCGCTAAACGGAATCACGTTCGTTGTTGCACACGATAGCCTATCGATTTCGAGACTCCCGACTAGCGGCTCGTGGAAACGGGTCCAACCCTGTCCAGCCGGCTTAACGCAAACCCCTCTTATTAGATTCTGTTCCCGTTCACGAAATTCTCGATCCACACTTTGTGAACCTGCTCAGCCGCTGACCCGGAGAACAGAGAAGCAACAATCGGTCCTCGACGCGTTCGAGGTGAATCGAGTGATCTTGACACACTATCACTGCCAAGTCGACACCGGCTAAACTTAACAACTCCCCTCTCCGCCCTGTCACGATCCCACTGACTTCTTTGGCTTCGCTGGCGAACGCCCCCGCCCTCGATACACTTCCGACAGACGATCACCGTTGTTGTCCGTTAACGCAACGATCTCGGACAATTTAGTCAGCCGCCAAGAACGTCCCGCGCCACGTTTTCGCGGGTTACCGCGAGATGAATTAACAGGTTCAGCGTGGGCCATCGGACGTCTTCACTTCCGGTTTGCACGTTTCAATGCGGGGGCCATAATTGTCATAATTAGACTGCAAAATGTACAGATCTAATGCGAAACCGTTTAATGAATTTAAGGAGCTATACCTTATTCAATGTTATCAGAAATTTTAACCTCTTACATTTGTTTTTTCAGAATAAAATATTCAAAACAGAGTTGTTCCCTGTATTTTAAACGGTCTTTTATTATGGTTTACCGCCATTTCTGACAATAATTGAAACGGTGAAATTTGTTTCTCGATTGGAAAGTGAATATGAATTTATGATTTCGGTGCCAGGTTTTTTTTAGTATATTGATATTTGCTAAGTTTGTATGTGCTTTCATCCCTTAACATATCGTTCACCTGAGCAATATAGAAATTTCGGTCGACTAAAACTGTCGTATTGCCTTTATCTGATTTAACTAACATTAAGTTGTTGTTATTCTTTAGAAATTGCCTAGTTTCTTTTAAATCCGCTGAAGACACACTTGTAGAGTTTGAACTACATGTGTGTTTTCTGGTTGGAGTGTGTGTAATATCATTTAAGATTTTATTAATTGAAACTTAATTATTGAAATTTAATAATTGAAACGTCTGAAATGATAAATTGTTTTAGTCTCAAATTGAAAGGTATAAAAATATCACCTGGTTTAGTATTCGGGATCCAGTAATTTTTTGAAAAATTTTCTTCCATTCTTGATTTTTCTACGCGTTTACATCAAAGCGGCATGACCTTTTGAACTCTCACAGGATGAGTGCATTGCCCGGATTGTTTTTTACAGAACAACGACTGGCTCAAAAACTTTTACAGCTTTTTCGTTATGTTTGAATAATATATTGAAGCGCGCGCACGGAGTGCTTCGGTTGAAGCAAAACATTTTTCGAAAATTACCAGAGCATTTGCAGAATTTCATTCTTATTATACTTGCATGGTGAGAAGATTTTGCGAAAAATGTAACGCTAAAATCTGTGAAACATATTAATTTCTACGAAAAAGTTTTTTAAAAATACGATAGCAGGAACGTTAAATTTGCCGGCGAGAGAATCGAGTTTCTTTGAAAATAAAAATAACTGGCTAGAGTAAAAGAAAGAATTCTTTAACGAACGTGAAACGTTAGAATATCCTGCATGCAAAATTCAAAGTTAATTAGCCGAAAGTAGTACGAGTTTTCAGAACCTCCGTAAAGGGAAAAGTGGTTTAAAAGGAGCCAAGCTGTCAGCAGCGTCAGTTCTTTGAAACCCTATGTTAGACTTGCTTTATAATATTTTAATAGTATTAAACGTACAAAATTCTGTGAAAAATAAATGCGCACGAAGATTATTTTAACCAACAAAATGAACGTTTCAATCGTCAAAAACGCGCTTTTTCATTCCGTGAAATGTTATTTTAAGCTTGATTAGGGGACAACGTGTTGAGGCAATAATTGTCAACCGATGATTGGTATTACGATCTAGCGTAGGTGAGGGTCATCGCATCTCAGCCCATTAATTCGACCTCAAGACATCCTGAACTGTGGTGCTTAGACAGCTGTGAGCAACATGCGATCGAACCTTGACTTACAAGCATTACATATTTGCTATTATAGATCAGATGTCCGTGAAACGCAACATGCTATACAAAAAATGTCTACTAAAAACTTTGTTAATTATATAGAAAAGGTCTGCGTACTCCGACTTTGATGAAATTTTAATATGTTATGCAGCAGCACATTCTGAACAACTTTTTCCGTTTCCAATATGGGGTGGTCGCTTTTAGTTTTTGAGATATTTGCAAAAAACTATCGCGAATACTGTATTGAATTTTTTCGTATTCTTGCACGCTCCGCGGCAACGTAAGCCTATCCCGGTGCGGCGTTTATTTACATTTTGACGGTGTAGAGATGAGTGAGAAATAGAGGGGCGGGAAGGGCCGGCCTGACACCACACACACACCCACCCAGTCTTTCACGCGTGCAGGAATACGAAAAATTCAATACAGTATTAGCGATAGTCTTTTGCAAATATCTCGAAGACTATAAGCGACCCTCCTATATTGGAAAAGAAAAAAGTTGTTCAAAATGTCGAAATCTATAACATATTAAAATTTCATCAAAATCGGAGTACGCAAACCTTTTCTATATAATTACCAATTATACTACTGTACGAAAGAAAGAAGAGCCCGGTCATATTTAATAGAAAAGCGTAAAAAATCAAATAGGAACGCAGTAAGTTTCGAGAAAGGATTCCGCTCTTCAGTTAAAAGGTTCTGAGAATATTTGTTATTGCGGATTATCTAATACTTTAAATGCAATAAATCATTCTTTGTACAATACAATTTTCGTACATAAACATATTGTTCGTCATTATATCTTATAATAATACTGTCTGCTTCTTTCTTTTGCTCAATAGTGTACGTCAAAAACATTGATTAATTTAACATTGCGTATAAATGTAAAGAAAATTTATTGTTTATAAAATTACAAAAATAATAAGAAGAATTGTCAAATTTTGTCGTGCAGAAATAAAATGGGAAATTGATATTCCTGCAAAATTCGATATTAATGAAGATCCATAAGTACTCATCTGGCTTCGCAATTCTTAGGAATGTTAATTACAGTATTGATAAAAATCTCCCGACTATAGCACATATAGTGCACGGGAGGAAGGAATTCTTTTGTGTAACATATATTTGTACGATTTTATATAATGGCTCATAGTATTTTCGCGGAGTTAGGTCTACAAATGTTCAACTGCAGCTTGGCTTCCAACATATGCTCCTCAGCAGTCACTGCCAGAAAATTCGCAGATATGGGAAAGAGGAGAGACACGTATGTCCGAGCCTCCTTTGATTCAGAGTTAACTGAGAGTGGATCACAGTAATGTTACTGACGGTCGACGAAATTCTCAGTTGAATTTCCACGTGCGTAGGAATCGGCAAAGCAAAATTCTGGCTTCAAACCGTCGCGAAT
The DNA here is from genome assembly GCA_028455595.1 of Lasioglossum vierecki. NCBI lineage: Eukaryota > Metazoa > Arthropoda > Insecta > Hymenoptera > Halictidae > Lasioglossum > Lasioglossum vierecki. Next base: position 10,623,073 of record CM052336.1, read on the forward strand.
CTTGAATCAGTGAAAAAGAGCTTGTGAAACGAAATATCCAATGTTCCATATCTCTTTTTATGATTTCATGTCCCTGAGTTTTAAACCGAATTAAATTTAAATTCTTGGAACTACTTTATTTGCCAAGCATTAAATTGCTGTATAAGTCTGATTTAATTTGTGTAATTAATTAAATCTGATTAATTAAAAAAATCATGAAGATATAATGAAATGCGTTCTATAAGTGATTTCTTCAATGTTATTATATGTGAGACTATTAATGTATGATAAAATTAGTTTCCATAGAGAGAGAGAGAGAGAGAGAGAGAGAAGTCGTATACAGGGTGTACTTCAAATCACCTCGGGAATCATCCCTTCCATGAAAGTATATGTACAATATTTTTAGAACACTGTATACAAATTAATTTTTTCCTCGTTCTTATTTTCATGAATATAACACAGTTCTGTTACTGAACGTTATGGACAATAAAAATGTTTCGCATCAATTGCAAGAAATAAAAACCAAACGAAAACTTCTTTCTTCCCTTGCCAATTTCAATAGTTAGAAAAAAATTGACATTCCGAAGTTCTTCTAATCTTCCTACTAATCTAAATTTCATAAATTTTGTTATTTACACGTAAAATCTGAAGTGCTGCGATTACATTATTAAAATGTGATTTGCTCAGTGTATCATTGTGAAAAAGTGTCTTCTATCTCGGACGAAGAATTGTGTCAATGGGTGACGCAACAGTCGGTGCGTTTAATGATTTATTAGCGAGCATCGGTGTATCTCGAGTTAGCGATCAAACATTGCAATTGTGATCTGTGCTAGGATAATTAGTGCTTTGCACAATACTCGACCTAAAATGATCGTCAATTAATTACTGTTAACGATTTTTCTTCTATCCAAGTTGCCACCTATGTTGAACTGAAAAGAATTTTCGGAATTTTCGTTCCATTAATATGTACATATCAGTGTACAACGGTTCGTCGAAACGCTTCGACAACGACCAGTTACCGGTTGAACGAGCAGATAACTAAATTCGACTATAGCCGACGGTGACGAGTTCGCTCGATTATTCAATAGTACAACTGTCTTCGTCCCTCGAGTCGAAGAATTTCTAACCATGTTCGGGCGATCATGAGTCAGTGACTCACAGTCCACTCAGGGACCGAGATAATCGCCCACCTGGATCGCCAGTGACCCACCATAATTACGTGATAACGAGCCGAGATGATGTCGTTGCGCAATCATTTCGACCACTAATAACACAGCTAATTATACAATCCCCACCTCCCCCTCATCCTTCGATGCATGGAATATTTCTCTTCAAATTTTAGTTATAACCTTGAAGCTTCTGTTCTGTTTTACAAAAATCCAAATACGAAATCATTAACTTCTCTGACAGGTGTATTTAATTAAACAATTATATATCGATATACGTTCAGCCGCATTAAGACAATTAATTATTTCACTGGTTATCCCCAGACCAATACTAATCAATATCGACTATGTTAATTAATGTTATTATTAGCAATGATAATTAATATTAATATTAGTCATATATATTGGGCCATAATATTAATTTGTGCGGGGACCTTATAAATCTTCTTTTCATTTATTGACAAAGTAGAGAAACACAATCTCTCGATTTTATAGTTAATCATTAGATTTGCAATAAGTCGCAAGTACTTAAATAACATTCTGACATTCTTATAATTTGTAACTGAGAGAATTTAATGTAGTTGACGAGGATGAGATTCGATTTATGCAAACATGTTACACCAGAAATTAATTTTTGATGAAAAACAAACTATGTCACTCACATATGGCACACATGCTATAGCCGACGCGGTAATTGCCTGTTGCGTGTCTGTTTTCGGAAGTGACGCTCAAGCATTAATATATTTGGATAAATATTATATTATAGTCATGTTTGTGGATGACAGTTATGACTGTACCCGATACCCCAATTTGTAGTGTACGGCGCGTGCCAACTGATCAGTGATCATTGCCATCGAACGACCAAGTCAAGAGGGGAATATATAATGAACATTAACAAAGTGTGTAGCGATAACTTACTAGAAAATATAAGAAAGAATAGAAACAGGAAAAGAGAAAAAGTGCAGATATTATAAACTTGAAAAATTACTAAGCTCGTTTTGTTACTATATTAATATATATTATTATATTATATATAAATATATTATTATATTATATATAAAAATACCTCACAAGGAAACAGGACTTCAGAAGTCTCCTTCGCAATTTATGCGAAAGATTAATTATCTAAAGGCAAGAACACAAATACAATATGACTAATATTAGTAATCTGGTTGTTGAAGATTAGCGGTGAAATGACTAATTTTAACCATGCGGTCGAGGACGTGTTAAAACTTCCTCCCTCCGGTGAAAATGAAGCAATTATGTCAGTTCGAGCTAAACCAACTCTCTAGCGAATCTAAACAAAATATTTTCGTTATAGAAACGAAACTTCGACAAAATCTACTGAACATTAGATAGCCTGCTAACTCCACAACAGCTAACGTTAAAGGCGTTGAAAAAGAATTTTTCTTCAATCTTAATTATTATAAAACGATACCCCAAAATTAAAATATGTCTGAAGATATACAATCCGCAAATGGCATAAGCAGGAAAGTAAATCGCTGGAAAACCAATAAAAAAATTGTCTTCAATCTTTATTGTTATAAAACGATACCCAAAATTAAATGTGTCTAAAGATATATGATCGGCAAATGGCATAAGCAGGAAAGTTAATCGCTGAAAAAAATTTGCTAAAATTTCCCCGCCGAAGACATTAACCACAAATGAGAATGGACCGAAGAGGATAAAGCAATTATGTCTGTGAAAGCCAAACCAATTCCCCAGCAAATCTAAACAAATGATTTTCATTAGAGAAACAAAACTTTGCCATTTCCGTTGAATCCGGTTGGCGACACTCGGACCACTCCGGTAGCCAAAGAAGTCTACCGAGCATTAGAGAGCCTAACTGTGCAACTCGAGCGAGAGAAGGTGGGAAACCGGAGGTGGAATCTAGCGGCACTTCTCTCTCGCATCTCACCACCACATTTCCAAGGATTGCTCTTTTAGAGAGGTCTCGCACTGCAGGGGTCCTCACGAGCACGAGAGCTCGCGGCACGGTAGACTGAAATGCAACTGCATAACTACGAATATTGAATGAGCACCTTATTAAATGGGTCGTGCTTAGGTCTCTAGCTGCCGGAGCTCTGCACAGTAAACTTCTCGGTTTCACCGCCTAGCTCTGGTGACTCCTCCCTCACCTAACCTCTAATACAGTTGAACCGCGTATAAAACAGATTCCACCACGGATTGCTACTGCCAGAATCGCGTGAAATACTACTTTACATATCACATAGTACAGTATTTTATCCATAAGTGTACCAAAAGTCTGACGTGTAAATGTCCCAGATTTATCCCGACTACTGCGGGGATACCCCTTTGAAAGCCGTGAAGCTCGAGAGAAAAGCTAATCCGAACTTCTAACTTCATTATTTTTTTATGGAACCTTCACCACCATATTCGTATCATTTTCCTAATGCAAAATGATACCAAAGATGATATAATTCCGATGACATTTACGTGTGTAATAGACAATTAAAGTTTCGGGCGCAAGGAAGGAGAGTCACCGGCCAAACTTTAATTGTCTATTACACGCGTAAATGTCATCGGAATTATATCATATTTGGTATGATTTTAATTAGAAAAATGCCACTAATATGGTCATTGAAAGTCCCATCAAAAAATAATGAAAACTAATGAAGTTGGAAATTTGAATTAGCTACGTTCGGAAAAAGTCAAAGAATACTGTCTCTGGCGCATTAATGTCCCATAAATACAGCTATAATAATCGGACACTTACAAAGAGATTTGAATTTTTTCGATGCGTTAGAAGTTTACTACTCGACGTGAAGAAAGTTTGTTGAAAAAATTACAATTCGTCAGAATCATGGAAAAAATGTGAATGTTTCTTTTTACAATTTTTTTTATCTTGACCTGTGTAGAGGTTGCATAGACCATTCAAAATTTCATGAAAGGTGAAAAAGAATTTTTAGTATTTTCCTCGCAATTCGGATCGATATAAACTTTTTCAAAATTTCTTTTTCTCCTTACGTGGTGAACTATGTAACTATAAAATATGAAGTAATAAACTATTTACCTATATGACAAAATTACAAGGGAATTTCAGTACCATAATAAAGTAATGTGAAACACTTTTCTAATATTTCTAAAATGACAATAAGCAATGCCATAAAAATGTTCATTCTCAAACCAGTGTTTGAATTTCTCATTGTCTGGAATGCTAAAAAAGAAATATATTAATATTGCATTCATAAATTTCAGTCACTTTCATTATTAATGAAAATATATTCCATATTAAAATAAAACACTTGATTTGTTTGATTGAATACTTTTTGCCAGGTATAAGGGTAGTTTGCCTGTGACGTTTAAAAAAAAATCGATTTGCTTGCATCAAAACGGCATCAATACAACAAAAACGAGACGTACTTGAAAAATCAAATATCTCAATCTTTCAAAAGTTCGCGAATGTATCTAGTATCTGTTCATTGATCAAACTAAAACAATATTTTTAGTATTTTTTTCCTCTAGACGGAGCCATTGTTCTATTTTTCGTTCCAGTTGAAACGATAGCCAGGCTCATGCATATTCTGAATCTTTTCGGTTTTTTTTAGACTCGTATAACTGCAGCAGTCGCAGTCCAGTCAGCCATGGAGCACGATTTTTTCGAGGTTCTCCCGTTAAACTGATACAACTTCGAATGAAATCAATAGTTTTGCTTTGAAAGGGCTTCTACTATTCCTGATATACATGTTAATAAGCCCAAAAAGTTTGACATTTGTATGTTATATAGTATTATTTTTAAAAATCGCATGCTCCTTTTCAAAATCTCATTCACCTTCCATTTTTGTTACAGCCGGCCGAAACAAGGGAGAGGGAGGTATGTACATAAACCTTTCTACTTTAAATATTATAGACAATATTCTTATGAACACATTATTTACCAGCGATTACTTCATAATTGAATGAAAGTCTAAAAGGACATTTGTTACAAATTTTCTGAAATAGATTTTTCAATGGAACGAGTGCCAGTTTCGTGTAGAAATTGCTTTAGGAAAGCTTTTAGGGCTCAACAAATGGCGCTAGAGGAGTTTCGTTGCTAGATAGAACGAGTAGTTCTTACATGAAATGCAACAACGTTCCCCCTTCTATGCATCATTCAATTTTTCAAAGTCTTATAGACCGTAGAATTTTTTTAATAGATCCTTAGGAACTATCACTTAAAAGAAGATGTTTAAGCTTCCATTTGGCACAGCCAAATTGATAAAAAAACTCATTAATAGTCTTCTTGAAAGAGTGCAACATAAATTTGGAACAGAATTGTTCAATTGCCTATGTACAAATAAAAACTTAGTAATTATATAGAAAAGGTCTGCGTACTCCGATTCTGATAAAATTTTAATATGTTATAGATTTTCACATTGTGAACAACTTTTTCCTTTTCCAATATAGGGGATCGCTTTTTGTTTTCGAGATATTTGTAAAAGACTATCGCTAATGCTGTATTGAATTTTTCATATTCCTGCAAGCTTCGCGGCAACGTAAACCTGTTCCGGGGCCGCATATGTTTATTTTTTCTTTGTAAACACGTTGTGGAGATGAAAAGTGTCAAAATATAAACAATCGCCGCACCGGGAACGCCGTGCAGGAATACGAAAAATTCAATACAGTATTCACGATAGTCTTTTGCAATTATCTCAAAAACTAAAAGCGACCCCACTATATTGGAAAAGGAAAAAGTTCGGAATGTGGTGCTGCATAACGTATTAAAATTTCATCAAAGTCGGAGTACGCAGACCTTTTCTATATAATTTATGTCTCTACGAGTACATAACTAAAAAAAGTAAAACTGGTACAATGTTATTCATATATTTCAATAGGTCAGGCAACTGAAATTTTTTTGAAAAATCGTATTTTGGCCAACTTTTCGAGGCAAATACTCCAATGCGCGCCGCCATGTTATTTCTCGTGATAGTTACAAATAGAGGACAAAATAACGCGTGTACGTGGCAGATATTGCTCTAGAGAGGATCAGAGACATTGCAGGGACGTGTGCGTTGCACCGGGTCCGATAGGGTTAAGGTGGAAATTAAAATGCACGAATCCCGGTCTGTGGAGCAGGAATGGGAGTCACGCGTGGCTAGGACGCGCGCAGGATGCAAATTATAGGACGATTATGAATTAATACATTAGTATCGGGACGCGGCAGGCAGGCGTCTGGATTGAGTATTGAGCGGTGTTATCGCGTTAGTAGCAAGCGAGCGAGCAAAATAATTAGAACGAACCGGTGTGTATAAGCCTATTTCTGAGTAGACGGATAACCGTCGCGTCGGGGGACTATTAATCGGCCGCGCAGCCGATGCTTAAGGTGACGGGGCTACGTCGGAGATCCGAGATTGCTAGCGATTCCTTTGGAATTGACCTTAATTCGATGGTTAGCGGCGGACGGAGTCGAGCAAATTTTATCGCGAACAACAGCCCAATAAAACTTCCTGCGTGCCTGTAATTAATTTCATCAAAACTCAGTAATCGTGGCCACTGATGTCGGTAACGATCTGCGGGGATCAACCTCTCTCCTGAAACCTGCGAAACTCATTTATACATATAGTACGTTCAGTTTAACTGCTTGGCTTACACACCCTGTGGTGTTCCACGCAAACGGAAATTTGTTCACGAAAAGTAGAGATCAGTTTTACCTTTTTTAACTTGACACTACATCAGTTTTAGTACATAATGCTTATGTCAAGGCGAGTTCAACGGCCGGGTATACTATGCCCTTAATATGACCTAAATAGTTAGGCAGGCTTGAGCTGTTGATATTTCTTTCGCGAGATCGATATCTTGACCAATATCCGGAGTTGGGCAAATATTTAATCAACGATTAAATTTCTACTTCAATCGTTTATCGCGATTAACAATTAAACTCCTACTTTAGTCGGTGATGGCGATTAACGATTACATTCTTTTCAATTGTAATCGTCAATCGAATGATTGATTAATGATTGACTGCTGAAAATGCTGTATGCATAGTGAAAAAATGTTTACTGGATTTTTGTTGAGATATATTTCTGTCAATTCTCCATTTCCGCTTTCTGTCTCTTTCTGCCTCCTTATTAGAATTTATGGATAGACCCTTGTGGCGATTAACTTCAATAATTCATTAAATCAGTCTCCGATTTTTCGATGGATTCTTTTTTTAATCAACGATTAACTTTTTCAATCGTACACATTAATCAATCAATCTTAGTTAAAATTTCAATCGATTAATGCCCAATTATGACAGTATCAACAATTCGAGCCTACCTTGCTGTTAAGACCTTACTGTTAACGTCACGTTAAGGTCATAGTACACTAGGTCGTTGAACTCGTCTTGATATAAGCAATATTATCGACGATTTCTCGACACTGTATATACATCCGCATCTTTCGTGTTTTATATCGTGTTATTCTAAAATCGTGTAAAAAGCTAATTCTCTGAACATGGTTGTGAAAAGTAGCCCGAAGGTTAATGAATACCTTTGGCACCACATATGTTTGCTACCCGGAAACGGATAATTAAATTAATTATAACGGTAAATAATGAAAGTGTTTCACCATTGAAATTACCCGTTGCTCAAGCAGGATGTACTTGCCAGCGAGAGGCGATCAGCAGTGAACTGATTGAAGGTTGACGGTGGTCGAGACGAGGGGGAAAAAAGTGTTGCCTAATTAACAGGAGCGACAGCGTCGTCGCCGCTAATCGGTAGGCGGACTCGCGCCTCAACCGCTAAATGAGATTACTTATTAACAGTGGAACGATTTGCGCCGGCTGTCAACGAGCGAGTAAGGAGGGTGACGGTCCCGTTCGTTCGTTCGTTTGATAACGTAATTGTCGCCGCACTCGGTGACGAGAACGAACGAAACGCTGTCAACTTACTGGCACTTCAACTTACAAACGTTTCTGATGAAAAGGAGGACAGTAGTGGTTAAGGAGTTTAGTCGGATAAAGGAGTCAAAAGTGTCCCCAAAAAAATTCAATTTGTTTATTCTATATGTTTAGGGGGTGTCGCTTCCAACACTACCCTCCCAGCTATCACCTGTGGGAGGATGTGCGTAAGAGTATCCGATGACATATGTTGTCAAGGACAACATTCTGAACAACTTTTGTCATTACAACTACCCGGTGCTCGGTTTTAGTTTTCGAGATAATTGCAAAAAACTATAACTAGTACTAAATTGAATTTTCCGTATTCGCGCACGCTCCGTGGTAACGTAAGCCTGCCCCGACGCAGCGTCAGTTTACTGTATTTGTAAACACGTGTGGAAACGATAGAGTAAACAGAGTCGGTCTCACTCTGTATAGAGTGATACATATATAGGGTAAGCTTTCAATTTTTAAAGACTACTTCTAGTATTTATGTTATGTAAAATAAAATACAGTATTCAATACAGTTTTTTTGCAATTATCTCCAAAACTAAGACCGAGCACCGGGTACGTCTCCTGACAAATATTGTCCTTGACAACATACGTGAAGGTCATCGAACCTGCCTCCCCTAAACCTAAGGTTTACCAAAAGGGATTGTAATGAAGTGACAAAAAATTAGGTTTTCAGTGATTTCTCTTATCCTCTTCAATTGAAAATTCTGTAAAAAAAATCAGGCATATCGTAGCTAATAGAAAGCACGTCTATGAATTTTTTCCGAATTTTTAGCTTCGAAACCATGAGGGTAAAATTTGACATTTCACCGAAGCATTAAATGGAATAGCCTTTCCAAGTGGTATCTGATTATGAAAATAGTTCAATCTGCAGTATTTTCTCTTAAGCCATTTCAAATTTGCCCCAGGCCTGAAAAGCGTCTGGCTTGCGAGGGTTAATTAAAAGTTCGGATAGATGCAAGTTTCTCCCGGTGAGCGATCGCGATAGGTGGGGCTGCGATGAACGTTGCCACTTTGTTCGGACGATTCTTGTCCCGATAAAAAGTTGTAGTAACGTCGGCCGAGCCTGGTAATGCGTGAATTTATGATTGTCCCATTATTTGTGATCGACGCTTGTCCCTCCCCCGTCGCGCGTGACCTCCATGTTGAAGCGGGGAGCCAGATCCGTGCATTTCAATTTCCACCTTGAATCGCGTTCTCTCTTGCTCGCCCAAATAGATCCGCTTGTTTCTCTCCAGCCGTGTGTATTTTAGAACGGGAGAGAAGCCCGGATACGAAATTGCATGTCGCCAAGCTGGAGCTGCTCGCAGCTGAAGCTGTGAGGAAGCTTACGTTAATGTGACCACCATGTTTATGCACCCGGCTACCATTGCTTATCGCGACCAAGAATAATTGTTCACGGAGCAGTATTTCTGCACGGAATTAATGGAATTTCGACTTCTCGCGACTTCGTCACCTCACGCGGGACGACATCACCTACAGATTTAACGAATTTGTAAACGGGAACTAGGGTGACTCGATCGGGGCAGTGAACTAGGAGAAACTCGGGATAAATTGCTAGACGTCACCTTAGACCGAAAGTAAAAACAACACAATGGAAATATAAAACACAAGTTTGGTTTGGATATGGAAAAAATCGGTAATTATATCGATAGGTCTGCGTGCTCCGATTTTGATGAAATTTTAATATGTTATGCAGCAACACATTCTGAACAACTTTTTCCTTTGCCAATATAGTAGGGTCGCTTTTAGTTTGTCAGATATTTGCAAAAAACTATGGCGAATACTGTATTGAATTTTTCGTATTCCTGCACGCTCCGTGGCAACGTCAGCCTATCCCCCAGTGCAGCGTTTGTTTAGATTTTGACGGTTCTCATCTCCACAACGTGTTTACAAACAAATAATAAACGAAGAAGAAAAATTCAATACAGTATTAGCGATAGTCCTTTGCAAATATCTCGATAACTAAAAGCGACACCCCTTTATTGGAAAAGGTAAAAGTTAGTTTAGGACCGAAGTGTTATGAATAATTATATTATCAATCTTTATGTATTTTTACGAAATTCATGGGACACTCTAATTTGAATGCAAATTATGTATTATCGGATATTGTAGCCTGATTGTTCAAGTCACTTCAATTACATATTTAATTTTGTCGAAAATCAAATATTTCCGAAAATCTCTTTACAGAAACGCGAAATTGTAAAATCAACTATACTCAATAATCACAACGTTCGGTGAAATTTTTAGACAAAAAAAATATCATCACTTTTTAGGAGCTGTTCAATTATTAAATGGATTAATGTCCACAAAACGTCCAAAATGGTTTAGTATAATTAAGTATTATTTTTCTATTGAAATGCAGATGTAACCACAACATGAAACACTTATTTAGTATAGAGGTTATAATGATGTCGCGAAGCATGCAGGAATACGAAAAATTCAATACAGTATTAGCGATAGTCTTTTGCAAATATCTCGAAAACTAAAAGCGACGTCCCTTTATTGGGAAAGGTAAAAGTTGTTAAAAATGTCAAAATCTATAACATATTAAAATTTCATCAAAATCGGAATACGTAGACCTTTTCTATATAATTACCATAAAATCGATTTACATTTACCATTCTTACCCTTCTGGTGAAATTGTACAATCTGCAAACGTTTCTCCTAATAATGAATAGTACAGGGGATAATTCTGTGGATGGATGAAAGTGGGACACCCTGTATATATGTTACCCAGTCCCGTAGTGATCATCCCGTGCAATATTATTACCGCGAGGCTGTCCTGTTCAGGAGGATATCAATTACACAGCTCATTGCAGCTATCGCGGAGAGATGCACAGAGAAAGAGACCGTGAAAGTGAGAGACTGATCGTAACAAGACTGTGGGAAGGTGGTCTTCATACTCGAGTAATTCGGTTCTCGCGCAATTCCCTCTGCGACCAGTCATTCCAATTTCCACTTACAACATTGTTGGATCGAGCGACGCTCGCTGCCATAGCAATCTGCATTGAAAAAAAAAAATTTTTACTTCAAAACGAACTTCGGTTGAATTCTACTCGCGTAATATATGCTGGGTAATATGATAATTAAAAATCAATTCTCTTGGAAATTTTCATTAAAGTTGGGAGGGGCTTATAAGAATTATGCAGAATTTATTAATAGATTATTAACAATATATTGGGTTCAGATTTCTCTGGTTAAATTTTGTAAAGATGAGTATATGTCTGTTCAGATCATTCAATATATTTTTTATGTGATTCTTGGATAAATGGTATGATGTTCCGGGCTGACTTATACGGTTTTTGTAATTGAAATAAAAACAGCAATAACGGACGTGCTATTTTTATGTATAACGATCAATAAAGTTTTTTTCATATTTGAAACCTGTTAGAATCCTTGACGTAAGCAGGTGTTGCCTGTGATTCTAATTTCCATAAATTAATACGTAAAGGCTGGAATTCCATGAATCGTCGTAAACTGTTCTCAATATTTCTATGTACGTAACTGGTACTTTCCTTATCGATAAACAGGAGCAAGTGTCTATCATAACGGACGGTTGAACTAATTACTGCTACAAAAAGAGCAATATCCTGTCTTAAAGTACTCTAATTAACATATTTAAAAAGAGAACAGAGGATAAAACCTTTTACGATGGTTTCTTCACGAACTAATAAGAAACATGTTTGAGATTGAAATTTTTAGAAAATATTTCTAATAGTTCACGAAAACCGAGAACATAGGAATTCATTGTATTAATAAAAAATGAATTATATGAGCTTATTAAGAGACTAAACAGTTGTAAGTATATAAGTCAGTATAGTAGAAATAGGAGGTTGTAAAAAGGATTGTTGAAGAGAACCCTGAAGAGAACAATAAAAGTTATATATAAGAGACTAAACAAAGAACATAAAACATTTTTTAAAAATATTAAGTGTTTCACCAATAATATAACGTTGGTGTGGGTTACGTACTGAGTCAGGACTACAACCAACGCGAGCTTAAAACAGTTTGTCCAAATCGGTGCTGCAGTACGAGCAGCTCGACTATTTCGTAAGAAAGAGAAAAATGGCAATACAGAAAATTATTCATCAGGATTCTGACAAAGGTTATCTCCAAAATTTTCCCGAATTTCATCGCGTAACAAGGAAAACTTGCAGAAGAATTCTATGAGTTTTCCACACCGAAAGTCGCCAACCCCTGGAATCCTCGACTGTTCTTTCTCGGAAATGTGATTTCAATGCTTGAAGTTTACAAGAGAAGCTAGGAAGAATCGTTGGCATGAGCCAACGAAAATTGGCAAGAGGAATCGTTGAACGCTGATGGAAAGAGTTCGAGGAGAATTTCTGCGAGAAGGACTATCCAGAATTAGTGGGTGGAGCTAGATTGAAGTAGTGAAAGATGAGAAACGGTTGCAGGAAGTTCAATCAATTATATGACGTCGATAATCATAATTTAGCTACCGTGCCTCCATTGTATGAACATTCTATTATATCAACTAATACAATGCTGTCGATACGTGAATACACGCGTAAATATACCAGGTGTTTACCCATTTACTTTTATACGATGAAATTCAACCACTAGACATAAATCTGAAATAAGAGAAATTAAGATTCTTAATGGTAGTACTTTCAACGTATTAAAATTGATAAATGATCCTCGATAGATTATTTTCACCATATTAAAATGAATAAACGATGAAATAAATTTCTCGTCAGCTGCAGCTTCTCGCAATTACCGTAGATCATTTTTATGTTGTATAAAAATCCACGGGCTTGTTAATCACAATGAGGTACTATGAAATTGGCACAGTATTTAAATAGTATCAACAATTTTATAAAAAATGTGACATAATTAAGAAACAAAGACAAACTTTTGTTCTTCCTTGGAAAATAATTGTCCAGTAAGGAAACCTTCGAGGATGACGGTCTCGGACCATCAAGTTGCTCTACCAAGAACTATGAATTGTGTTAGCCCTAGCTTCTCCCCTTTTTTGATGGCGCATGTGCAATACTGGCCTCAACAACGCTTGGTCGAGTAATATACCTATACCACACTGTAAACGGACAATGTTCCGTACGTGTATGCACACGAGTTTGCCCTCTGTAACGGTGTCATTAATAATACTCGAGAACAGGAGGATACATTGGCAGTAAGCGAGACTGAGAGCCAGCAACGAGACACGTTGGCGAGGGGCACAGACGTATCTACTGTTCTGCTGCATCATGCTAATGCTCTACTTTGCATACGCTGTCTGAGTTAGCATTGTTAGTGCCTGCCCATCCATTTTGCTAATCTAGAAATGCCGAATGAATGGGATTTTTATGAAATTATTTTAACCCTCGTTTATACACGTACGTTCATCAGGGTGGAAAATTATTCATTTACTACTCACACAAACTGTAAACCGATTACTGCCCTCTGATGTCCCTGTGCGGAACATTCCTTAACCCCTTGAAGATCTTAACAGTCTAACAAATATGAATATTGTGCCTTTCTTTTTCGATGAAATAAAATTTGTTTCGCTTTTAATCAATATTTAAACATTCAAATAAATGTGGCCAAAAAATACATGAATTCTCTCATCTGTTCTACGACATTTCTCTTGATAAAGACGTTCTAATCATTGTAACTGTAAAGGAAATGCAACGCGCTAAAATCTGACGCTAGAAAGTAAACATCTTTTGTTGATTTAAAGTGTTAAGCAAAAATACATGAAATATCACTCTTTAGTACAACCAGAGTTTATCAATTTATAATTTTTTGCTCTGTAACTGTTTAGTGAAGTCTAATAAATTTTGAACATAATTAATTCCATAATTTTTACTATATATATATAAAAAATGGAGTTTCTAGTTGCGTTTTTACAAGGTTTAAATAGGGTTTGAAGTGGAATTTTATGAATTCTCCATATGAAGGCGTGTTAAAATGTCCTCACTCTACCTTCCCCTTCTACGACGCTATCCCCACGCCTTCAGCCAGTCACGTGACGCGTTTAATCTCGGTCGTGCGTGTCACAATGTGACGTGACTAAAACGGTACTGGTAGAGAGGGTAACTTTTCCCCTCGATCCGTGCTCACTCATCTGGCGACGTTGAATGTATAGAAAGATTTTTTTCAATTTATAAGTTATGCGATATGTTCGCAAAAAGCTATTCTGAGAAATCCGTATCTAAAGTTTCAGGTACTGTTTCAGGATGTGTATCAAGTAATTACCACCGATCGGCTATTCCGGGACCGTTCAGGATAGTACAAACTATATAATGCCACTCGAGAGGACTATATGTATAACGTAAGGGCATGGGGCAGATAACCATGTGGTATGATGATCGGCCTTTGCCATGAGGGGCAAGCACTCCGATTTGTACGCACTCGAGCACCCTATTAATTTCCGTACTCGTGTAAACTTTCGTATGCAACCGCGATGCTTTGGGAACATGTTAAACATATTACAGCGCAACAATACGGGATCCTTCAACGTTTTAGTCTGTGATTTATCAAGCCGATACACTTACGAAGTTCGTAAAAATAAACAAATAACATTGAAGTAACAAAATTTTTGTCGCGATTAATAGAAAAATATAGGGTACACCATCGTGAATGGTTGGATACAATAAAGTGAAAGAATTCTTGTTTAACCCCGTTGCCTTACAATATTGTATCTGACTCGTGATGCACGATTTTAATAAAAATGAATGTCAATAATTTATAGTACAGCTATTGAGGAACATGTGGACATACAATAGATATAAGTTTTCTCCTTTTATAGGAAATTACGATCTATTGGGTTGGCAAGAAAGTAATTTCGGTTGTTAAGATAAAATAAAACTGAAATTCTTTGTTCAAGCGATCAACTTTAATCAGTAAAATATTTTCTTATTTATTATCTTTGACAAAAGATCATCGAACAAAAGGGAAAATATCTTATTCGTTAAAGTTGATTGCTTGAATAAAAAATTGGCTCTATTTCACCTTAAAATAGCGAAATTACTTTCTAATTTACGTAATATTATATTTAAATAGATCGTAAGGCAAGGGGTTAATTGAGAAGAGATGAAAAGTTGGGTACTGAAAAACGATAGAGAACCAAAATGACGAATTACTGCAGATTCTCCTGTTAACAAATGATTAAATAAATAAAAGAAAAATGAAACAAATATATTCGAGTGAATATTGAATAAAATCAGAGACAACAAGGAAATTATTTTAAAGTTGAGAACAATTGGAGTGAATGATTGATCCAAACGATACCCCGTTTCGAATCGGTTGAAATGCTTCTGCAACTGTTACAGTAAGTCCTGACTATGTACTTTGTTCATTTATCCAGCTCGCACAATATGCGTGCAATGTTCGCGTCTTGCGATTAACGTATGTATCTATCTGCAACGACTCGCGATTCGAAACACGTATGTACGTAGCATTGCCATCCAAGCGACAGCAAATCGGTCGCTCGTTTGCGCAACGTGACACAAAAATCAATTGAGCAATTTAAATCGGTGTGCCTGAGGCGCGCATACAAAACAATCTGCAACATGACTAATTACTATCGACTTTTTAACGACTAAACAGTTCCAACAAGTGAAGCCACTGGTAATCCCATGGAAAAGATTCGTCGCACCGACTTCCAATGATCTTGTCACTCAACTTGTCACCGGACTCCGAATCTTTATGCGCATTTACATACGTTAAAAATACAAAGACTGCATGTATGGTAACAAATAATAATGACATTTTATAGTTACTATAATCAAATTTTCTAGTTGACAAATTGAACTCATCGTGCTTCATGAAATTTAGAATTTGCATAAATATCCATAGTCTACTTTATTATACATTGTTCAGAACAATTGGTTAAAACCGCCTTAGATCTAATTCAATAATATGCACGAAAGTATTTGTAATAGTGTGTATTAAATGTTTAGAGGATGTACGTATTAATAATTTGCATCACACAACGAAATCAATCATATCTTTTAATAAATAAAAATGAAGTAAGTACTGTTTAATATTTATAATGCGTTGTGGCCAACAGAAAAAAGTATTTGTAATAGTGTGTATTAAATGTTTAGAGGTTGTACGTATTAATAATTTGCATCACACAGCGAAATCAATCATATCTTTTAATAAATAAAAATGAATTAAGTACTGTTTAATATTTATAATGCGTTGTGGCCAACAGAAAAAAAGCAGTAGGAAACAGAGTTACTCCGTAACTTGGGTAACCGGAAATTTTTGCTTCTTTCCTACGTAATCCAATAAATTTGATCGAGAAAATATCGAAACCGATATTTTGTTTTACTAAATGCAATAAAGATAAACTGCCGAATACGAAGATAGTCGAAAACAAATTCGTCCCGCGGGATTATGCCACATCAGATAATAATGACAATGGAATGTCAGCGATGATTTCGAATAGACTCGAACGAGTTTAATTTTCTGGTAATAACAGAATTTACGTCATTGAATAACGATGCACGTAATGATGTTTATACGAATGCCGAACATAGCACAGAATCAAGTCGAATTAAATGATAATATAGCAAACGGTATCAGACTGCGGATAGCAATGTACGTAGCATAATTGAGAGTAAACCTAATTTCAGTTTGATGCGTTGCTGATAACGGTTGTATTGCAACATTTAATTGAAGTAAAGCTGTCTTGAATCACTGATATAGCTTAATAACGGCTGGCAACTATAATCGGATGGATGTAACAGTGAACAAAGCGATGGTCGCTGAAGGATAAGAAGACGATAGCATAGAGAATGGTGTTGGAAATAATTTCACATAAATGTAATACAAACAGAACAGATTTTCCAAAATGACTAGTTATCAAATATTAACGAACTAGGTTTATGCTAAAATGACTGGTTCTCATGTTCTTAATTTGTGATTATTAAGATTGTAAAGATGCTTCCCTGAGGCAGTGGCACACCCAGGATTTAATCTTGGGGGGGGGGGGGTGAACAAAATGACCTTTTTTTAGCAAAAATATCTGTCAACGGTAACCACACATATTTACTTTACACACATATTTATAAATATATATATATATATATATATATATATATATATATATATATAAAAGTTGTTCAAAATATTTAGTTTTACATATAGCATATTAAAAAAATTTTCTTGTAGGGGGGCTTGGCCCCCTGGCTCCCCCCTGTGTGCGTTATAGTATATACTATTGAAAAACTGGCCAAAAATGTGAATAGACACATTCTTCTTATGTCTATAAAATAATGTGACATAGTTATTTACTAGACCTCCGTAAAACGAGCGTTAAAGACACAATTTTCTATTATGTTCAAATGGTATTGATTGCTGTTTTGTTTTGTTGTGGAAGACTTAACTCTACGCGCGGTCTCCGGTTTAGTCGGGGACATAGATTATGGGAAATTATGTTCGACCACTTTCGTTGTGCTAACAGGTGGTCTCGTGAATTGGAACTGAAAGAAATAGAAATCGGTCGCTTTATCGACTAGGGAACCTAAGTACATAACACTCCTAGACGTCACCGAAGAAATATTGCTTACAAATATGAAATCTAAACTTTCCTATAGGTAATACCGTAATAATCGAAATAGAAATAAGCATATGTAATTAAGATTAAACACTCGGTCACAAAATCGAGTATGCCTAGGAAACGTAACCACCTTTATCGAAAAAATAAAGAACTGAGGAAATTAAGAATTAATAATAAGCTGTTTTGTGCAATTGTACCTAACCGCTTATATAATGTAAAATTAACCGCGAAGAAAAACACGAGAATCGGAAGCACAGCAAATTATTGTTAAGTAAGCGGAATTCTTGTCAGCAATCAAACATGATTGATGTGATAAATTACCTAATGCAATGTAGATTTCCGATGGCAATCGCTTTTCTAGAGCGAATACGTCTCGAAGATGAAACATTTCAAATTACAGAATTTACACAGTGAGACAACAGAATTTTATTCACAGCAACGACACTGTGCACTTCACTAAGGTTTAGAAATTCTCATTAAAATCGACATTTTCGGTATGGATGACTTTCCATGTAAGTACGAGCTATTTGCATCTCATCAAATTATGATAATTACTATCAGGTAATAGCAATCAACTCTTTGATCACAGAACGGTTGCAAATTTAAGCAATTTGTAACGTAACCTCGTTACATTCTACACTCCTTTCGAGGTCTCTTTCACAGTGAAATGTTCGATATCGTCATTCAGGTATAAAATAATAATTCCTAATTAATTCGTTGATATTAATTACGTAGAATATCTGGAGACGTATATAGCATCTACAATACTAATGGAAATAATACTAATAGAAATGTGCATTGATAATTTAACAACACGAGTATGTCCATACACGATTTCTTTATTTAAAAATAAGAATAATATTTTTATATAGTATCTTTATCAATACAACGTATTTTTGAAACCAGATATTCCAACAAACACAAATCATTTTTCTACTGAATAGATCATACGTCTTTAAAAACCGCAAGCTCTGCGAATATAACTCATTTCGAAACTAAATATACAATTAATAATTAGACATCGAATCTGTATGCAAAATAAAACTTTTCTATCTGAATTGCAATAAACTCGAGTCAACTAGAACTTCATTTTCTTTCTTAATATGTTCAATAAGTTGAAAATAGTATAACAGTATTTTAAAATTCTGCTAATATTTTTACTGTTTTTAAAATTATACCTTCTCATTGTGGTTATGAATAAATATAATCCGCTATCTATTAATAATAAAAAACTTACTAAAACCAGTATTTACACAATTTATCCAGAACAGTATTATAAAATTCTGCTAATATTTTTACTGTTTCAAATTACACCTTCTCATTGTGGTCATGAATAAATATAATCCGCTGTCTATTAATAATAAAAAACTTACTAACACCAGTATTTACACAATTTATCCAGAACGTATGAAACACAGTGTTTGCTTTTACTTATACCTAATAGTTAGAAGCAATCACTTACTTTTAATTATTATCGCTCATAAAAAGCCTGTCCCAGTTTCTGAGCACAGATAGTCTAACTGTGAGCACGTCGAACCGTAGCCATTAAACCTGTTCCATCAACCTCACGACTGATCCTGCATTTGCATAAAACATGGAAACTTCAGCGACGCATATCATCGTAGATAAACGACGTCTTACGCAAGAATTTGTCGAAATTCGTCGGTCAGAATTCTTCTACATGTTTACAGTTAATTCGCCGAGCAGATTCCTTCGGATTTCCCCAGTATGATTTCATCGTCGCGTGTCACCTTGCCGGAAAAGATTCAACGCCTCCGATTATAATGCTTGGAGATACAGTCGGACACAAAAAGATAGGCCACCCTATTCATTTATTAATATTCATTAATATTCACATAATATTCATTTATTAATTTATGCATCGTATACAACATAAACAAAATGTCTTGCGCAATTTACACTCGTTTCGTTTATTTTTCCTATATTTTATTTACATTGTTATCCAGAAAACTGAAAATTTTCAAAGCGAATCAACGGGACAATATTTATTATGGGACGTTCAACAAATAAAATATACAAATTAATCTTCCAGTTTTGTTGAATACTCAACATAACTGTTTACGAATATTCAATATTACTTTCTATCGCGGAAATTATACGTTTAGGCAGAGATTTATATAACTTTTATAGGTGTTCTAAGAATCCTCTAATATCTTTTTAATCGTTTTCTGTCTCGATCGGCACCATTCATGTACAATACAGCATTTTATCCATAAATGTCCAAAAGTCTGTCCTGTAAATGTCCCAGATCTATCCCCACTACTGCGGGGTATACCTTTTTAAAGGGCCGAGAAGCTCAAGAGGCTTCGATCGCCGAAAAGAATGACATCAGTAAGGCTCGGATATCGAGATCACCGAAACCGAATTTCTAATTTGTTTATTTTTTTATGGAATTTCGATGACCATACTTGTGGCATTTTTCTAATAAAAATCATACCAAATATGATATAATTCCGATGGTATTTACTTGTGTAATAGACATTTAAAGTTTCGAGCGTAAGAAAGGATAGTCGCCGGCGACTGCGACTCTCTGCGTCTCTTTCCTTCCCATACGTTATCCTTCCTCGCGCCCGAAACTTTAATCGTCTATTACACAAGTAAATATCATATTTGGTATGATTTTAATTAGAAAAATACCACAAATATGGTCATCAAAATCCCATAAAAAATTAATGAAAAAAAAGAAGTTGAAAATTTGGGTTAGTTATGTTTACATTTCTCGGCGACCGAGGCCTCTCGAGGTTGGCTGTCCTTCTCTACGTTCGGAAAAAGTAAAAAAATAGTGTACCTGGCACATAAACACCCCTCTGTAGACCCGTGCTAGGGACGCATATGAATAAAATACTATACATTGTTTTAACTCATCGAGTGTTACTGTACGATACAATTGATTTGATGAAATGTACATTTTCGGAATAAAGAGAAACGTAAGACGTCCTATCTTTTCGTCACCGATTGTACAAAATCTTTCGTGGGAGTCTCCTCTATTTTTCCTTTAATTGTTATTTCCCCTCGTTAGTACTTACAGCGGCAGCCAATACGGTTGTCGGAGTCGTTGCAATCCAGTTCGATCGAGCTCGCAGTTAAATATCCGGGCGTTGCACAACGCAGGGAATTCTGTTCGACATCGGGGCAACGAAATTTCACGGCGATTGCCGGAAACCGAACGATCGAGGACCAGGAAAATAATCGGATTATACGACCGAGCACGTTTCCGAGTGACGGGTCAATCTTCTCGGTACAACATTGTACTCGATCCCGCCACTCTTACCGACCTCTCCAGACCGGGGGCCTCTCGAGTTGCGTCAATTGCGAGTCTCTGCGAACTCGGCTAATTCGATGCGAATCACCGATATAGGGTGTCGGAAGTTTTGCTTAAGGGAGTGTGTATTCTGCTTTTGAACTTTCAAATCGACTTTTCAAGTGTTGTTCTCGAATTCGTGCGGAATAGTATTTGTTCGAATTCGTAAAATTTAGGTACAATGTCAGGCCGGATCGGATCTTCGTTAACTGTCGTCATTAAAAAATCACCTAAATTCAACAGCCTCAAAAATCGGATTTTTTCTATGAACTTAATGTGTGAATATGTATGATGAGAATAAGAAAGAAACATAATTAGCGAGAGGCAAAAATGTATTAAGAAATAAGTATGCATAAAGGAGCGTTTGTTTAAATAATTGTCGGTCGTTGTTTGACCATCGTTGGCATTGCATGTAATATGTTACGTTAAATCAGTGCTTCTTGTAATATATGCAAATACATTTTTTCTGTCCTTGACCTTGAATGACTTTGGACTAATTATAGTCACTGAATTCCTAATGAAAGGGACTATCATTGTAGGTGTTTAAAAAGGGTGGTTCCATTTTAAAAAGTCAAAGTAACCTTGATATCTCAAAAAAATGACTTAAAAACAAATTTTTTTTGCATCGCGTCAGCTCCATTGTACCATTCAACTTGTATCTTTATAAATAACAAAGATATTTGTATTTTAGTAGCTAATATATTACGTTGAACCAGGCAGTATAGTAAAAATTATGTACATATATAGTATATATAGTATAATTATGTACATAGTAACATAATTATTATTTTTATTTTAATGATGTATATTGAAAATATTATTTCTTATTTTACTCGTTTTTGATATCATTTTAATTAGTACCGTGTTAAATACATGCTTCGTTTATCCACATATTATTGTAATTCCATTCACTTTTTGCACAGTTACATGTATTTCAATAGTAGAAAAGAACATAGAAAAATATGATAATCTGTGTGTGTGATTACACATATTTTTATATATGTGCAAGAAATTCGACTGTATGCATGTATATATGTAAATGCTTGAGGCGGTGATTCTACGTGCCAAATAAAACGAATGGTAGAACCCAAGTTTTACGACCCTGGATGGATGAAGAAGACAATCCTCTCGTTTCTTTTCTTTTCGGTGAAATTTCTTTATAGTCTTTTGCGCTGCACAAGCGATTGAAGAAAAGACCTACATCATTGCACCTTTCATATATACCATGCATAATTCTACTGTATTGTGTGCACGTTCACTGCACGTTTTCGTACGTTTTAATGGCCTGAACGTCTGCATACTATCCAGCAGAATTACTTTCTTTCTATTTTTTCTTTTGTTCTTATTCTTCTACTTTATTTTCAAACAAAATTCGTCCGTATTCTGTAAGAGTCGTCACTAGATTGCAGATTAAATGAATTTATGGCGACAATGTATTATTTAAATTATTGAAAGAATTAGCACATTGTTATATAATTTCTGTCCCTCACAGTTCGTTTAGAATGTTTTTATCTCGCATAAAAATCCGCAGAAACAAGTTCTCACCCAAGAAAAATTATAAAAATTGTGCGCTACTAGTCGCAGAATATAAAACTAATTGCAAAGAGTACGTAAATTAAAAATTGAAGTTGATTCTCGATCTGCGGTAGCCCGTCGTGAATACCAAGATGGAAGATCAGCTTATAAAAAACGGAGCTAATTAAAAAATAACTACACGCTTCTCCAAGTGATTTAAAAGCCCGTGCGATATAATATACAGTGTGTTTTGCAAAAGAATTGTCGAAATGAAATTATCCGCCCAGTTTATTCTCTCACGTGACGGCATTACCCCCTTTTTACATCGGCGTCGTAACTTCCCCTCAACAAACTGCAATAATGCAGTGTCGCCCGAGTAGAATGGCGGGAATGAAGCTCGAAGGACTGAATGTTGACCAATTATCAATTAATTCGATCTTGTTACCGGGCAAACGTGATGATAGCGGCGTCTATTCAGGGGCTAGTCGATGAATACTTTAACCGGGCTCCATATGGCGTCTCTTGTACATCATTTTAGTTTATCACGTGTGTAATAATTGGTCCTTTGTGGTGCACTTTAAACAATTTCAACTGTGAAACACTGTGAAAATGAACGAATGGAATTTTGAATATTTAATGAATGCTCTTCGGTGCTGGAATTAATTAAATCGAACATCGAGTGTGCAGTTCATTATTTAATACGTAATCCATGTCTCTCGAAATATTTATATTAACTAAAGTTATTCGTTACATAACAATCGTTCAAACATTTAACGATCCGTTCAATTGACGAGTCACGATTGGACAGGGAAACTGTTTGCTCACTTTAAATAGAGAAAATAAGCCAAATATGAATATAAATATTTTAAATAAAAAGATTTTAAATTCTTTAAATGTTTTTACTGTTTCGCATTTGATCTACTCCTCATTATAAATGAGTGATAGATAGCTGTAGTTTCAATTTAACAGCAATTTTTAATATTCAAGTGTAATTAAATTGTTTCTATCATAAATCAATTCTAATCAATTCTGTACATTAAACTAATACTATTAGTATAAGACATCAGATACAATATTTTCATACAAAATAAATGAGAAATAGTGTTACTTTTTATATTTGTTATTAATAATTCCGAATATTAAAAAATCTGTGGCTACAAAATTGCATTAATTTAATTTACAATATAAAATCAACTGATCACATTAAAAATGATCTTTGATATTCCCTTTAATTATCGAACTTGCAAATCTTGTTAGCAACATTAGCACAACACTTTATACAAAATGAGGTTTCTTCGTGCAGAGTGATCCCCTTTCAGCCATGAATTTTGTTATACCAGTACTAATCGTTGTATTACTTGGCAAGAAACGTAATGGATACGCACATCGCAGTTCCCGTAGCTGTCAGAAACGTTCGATATTCGAACTGATACAAGCAACCGTTGCTAAACGAATAAACAACCAGAAATAACCGAACACGAATAGCTGACCATAATACTTCTTCGTCAGAGTTTAAGTATACAGGATTCCGTCACCGTGGCCTCGCCGGAAGTGTCACCATGAGGATCGCAAGACCGTTCTACCGGGTTCTATACTGTCGACGACGCATCTACTTTACGAGACATTAAATAATATCCCGTCCCCGTGTACGGTGATCATCGTACGAGAACAAATTATGGCATCGAGAAGTCAGATTACGCTGACGTTATAGATATGCTCACTGCTATTGTCAGAGCCATTGAACAATCGACTCGACTTGT
>CM052336.1:10659028-10745370 GCA_028455595.1 Lasioglossum vierecki
TACACGAATTTTGGGACACCCTGTATATATATATTATATATTTCCTTCATAATGTTCATAAATTACAAACGAAGAAAGATCCAAGTGATATGTGTTCCCAAGCTCAAAATAAATTCCGGATTTAAATACAGAATAAAGATTGTTCAGAAGCTACATCTACTACACTACTTTGAACGTTATTTTTTGTTTTGCATTAAATGCACTCGTTTTTGTCATAAATATACGAAATCCAACTTTAAAATACTACAATAACTTGACTTGTTTTTGAAATTGTTATCTGCAACATTGTTCTCCATAAATTCCATCGACGGTTCCGAAACAAACGAATCTGTTTCGTACTAAAAGCACCTCCAAGAATCAGTAATGTAAATATTTATGTAGAAATGCGCGAAACGTCTTTCGCTTACTACACAAAGGAATTTAATGAAAATATTTAATTCCACCACTTTTACGCGTTACGCAGCTATGGAGATTCGTTTGTTTTGCAAACGACGATATTCTGGACGAGATCGTTGTAAACAATTCAAAAAACAAATAGCATGATTATATAGACATATTGCTCAGAATATATTAGGTAGCTAAAAAAATTCTTGTTAATCGTAACGTGCTAGCTCGATGATAAAAAGATTGTTGTTGTTAAAAATTGTGTTTTTACTAATGTATCATTTCTTAAAGTTTCGCATACTTAACCACTTATCGTTCACATGATTAATGAACTATTCTGAATTCACATTATTCACATTAATTAAAAACGATACACACTAAAACAAGCTGCGCGGTCATAATAAAATTCCTTTCATGAACACATTTTGAATTTTCCGCACAACACCGATGTACTTTTGTTTATTTCTTTTTTTACTGCTAAATTTTATAAAAATTCAAGTATACTAGAATATCTATATTGTATCGATATGCTGCTATTTTAATTTAGACATTATTTCGAGAAATTTATACAGTGCGTTGCATTAATATTTATACACTCTTTTAAGGAGAATAACTTTTTTAAAAGTTCATCAAAAGATTTTTTGATCAACTAAAACTCAGTTCAGTAAGTAATTAACTGATCCTTAACCAAGTTTACTATACATGACGCGAGAATGAACTTTTAAAACTACGAAATACCCTGATTTATAATTTCATTGTATGTTCATTATATGTTTAAAAAGTTTATGGATATACGTCAGATGTACACAATCTGAAAATTTGGCAAATATAATTTTCTCAATAGGAAAAGCCCAAATGAAAAAGAAGGCTTCTCATAATTCCTTTTGTAAATCCATCCTCAAAATTCTTGAAAATACACAATGTATTTAATCCACTTGCGAAAAGGTTACTCTGTCTTAAACAGTGTACGAGTATTGAGTCACTGTATGCCAATACGTTTTTGATTCACAGCAGGCGTACAAACCGACACACTAATCTGAATGTACGATTCGGTGTCGATCGAGGCAAGTTAGTTGGAAAGTGAAAATTGCATAAACATAACACGTACACGGAGTTTACCGGTCACTGTGTGTCTCCTCGAGACAAGTGCACACGAGGGCCGCGCGACTCGCTCTCAGAATCGAATTGGCGACGACACGGTCACAGATGCATCCGATCGCGGTCGACGCATCACTGGTCCGGCTAACATCCTCGCGATTTATAAAGCCTCGTGTCCGCTCTCTGACTTAGCCGCGTGTCGTTCGGTTCGTTATTATTCCCCTGCCAGCCGGTTAGATTCCCCTCCCAACTCTGGGACCAACATTCTTCCACCCACCGCGTGTTACACGCTTGCAACCGTACCAACAGATCCCGTGTAGATTTCGTTCGCGCCTCCTCTTTGATCCTGCTGAAAACATCCTGAGAGATCGGACTGTCCGAGGGATGATTTAAGGGTGCATTGTTCGCTGGAACACTGTGGACATAATCGGAACAGTGAATTGGACACGGCTGCGTGTATATACAGGGTTTATAAAAAATAATGGACATCCGAACTAGGGATGAATCTACACCTCCGCCATAGTATGACCAAACTGAGAAATCGCGGTCAAAAGTCGCGTAACTCACTTCATTCTGAATGAAATTGGACAAAAATTGGTACATGAGGGTTTTTTGGGTCACTGATTACGAATTTGAACTTATAAAAAACAAAACGGCGAATCCAATATGGCGGACATGTATATCAAAAAAATTGTATTTTCCTCTAAAAAAATGTTTACAGCAATATAAAAAAGATACGCTAAGAAGAAATAAATCAGACGAATTGTAATTAATTATCATCATCAAAATGTATATAATAAAAAATTATAGCGTAATATTGTTTTATACATAACTTTTACTCTACATATTTAAAATTTGCGCTTAAAACTTTTCTGTTCCCGTCTTCTAATAACATTTATAATTATACAACGTAACCATCAACTATTTCAAATCATTTTCGAAATAATTCTCACATAAGAATTCAAAAAGCGACGTTAAATAACTAAAAAAAAACTATTTCAAATATACTAGTGGTCAGAGACATTCTACATACTTCTGGGAACAGCATCGATTTTACAGAATTCAAATTAAATAAACCGTTTTTGATTTATGCAGTTTACACTTTTAGCTTCCACGCAGTTCCTGACAACACGATTACTGAACGAAAACTTCAAGGTCTTGCCATTTTTTAGGTATAAGTAATAAAACCTTCGCGTACCTGGATTTTTCTATAGACACACTACTAAAGAATCTAAAATAGTACTTACCGTATCCCCACCGGGAAGTTCATTTTCGAGGTTCTGGCCACAATTTCGCTGTTTGGACACACTGTGCAGTGGTCCAAAATAAGAAATTCAGTGACATTTCGTAAAAATCAACGTTCCCATATTAATATCAGATCAACATGTATCTCTTCTTAAATGTTTATAGATTTCGAAAATAAAGACAAAAATCAAATATAATTCAGATTTGAATTATACTAACACTTAATAAGGTTTTGAAAATTTTTGTTAATAAAATTTTGTTAGTACATATAGAAAGTTATTGTTATTGTTATTGTTTAATTATATTATTTGTTTTAATTTATAGAAAATCGTAAATTTTCTTCGGTCAGAGGAAATCCCACATTTCACGTGTAACAACCTGACAATAAATGTACTTTTAAATAAAGCTACACAGCAGTTCGAAGATTAAATTTCATTCATCGAGGAAAGAATGTATGAGAGTCGTTTCATTTATCATGGCGCTTTATTCCTTTGCCACTTTTTCATCTAGCAGATTCGAGACGTCCTTTTATGAATGGCGGCACGATTCACGGTATCTAGATCATTACGGCGCGCGGCACGGCGCGGCGCAGACATTTGCACTTGTACGCCCGGTTATCTGTTTTCCGACAGAAAAGAGTTCGTTGCTGCTCGTCTGTTTCCTCCCATGCGTCATCTTGCGTGGGAAAGTTTGTTCAACAAATCTTGCCGGTGGTTATCTCAGTGCTGTCTGACTACGGTGCGCTTCTCTCGTCGCGAAACTTACTGTAACATGCAAATATTGACTGTCTCTTAAACATTAATATCGTTGTACCACTGGAAATCAAATTGTGCGGATTGAAAACTTCAACCGCTCAGTTGCCTTCTTGAAACCCCCAAGTGGACTTTCAGAATATACTTTGAAAATTATTCAATTTAAATTATATTTAATATTATATGTATATTTAACATTTATCTCTATCGAGATGGTAAACAGAAACGTAGTGAGATAGTAATAGTTCAACTAAATCCACAAATTTATCATTTATAGTTACACAGTAAATATGCTATTTAATTCGAAACTGGTGTAAGTCAATATTTCAGTAGTATCAAAATTCGCTTTGTCCATTCTTTAATTATGTCAGATATTTATTTACCTGTTTAGCTGGCATACCTGACTAATTTTTCTGAAATGCAACAATTTACTCAATGTATATATATATATATAATTTTTTTTATATAAAAATTCAATATAAATTCCAAATAATATTAATATTAATATTATAATAATATTATGTATATATATATATGCAATTATTTTATTTAATGGTGTATGTTGTTAAACCAAACAAACAATTGAGTAAATTGTTGTATATATATATATATATATATATATATATAATTGATATAAATATAAATATCATATAAATTGAATTTTGTAATAAAAGTATTAAATTTATATAAATTTTATTGTAAAATTTGAGGTATGTATATGTTTAGCTCCTTAGATATTTATTTTATAAAACTTTCACTTAATTCGTCATTATCCAATGATTAACTAGCATCATGTTCTCATTAAGTAGCCCAAATAATTGTTAGCGTTTAGAGTGGTGCCTCGTCCCCAATAGTTCAATAAAATATTTAGTCGGCAACTGTGTCTGTCCATTACTCGCCGATTCTACTTATCACAATCGAAAATCTAGCCGCAATAAATTGTCGAAGTAAACCCACGTGAAATCGGGACACCCTATATGCAAAGACAGCAAACTTTTTCCGGTTCTCGTAGTTCGTAGCTTCTGCAAATCCGGGTTTATTTATGCCCATTACATATGAGCCAACACAGTGGCACAGCACAAAATCGATTCGTTTCACCGATTCTCCGCATTTCTCTTCGTTCCGGTTTCTTTTTTTTACAGAGCTGCAGCAAAGAAGAGTTACAGGAGTTCATTATCGCTCTTCATGCTTCGAAAACCGTGTACGTGTTGTCCTTGTGCCGTTTATTGGCCGGCACAGAGCAGAAAATGTCAAACGAATTCCACGGGAATAGGAAAACCCAAAGGGAATTAGAGTAGCTCGGGAAAATTTTAGAAGAGGTAAAAATGTTTTAAGGACATTCACAATTACAGGCGATTCTGGTTTGTTCGGGAAATAAATTCCTGTGCACAGTGTACAAAGATGATAGTCTTATTCGAAATAATTTTGTACTATGTTTTAGAATAATTCTGCAAACATTTTACAAAAGGGAAATTTTACGGAATACAAAACTGAACCTTCGGAATTAATAAATTTCAGATTTTAAGGAATTTTTATCTTTTCTGTGTAATAATTTAAACCAATATTGTACTGTTTTAAATTCCTGTAAATATCGGATCAAATTAGATTAAACAACGAACCTTTATGCAACATAAAAACATGTTGTATCGATTATAAAAAACGGGAACCATGTGGAAGTTTTGTTTATTCTTTAACAATTTCAATCCGGTGAAAAAATCATGATTCTGAAATTGTTAAAATTCTTCTCCTGCTTTATGTTTCAGTTATTAATTTCTGTCACGAATCGCATACAATGTCTTGCATTGCATCTACGCTCGCAAGTGCTCTATTGCATAATACATTAAAAATGTTAATCGCGCCAGCGCTCTAGATACAACAAAATATTTCCGAGAAAATTTCGGAGATTATTAAAAAAAAATCTGAGAAGTAAGGATATCACCAGAAGTCGACGAGTTCAAAAAGAATTCTTGAACAACTATCAAAGTTGGAAACGATTAGAACAGAATTCCGGCAGCATCGGATAGTTTCGAAAGAGTATGTGAAGAACGTTCGTACGCTTATAACAATTTCAGATTGCAGAACTCGAATTCTTGGAGAAGCAGAAACGTCAAAAATACTGGAGAAAGTATTAAAGGATTTGAATCCAGTATCGGTAAGCGTGGACAAAAGTTCAAGTCGGATCCCGTAACTGATTTATTTCCATTCATTTGAGATCTAGAACGGGTCGGTTCAAGCGAGAAAAAAATTCATTGAACCGCAATTAAAAGTAGTCGCGAACAAAACTTCGATTACGTAAAAGTTGATCGATCGTTTCTCGGGCAGGAATTATCGGATGAATGGAGATAGGAAGCGAGGCAGAAATGTATACGTATACAGTTCGACAGAAAGAGGCAGAGAAATAGAGAGAAATAGAGGTAATTATCTTCCGGTAGGTTGCGTTGCTCGCAATTCGAACTTACCCGGGGACGATAAGTTTTTAATGATTGCTTGTTTCGCTTCCGTCAAAGTAATTAAAACATTCCGTAGAATCGGTACACCCTGTAGATACGTGTATACAAGCTCGAAAAATTCTCCCGGTTCGAAAGGTTAAACGAACGGCCCCGTGGTCGCGTTGTTCGGTCACGGCCAATCGTAGACGTCGAGATACTTTTAATAATTCATTCACAATTGTAAACTGAAACGTAGCGTTGACAGTCTGCAATCCGATTAAATCTATTCGCCGCACCCGATGCGATCGCGAGAAATCAGTTCAAGGTCGCCATACCATGGAAATGGAGACCGAAGAGGAAAGAAGAATGGAGAGTACGACGAAACAATGACGCGGCCGGGAATGATTAGTAAACGTGGAGAACGCAGACGAGTTTTTAAAGTGCAAGGTCGGTCTAACCTTGCAGTCGCACTTGATAGTGCACCCGCTTCGGAGCGAGCTCTCGAATGCGCATACTGAACCGATTGCCTGCGCGAATAAGTGTCAATCATTTATCGTAGCGATGACTTAAGGTAACTGTCATTGAGCGTTGTTCGGCGACGCAAAACTGAATGATCACTCCGTCGGAAGCATCTACTCCATTGTAACATATGAGCTAACCGAAGGACAACTGATACTTGTATTATTTCAAATGCGTTGCGAATTTAGTTTTTGAGATATTCATAAACAAAGTTCTTACATTACTGCTTAAATGTGCTATTGTAGAGGAGGTATACAACGAATATTTATTTTAGAAATATATAACGAATTAATTTCGGCTAATTTATTTATAATTTATTAATACGTTTGTTCTTTAACTTGTATATAAATAAATGTGCAATACCTTACGAACAAGTTAATGTTACACAGCGAATTTATTTATAATTTATTAATCCTTTTGTTCTTCAGCTTGAGAGAAAATATGAGACGAAACGATAAGGACATCGCAAAGAACTTGAGCAATTCTTTAAATGACCATTGTAATTAAAATATTTATTCAATTTCATTAATTTCTTCATTTTCGAGGTCCAGAGATCCTTACAAAGCAATACAAATTCATTTTTAATATCCCTACATGATGATGAAAGTTGTCAGTTATCGGAATAAAAACAATTTTGATAAGAGTTCTACGAGATGGCAGTTTCTTCAAATATCTCGATGACCAATCATTTTCTTACCACTACAGAATCACGAGAGAAATCCAACTGTGTAAAAGAATTATTATTATATTATTATCTACGTTGTAACCTTCAACAAGGAACAGTCGAATATTTACCAGCACGTAGTAGCACGTTGTTCTCTAACGGTATTTTTACCTCTTATAACAATGTGAGTAAAAATTATGGATCTTCCAGTGTAAAACATATTTTTAAATTATGGTATTTTGATAGTATATAACATTTACAATTCGTTACAGACGCAAAAATCTCTTGAGAATGATCCTCACCAGGATCGAAACGTCGAGATCTTAATTGCACATGTTGTTATAAATTAAAAAAAAAAATTTCTATTTTGATCGAACCTGTGCGCCGAAATCATACTACATTTATTAATAATTTTTCGATCGCAAAACCACATACATATATGTGTAAAAGAATGTTGCGTTTCCATGTCAAAAAAAAATAATGCAATTGAATGCGCTACTGCGCTTCTAACAAACAAATGGTCCCACGTTTGTAATACTGTCTAAATTACTCGTCAAACATTTTTCTGTGACCACACAATTTCGCGGACCACCCTGTGCATAGCATTGAATAAACAACAGGTCAGTATGCAATTTTCTCGCGGGATGTTTTTCCAGTGTTGTGAAGCAACGGGAATTAAAGTAGTAATAGCTGGGAGCTACGTCACTGTGTAAATATGAAAAGAGACAGGGGATGTTCCCGATGTTCGCAAATACGCTTTTAGGGTGATTGTGATACGTCTTCCTGTTGAGCACACGCAGAAAACATTTTCTTATTTCCGGCTGTTTAAGATGCAACACACGTCCGCATCGTCTAGTGCCTTTCCCCGGGAAAGCCGTACATTAGCAGCGTTTACGAGCTGCGAATCTTTTCCCCAAATATGGCCACTATAATTACACGAGTGGAATTTATGGACGAGCCGTGGGGCCTCGGTGCACATCCCTAAGCGAAATTACGTCACTGTAACGTAATAGAGTGCGGACGTTTATGTTCATTCTTCTGCGTTCAGGAATTCATTTTCGTCAAATAACTATTACGGAATTTGTCTTCGCTGTCGACGTATTTCATTGGCCCCCTAATAGATTAGAGGGACTGCAAAAGGGACTCTAATGTACTGAAAGAATTACCGAAAAGAATGTTGGATGTGCGGCCAATTTACAAGTGGACACTTTACTAAAGATGTATGGACTCTCCTTAGAATTCTACCCTAATTGGTTGACACTAATTTTCCCTTTAAACGAGGGGTAATTATTTACTTTAGGGGCTTCCTCACCAATTTTAATGACCTTGAAATATGTTGTCAAGGTCATCATTCTGAACAACTTTTCCCTATACATGTTACCGCCGCTTGGCTTTAGTTTTCGAGATATTTGCAAAAAACTATTGCTAATACTATATTGAATTTTCATATGTCAGCATAGGCGATTGCTTAACGGGTGTTTCTAACCAAACACAAAATGAATAACACAAGTATACAATATACAACATATACATAAAAGGATTTTCGTATGCGTGGTCGGCCCTCTCCACCCCTCCACGACCTATCCACAACTCATTGTGTGAGTGCAGGAGTACGAAAAATTCAATACAGTATCAGTAATAGTTTTTTGCGAATATCTTGAAAACTAAAACCGAGCGGCGGTAACATGTATAGGGAAAAATTGTCCAGAATGGTAAACTTGACAACATATTTCAAGGTGATCAAAATGGGTGAGGAAGCCCCTAAAGTAAATAATTACCAAACGAGGCTCCCCGTTTTCACCGCTGTCGTACTTCACATCGATTTCCGCGTAACTATAAAAGATTCTGGATAACCCGGAAAAATGAAAAATGGAAAAGTCCATCAGAACATGAACGTCAAATGCAGACCCCACTCTTAGATTCTGGCGAGAAAGGTCTACGTAGAAGCTCAACGTCACCACACGCGATTCGGCCTGTGTTATTCAACAATGTTAAACGTAACTGCAAATAAACTTTTGAGATAACCTACCTATTAGACAGCGGATCTTTATGAAAATTTAAAAAATGAACCTAATTCGTTGATTCCGAAATTCCGGTTGATTCGAGAAATTCAAGATGGCGCGTGCGCGATCATTTTACTCGGGAGTGTACCCGCTTTAAGAATGTTTGCTCTCGAGCATTTATAGGCTGAAAGGATATCGAGAGACCCCATTAGGAGGACTACGGCCGAGCATTAAGGAGCAACCGGCATATCCTCGGAAGACAAGACTTTCTTCTCCTACGCCTTTTTCCCGGGGCCGTGGCGTAAAAAGCAACGTGGAAATGCCGGGACGGTATCTGCGACATCTCTCCGAGCCTGTCTGCTCTACTTCTAATTACGGGAAATCCGATTTTAATTACACGACCATGGAGCGAGGTCCTCGAAACGGAAGAAGTCGAGGAATAATAAGATGGGAGAAAAATCCTTTTGCGCGGCTCTAATGGACAGCAAACAGAAGGGAGGAGTGTGTTTCTCTGCCTACAAAGGAATTACACGCTATCTTTTTTTCGCCTTTACGCGATCCATTCTTCATTCGCAAGGACGCAAATGATCAAGCGCTTACCGCACCACGGAAGAATGATCCTGAACAGTTGCATTAACAGCTTTTCATTTTTACGACGCTACAGTTGCGCGCTCCTCGAAGCCGCAACCAGTCCTACATGAAAACCTCAACACAATAATATCTCGATAGTTGCGAAAACTTCGGAACAGAAATATCACTTATGATTATTGTGTACAGGCAGTTTTATTACTTGGCTATTAGATAAATATACCGGGTGTCTCGTAATTCATGACACAAATTAGGTCAGGTCGATTCTATGGCTGGAAATAAGACGAAAATCAAGAATAACCAGATTACGTGGGAGGCTCCGCGCTTTCAAGAGAATTAAATATAAATATCATTCGAGTCCTTAATAAATAACCGATGTTATTCAGACGGTGGAAATATGTAAAATAACTTACTCGTTTCTGATTGCCTGTCAATTAAATATTTAAGAAAACTGTATAGGTTTAAAAACTGCTTGTTTACCATCCAACGATTATTTATATATAATTGTATTGTATTATCTAACGTATAACAATGTATTGAAAAATATTGTATGGCAAATTAATCTCTACTTTGAGCTTCTAATTGCAAAATAAAAAAAATAACCGACGTCATTATCGACTTGAAGGCAACGTTGTAATTCGATACGAGTCGGAAATAATATTATTCTGATGTACAAACACGGTCGCAACAGAATCTTGTAGTGAAATCTGTGACATCGGTTATTTATTAAAAACGCGTGTAGTCGATTGATATTTAAATTTAATTTTC
Source organism: Lasioglossum vierecki (assembly GCA_028455595.1). Classification (NCBI taxonomy): domain Eukaryota; kingdom Metazoa; phylum Arthropoda; class Insecta; order Hymenoptera; family Halictidae; genus Lasioglossum; species Lasioglossum vierecki. Next base: position 10,669,479 of record CM052336.1, read on the forward strand.
TTAAACACAAGCCTCCCACACAATTATTCTTGATTTTCGTCATATTTCCAGTCATGGAATAGACCTATCCGAATTTCAACCATCAATTATGAGACACCCTGTATTCTATTCATCGAAAATATCCAAAATTTATAAAATGTCAGAGCTGTCAAAGATGAATCTTAAAATTCATCGTTAGTGCTGCTGCCGCCATTTCTTGATAATGATGCGTTATCAAAGAATTCGGAACGATCGTCTGCTCGTATATCATACCCGATACGTGTGCGCGATTATTCGTCCTGCTGCCAGGATCCCCATTAGCACGATATTTGATACACACCCACGCGACTAACGGTCGGATCGTTTTCCTGGATAATTAAGGAGACGATGCCAGGTGAAGATAATTCGAGCGACTACACAATATCAGTCGTACTCGGAATAATTCCTGCTCTGTCTGTTTCGCAGCAGAAGTTTTCACATTTCGAGTATTCCTCGTAAATTCCCATTCACCGAGACGGAAACGATTTTCCTGCTATTAGAAATGCATTAAAATTAACAAAATTACACGAATTTAAGAGTGTCCAGGCATTGTCGTTCGGTGTCGTCAAATTAAGGCTTGTTTTCCTCTCTACCTGTTTTATATCTATCTTATTATAATTATTATATTATTAACTATTTTATTAATTATATTATCATATCTACGTTGCATTATAGCTTATTATGTTCGTTGTCAAAAATGAAACAATGATCTCCGAATATATGTTGAACGTTTTTATTTTGAACGAATTTATTTCCAAATGGACAATTTATGTACTTGTTTCGAAGTGCACTAGTTGCTCAGAAATCTGTCGTCAAATTAAGGTTTGTCTTCCACTCTACCTGTTTGATTATATCGACGTTGGATTATAGCTTATTATGTTCGTTGTCAAAAATGAATCAATGATCTCCGAATCGATGTTGAACGTTTTTATTTTGCATAAAGATCTGCAGTCCGTCGCGCTATCTAGCAATAAAAATCAAACGAACGACGGAATTTATTTCCAAATGGACAATTTATGTACTTGTTTCGAAGCGCACTAGTCGCTCAGAAATCTTTGCTCGCGGTATAATTAGAAACTAATTAGAACAAGTTGCTCTGGAATGCAGCGTGCCGCTGGCATGAGCCGCGGAAAAAAGTTAACAATCATTTTTAACATGGTCGCGGTGACCGTCGCACACGTGCAGATAAGATAGTGCCTGCAGCTCCACAATAGCTACCGTTCACGGTTAGAAAATTCCTCTCGGGCGGTTTTTCCAGCATGCAAACACAGCGACTCGGAGAGGACGATAAATCCATTGATCAATTAAAACTAGTGTTCTCCGATTCTCAGTATCGAGGTCGACCTAGCGACCCTAGCTGCGTGGAAACGACACAAGGAAAGACATTTTTACGGAGTCGCGTCAACGGAAAACCGTCCTGAATTACGCAAACCTGTAATTAACTCGCCATTAATAAAACAGAGTTAGCAATTCGTGCCACTAATACTTCATCGTGTTAACCTAGAACTTTGCGTGGATGTTTGCTAAGCTAATATTTGATTGCTACTATTAGTCAAGATAACTAACTTCCACAAAAGCAGCTTCGTATCCGTCGCTACTAATTTCCGGGACTATTTTTCTTGTGGACTAACGGCAGTTAGAATAATCACAGCTATTTTAGCCATTTCGAAACTACAGGAGAGTAACAAGCTTTCCATTAAACAGGTAGTTTCACTTTTTGTCGGACAGGAATGTAACGCAACGGCAAATCGAAGTTACTGCGATAAGTTTGCACAGATACTACAAACGTTCGATTAACTAAGGAATCAGATTATCTTATCAGATTATACTTTGCAAAAATCATGATCCGACCAGAGAAAAAGTTACCCTGTGTTTGCCAATGATCAGTCACGTGACATTATAACACGTGCACGTGTAGGAGAGGAAGGTAGAATGAGGAGACAAGTCTTATTGTTAGTCCGGCGACTCTGGTCCTGACAGTATGTGAAAGATTACTGATTCTAGAAACGAGTACCTGTGCACAATACCAGTACGTTGAAACTTCTGTGGAAATCATAGCAACGTCAAACCGCGGAATAATAAATCACTTTTCAATTTATGCTTGAGGAAAATATAAATCCATATATCGAATGATTTCATATTTTTCTGAGCACTTAGTACACGATGTTATTCGTTACTTTATCCACCCGAACAGGTAATATCCTTACCCCTTGAACTTCTTTCTCCCATTCAATGCTGTAGAGTTTGCCAGCTGCACGCAATAAACTTATCCTCCAGTAACTCCTCCTTGCTCCTTCTTCGTGCAACATTGCAATTAATCTTTGCTGTAGTCCTCGGGTAATCCGTTTTCATGCATTTCTCACTATCGCTTTCAGTCTCCCTATATGCAGTATTCCCAACGTTGTGGATCCAAGACTCATTCGGCATCCGCCCACTTCTTTTTGCCTTTTACCCCGACAGTTTCTTTATTTGCCTTTCTGTTTCTCCGTCTGCGAGCTCCTCTTCTACCAGGTTTACTTACACTCTTACCACCCTGCCTTCTCTCTCTCTCTCTCAACACGATGTCCCGAATCGTACAATAAGTTCCTAAAGCGATCTCACCGTTCCGCCATTTTTACTCCAGTTACCACGACTCTTTTCTCCTCTCTACCTCTTTTTAGTTGCATATCTTTATGTTTATCCTTCCGATCCAGCACTTCTCATTTTCTACTATCTCTCCGCCGTGTTCGCAGTCTTCCTTTTTGCCTCGCAAAGTTTCTTGAGTTATGCTCCCCGCGTCAGATATTGCTGCGTGCACACTTCGCCCGTTTTCCACCTTTTTATATTACTATCTTCATATATTCCTTCTTCCCTTACTACGTTCTCCCCGCTGAAACTTTCGTATTATACCCCTTATTTCTTCATCTTTATTCTTCCTCGTTCCAATGCTTCTTTCATTTGTGATCTTAAGCTGCTCCCATTCTCCTTTTGTGTCCCCTTCCTCGGACATTCTACGCCTTATGCTGTCTTTGAACCCTTCTATATTGTCTGCACCCGGGCATATTATTTCCTTTCTACCTCCCGCCAACCTGCCGCTGCAATCACTTCCGATGTGCAGGATGAAATTGCAGCAGCTATGTTTATCTGAAAAAAATGTAACTCGGTTTCTTGTGGAAGAAACGTTGGCGAAGTTGATTTTTCTTTTTATCTGATCGAAATTGAGAACAGTGCTTATCACTGGGCTGGAAAGCTTTGTACAAAATAAAACGTTTAATCATCAATTACGAGACAATGAATGAAAATTTTTTTATCGTTGTATAATTGATTTGACAAATTGCAAAGACACGTTTCCCAAAAATTGTTTCTTTAAAGGTCTTCGTGATCAAGAGTGGCAATTACGTAAAATTCAAATTATAATTATACGATCGTACTTTGCTTAATAATGAATATTTAATCGAATCATTAATTACAAGACAATGGAGTTAAGAAATGTATCCTTCATTTATAATTTTAATATTAATGAATGAAATTTTTTTATCGTTGTATAATTAATTTGATAAATGGCGAAGAAACGTTTCTCAAAAATTGTTTCTTTAAAGGTCTTCATGATCAGGAGTGACAATTACGTAAAATTCAAATTATAATTATGTGATCGTACTTTGCTTAATAATGTGAATTTAATAAAGGCTTCTACGTATCTAACGTTTAGAACTTGTGAAACACGTGTAATACGTCTCCAGATTTTGAAGTCAGTATCAGATTCAGTATATCGATTTCGTCCTCCAAATGGTTGGTAATCCGATTCCATTCTGTTGTCTACACAGAACTTCTCCATCTTCTCCGAGGCTGCTGTATTGATCAGGACATAGTCAATCACAGTTGCTCTTCTTCTTCTTCCTTCAAAGTATACTGCCCTTCATCTCCGGTTAACACTTCAACAGTCGCATATTTCACTCAAGGATTCTCGTCGTACCGATGGTATCTCTTGCATAAGGTCTAACTGTTACTTAAACCGTAAATAATTTCAATCCTCTTGACAATATGCTCATTGTTCATCTATTTCACAATTTCTTAAATTCGTATCCTCATTTTTTAAGTTCGTATTTTAATTTTTTAAATTCATATCCACACTTTCAATGCACATCTACATTTTTTTAAATCATATCTAAATTTCTTTCATTCATATCTACATTTTTTTAAACCCGAATCTACATTTTTTAGATCCATGCTGCATTTTTTAAATGCATATCTACAAAACTTTATATTTTCGTTTTCTAGATTCATATCTTCATTTTTTAAATTCGTGTTCTAATTTTTTAAAACGATATCTGCAATGTTGTAATTCAGATCTGCACAAATTTATATTTTCATTCTTCAAAGTCATATCTTCATTTCCTAAATTCATGGTTTTCATTTTTTTTAAATTCGTGTTTCCTGGATGCAGTAGAATGGTACAAAAAGAGGACATAACTGTGTATCACGGAGGTTCTTTTTATGGGAATGGTATATTGCAATACAGTTCCTCGATGTTCTTTTTTTGTAAAATTATATTTTGCATTTCATCGGATATTAAACGTGTTATTAATTGTGTAAATATTTTGAGAACATTCCATACAAACTAATAAATACGTTTCCGATTCTGCCACCGTAGTATTGATGTTCGTGCAATTAATAAAAATGCATAATTACAACGAATGCTACAAAGTCAATTCAAACACGAATTCGAGACTTTGATGACATTTTACTATTCTGTATTCAATTTGCTTTATTGGAGAAATTAACGGTCCTTGTGTTATGAAAGGAAAAGTAATTATATAAAGTGCTCCGTTCCGTTGAATATGTTTCCATCTAGATAAATTAATCATATTAATTTTAGTTTGATTATAATATATTGTGCAATGACACAGAAACAGCAGTCTTGTTATCATTTCTATTATCATTGAATATCATTGTGGATGCCTGTTGATAATTTAGGTGGACTAGAAGAAGTTTTATAATTCCGCATTCGTTGCGCACAGCTTGTAAAACCACACTCCCCAACGTTTGCTATAAAACGAAAACTATGTCATCCATGATGACATTCATTAGTGATACGATTCTAGTGCTGACTATTCGAATTGACAGCATTTAAATCTGTCGATGATTTCGAGACCACTAAGTCGAATGAGACACTCACGACCTTCTGCTCTATTTCCAGTATAAAACATGCTCGAATTGACTCATGATTTCGTAATATTCGTTTGAATATTTCCAGAGAAGCGTGTAACGTCATTAAACATGCTCTTCGTTTATAGCATCAAAACATACGACCATGGGAACGGTTTCTAGAGAAACACTGCGTAATATTTGATCCATTTTCACTTTCAGCGTTCCGGCACGACCGATGTCTATACGTCATCGGTTCAATCATCCAAAGTATATAAAAACCAACAAAAGTTCACGAAACAGCAGATGCAGTGTTTAATAAGAGGTTACAAATGTTGAAAAGTGTTTGCTTTGGTTACGAATAACTAATTTCAACGATTCACTAATTTTATATACTATATAACTTTTACTTAATCCCCTTAGGGAATAAAAAAAAAAAAATAAAAAAGTTAATCCTTTTTACAAAACTCCTACTTCCCTTTCTTTCCATTTTTGCTTATCCTAATTTTACTTACAACCAACTTAAATTACCTTGCAGTTCTACTTAACCTAAGCTTACATCTAACTTACACTAATTATAATTAAAAATGGAGAGAGAGAAAAACGTTTATCTACAAAAGACTAATTTTATCTATTATTTGTTATTTATTTAATTATATTACGAAGTAACAGTAATAAAATTCAAAAGATGTGTTCGTGAAACGTTTCTATTTGACACAAACGGTACCTTAGTTCGCGCCTCTTCGCCATCATTAAAACCAGCTAAAAAGTTATAGCTTGTTAGCGCTTAAACGCGAGTGGACCGTACTCAATGAATAAATAAGTAATCGTTTGTTACAGCGGGCACTAATCTCGTGGGGAAGTTTACGCAAAGTGTCCGGAAGATCGTTCAGGATGTGAAAGACGAAGGAACTTCAAGTAAGTTCGAACATTTCATGGTATACGCCTTAAAATAAATTGTGTCACGTTTAACGATATCTTGTACGACAAATATTGATGCTACCAAACTATATTTTTGCTCGAACGAAATTGTTCGTTTGTCCTGTTAATAATAATGCTTCATAAATAAATAGCTCCGAAGAATTGATTTACTATTTATGTATAAAAAATAGTTTGGTACAACGATACGTTTCCCTTAATGTTTGATTAATATTTATGATTTGTCTATAATTACTGCGAGCTTACATGCATTGCAATTATTGTTCATTCAGGTGGCCAAACCAAAGAAGAGGTAATCGAGACAAACAAAAGATTAAGAGTCGTTAGGATACGTCTGGAGGGTAGCTACGAAATCGTGAGACGTGCACTCGTCGATCTTATGTGCAAATACACAAACAGCAAGCAAGTTCGTAATGTGTTTCAACGGTACAACCTACTGAAAGTTATGATCAAGGTACTTGACAGTTAAGACAGTATAATTGTAGGTACCTCCATAATTTTTCGGAGAATTTATCGTAGTACGTAGTATAGTACGTTATCGTTAGACTGCGGATCGTTATGCAAAATAAAAATGTTCTATCTGAATTGTTGCAAACCGGAGTGTAATAGAAAGGTATTTTTCGTTATAAATGCATAAAATCCGCAGGCTAGTTTATTCAGCCTTTTCCTCCGTGTAATTTCAAAGTAAAAAAGTTAATTTTCATTTTTAAATATTCTTTTAAAGGCCTGGTCTCCTTAACTCTTCTTTTCCAATAATCTTAAGAAAAAAAGTTTTCTTGAAAAATGTCTAAATGGCTCATAAAATGAAAGTTGTTTCACTGTACCTCGGCAGACAATATTTCCGAGAAGAGGAACAATAATTATTATTTGAATAACAAGGTATTAAGCGATTATAATTTTAATCTACTTTAATTCCTATGCGGAATATATGTTACTAATGCAACGGGAGTTCGCGTTTTATTGGTTAAATATTAAAATAGTCCAACTGGTTGGACGGTCGGTAAATTATTGATCGAGGTACGCATAATTGGCTGTCATTTTTCGGAGTAGTCGCCATCGCCTACTGTATCGTATACGCGAGTTGAAACCCTATTTTGGGATCGGCTGCGAGGAGATTAGGCCCAAGGGGTTCACGTGCCTAACGAACCCATTAATTGCTACGACGCGTCGGGTCTACAGGCGTATACGTCAATCATTATCGGGGCCGGAACGCTAACGGCACACATGCTCGCCAAAAACTATGAACCAGTAAAGCAACTTCTTAATTACAAGATTAGTCTCTGTTCCAACTTTGAAAACATTATCAATATTGTATAAAAAGTATCAATTTACTACACTTCCAGACAAAAGCACGGGCTCGATATATAATTTGTAATGCAACGTATAATGTTCTAATATTTTAAAGAATTCCCAACAATGCACGGTAAATATAAATAAACTTGCATATCTATAAAAGTGCAGATACACGTATACAAAAATTCATGAAATACCAGAAAATATAATGTATAGTGTAATCGTATTTTGTAAATATTACAGAAATTAACAATTACACCATCTTCTTGTCTAGAAGTATACCCTTCGTTCTAAATATGTATAAACTTGTGCTTGAAATACTCCAACTCCAACCAATGCTTAATATTTCTTTGAAGCGATCCTTTAAGATTAACTTGTTCAACATCCTTTATCTCGGACGTCTTCCTAGCGGGAAGTTCTTCAGAAGCTTCACTTCTAAATGTTCTTTGCAACTAAAGTTTCCGAAAGGTCCTTTTAGTTCAAGCTATACCCCGAATTCAATCCTTTCATCTTCCCCCGATCTGTCCAATGGCACTTCCTCTGCTGCCATTGGACAGATCAACCAGCCGTTCCTCTTCCACACAGGAACAAGTATAGCGGAAACAACTATGGAACGTGTGCGGCACTTTTACATTTCCAGGACGTCATCATGTTAGAGGCTCAATACTGGACACTGATCGACATACCGAAGCAGGAGAAACAGGAAACGGTGCCAGCGTTTGTCCTCCGCGCGTGCTCTATCATGGAGAAGACTCTCAAAAGCGGCGAGGGTGTGAAAACCAATGCTCGCTTGGCCGATGGCTCGGAGAACAAACAACTGGTCGAGAGACTCGAAAGTGAGCAGAAATTCTATAAATTCCTTTAACCACTCTCGTGGTCCATAAATACGGAAACCGGAATAATTCGTTGATTTAATACACGTGTCCGAGAAGTTTTTTACGAGTTTTCATTTATAACTGAGAATATTCAACTGATCGAAAATTATATAAATTTTAATAATCGATTTCGGATTGCTTAAGAAACTGAAAATATGGCTTTAAGGTAGTACAATAATTTCTCAATAATTTCAATGAGTTCTTCAAATTCTATAAATATTTTTTTATTAAAAATTCATAAAATCTGCAGTCTAATGATAACTATGATATCTGAAATGCTAAATTAAGTATATTAACGACGGGTGAGAATTAAGTAACAAATGAAATTAATTGAAGAGAGATAATAAGTTTCGTCGACGAATGATAATTTATTAACGCATTACCTACCGGTAATTATACCATAATACAACAGCAATTGTAATCATAAACCAACAATTCAGCCTCAATAATAAAATCCAATAATTTCCAACGGGATTATTGTGTAAAAGAAGGCTTTTAATTATTGAAAAGCCTATTAATAAGCTACCGGTAGATAAAGTGTTAAGATAAAGATTTTGAAATTATATAGAAAAGGTCTGCGTACTCCGATTTTGATGAAATTTTAATATGTTATAGATTTCGACATTTTGAACAACTTTTTCCTTTTCCAGTATTGGGGGGTCGCTTTCAGTTTTCGAGATATTTGCAAGAGACTATCGGTAATACGTACACCTGTTCCGTAAACAGTATTCGCGATAATTTTTTGCAAATATCTCAAAAACTAAAAGCGGCCCCCCTATATTGGAAAAGGAAAAAGTTGTTCAGAATGTGTTGCTGCATAACATATTAAAATTTCATCAAAACCGGAGTACACAGGCCTTTTCTATATAATTACCAAAGATTTATTTAAGAGTCGTCGAACTCTGACGTGAAGATTAATGTATGCGCATTTTTGTGAACACGAAACAGATATGACAACGGTGCAAATCGAGTCGGAGAACACGCAGCTGACTAACGACCTCTACAGGCTGCTGAAGAGATACACGGGCCTCAGAACTCTGATGCGAGAGCTAGAGGTACTTACGGTATTTATCCTTTCATTCGCAACAGTCCTCAAGACTCGATAAACCGATAAACAAGCTGCCGAAGGCTTCTTACGCCTAGAAGAACCTGACGGGTCACTTCAGCATGCTTCTTTCGATTTTATTGCCACACGCTTATTCAATAAGCTTGCTCTTGTTTCCGCTTTCTTCAATGTTGCGTCTGACTTTTACTACAAACGACTACTCGATGAAATACTGAGTGACGAGACTCGTTATTACTTCTGCGATCAGAGAACTTATCGAGATATTTTTACACTCTATTGCATCTACAGAGTGTCACCTCGGGTAACCAGATAATAAAATGGTGGGGGCAGAAGAAAAAGAAATTTGTTCATGAAAAATGAAGGTGACCTTCATTTTTTTAAAATGACGTTATATACATTTTAGTACATGATATTATTCCTTGTGTCCAGGTGAGTTCAACGGCCTAGTATTGGAATTGTTGATATGTCTTTCGAAAGATCAATATTTTGACCAATATTAATAATTCAGTCTTGTAACGAATAAATGTGTAGCCTGAAGGTAGAAGCATTTTTCCGCTTTACCTTGCTGCTGGACAAAAAGTGAAATACATTATTGAATACAAATATTTGCAGTTTCTCGATCATCGCGGACCGTAGTGTTATGAATAATTATATTATCAACCTTTTTGTATTTTTACGAAGTTCATGGGACACTGTAATTTGAATGCAAATTATGTATTATCGGATATTGTAGCTTGATTGTTCAGGTCACTACAATTACATATTTAATTTTGAAACGCGGAATTGAAAAATCAACTATACTCAATATTCACAACGTTTGTTCGATGAAATTTTTAGATAAAAAAAATATCGTCACTTTTTGGGAGCTGTTCAATTTTAATTATTAAACGGATTAATGTCCACAAAACGTCCAAAATGACTTAATACAATTAAATATTATTTTTCTATTGAAAAAGGCAGATGTACCCACAACATGAAACACTTATTTGGTATAGAAGTTATAATGATGCCGCGAAGCATGCAGGAATACGAAAAATTCAATACAGTATTCGCGATAGTCTTTTACAAATGTCTCGAAAACTAGAAGCGACCCCCCTATATTGGAAAAGGAAAAAGTTGTTCAAAATGTCGAAATCTACAAAATATTAAAATTTCATCAAGTTCATCGGAGTACGCAGACCTTTTCTAAATAACTACCCAATTTTGATGTAACTCCCTAATTAATACGGACAATTTTTATTTTGCATAAACATCCGCAGTCCATTACCATTATAAATGCAAGTAATTATGCATTAACGATTGAAAAATACTGAAACATTTCCATTCACCGAATAGATTAGCTTGCATCTATTTCTCACAAGCTTTTTTAAATCAAGTATTCCATGTTAGCTGACATAACCCTAATCAAAACGATCCTGCTCGGTAACAGTGTAACTGTTCCAGTGGAGGATGGAACGCGAATTGAACGTCGGGTTCATTAGCATTTCCCGGTAATTAATGCACATTTATGTTTGCCCTCGCAGGAGGAGTACTACAGTTCAAAAGTGTATCCAATCTTCCCACGTTACTCCATGTTAAAGGACATGATAAAGGACGTGATGCGCAACTCAGACTACATGGAGGTGTGCCACGAGGTAGACCAACCATAGCAATCGGACCCCCTCCGCCGTTCGCCACGCATGACCATATAAAATTTTGCCTCGCAAATGTGATCATTGTGGCCATCGGTGAAGGGGGTGAACGAAACAATAGGAGCCTGGACGGGACGTTTCTGCCGCAAATACGAACCGTCTTCCCCCTGCGGGTATCCAAATACCATAAATAAAATACCATAGGCTGATTAGCACTTTCACTACCAACTGTCGCCCAACTGCGAGATCGCGCAGAGTTTGGTCTACGCGACAAGATAATAAGAATCCCTTGTTACTTCTATTTTAATATTGTCATTTGAATCGTGCTAATATCATATAACAACCGGATGGCAGTCAAACGTTCAATCGACTGGATACTAATTTCTACAAAACGATTTATCTCTCCATCCTTCGACACGTTAATCGTGAAGTTTGTCCCGCTTTCCATTTCACTTTATTTGCTTAACTAATTTCTGTTTAATCTTCGCACTCCAACGAATTCCACGCCTGTGCCAGAGTCATTTCTGACTCACATATCTCACTAGTACAATTTCGTCGTATTTCGAACGAGAATGCCTAGTAGTCACGAATGACTCCGGCATAGCACAGTTAATTCGTTTCGATAAAATGTTTCAAGACAGTGCAAAATATGTTTTTCTAATGTTGTATGAATTATGTGTTATTTTGTATATCCTATACCATCCGTCCCCAGGGACTGATATAGCGTATAACGTGTGAATTGTGTTTGTACTGCAGATTTTATGCAACTATAGTTGATCCGCTAAAAATGTCCAGAAAGGCGGTAAGATGGCGGTGAAGATCTATATTTGCATGAAGTTGCGTCGTAAATAGAGAAAAAGAGAACGTATGATTATAACCGGGACATTTGTACTTAAGAAACACTAATTCTAATTAATTATTGTTTAAACCTAAGGAAGGCGAGGAGATTTTCTAGGACTCCTTCATGTGTTGGAGCGAAGCCAATAATATTTAGAACTGATAGATAGTTGTGAGATAAATCGCTGAGGCTCTGTTACTCGGTGATTCTACTGCTCTCGGGATTTTTGAGAATACTATGATAGTGCGGTATAGTTCTATTAGTTATAAGTTTGTAATTATTTTGACTATTATGGTCCGATTAATTAGATTTATTTGTTATAAATTTGTGGTCTACATATTGTTTCGTGTGCTATAGGAAACATAGATGTATATTTTATTATAGTAGCCAATTTTTAGTGTGTTGATTGTAATCAGACCATAATAGCCAAAATGTCTATATTGATCACAGTAAATATTAGACTGTACATATATTTTGGCCATAATGATGAAGATAGTTCAACTACGATTGATACGTACGTATTATTGTTATGGTCAAAATAATTATTGTCTCGAAGAGCGCTGATGACTCAAAGTACGTCAGTGGTTTCTTATTGTTCCTTGCAGCTGTGGCCTGGTTGTCAAAAAATATTTCTCGGATCCACATTCCTCTTTGTAATTCACCCATTACCTTCATTACAATTCTTCATTCGAATTTTAATTTTACATACCAAAAGGGATTCCCAATAATTAGTATTATTTAGATAAAAACTTTGCAAAATTGGTTGAAATGATTTTCAGAAAAAATATTGTCAATCTCTGTAGAGGTTTGAAAACATCTCTCCATCTTAGCGAACTAGGAATCAGAATGCTGTAACGTAAACTAACTTGTTGTAACGTATGAGAAAAAGAGCAATCGTTTTTTACCAAAGGATTTCGTACACAAGAGAAATTAATACGAAGAAAAATTTTTCAGCAAATATAAGATTATTTCCCCTCTCATCCCTGAAATTGCACTGAACCCTTAACGGCCAGACACTAAGTGCATATTGAACTTCTAGTCTGTAAAATCTACGTAGAACACCGAGTAACAGAATCGAGCGCCAAGATAAAAAGGAGAACCGATCGATCACCTTAGTTTCTGATTTCGATCAGAATAGCCGCTTGCACGACGAAACACAAAACACAAAGTACCGACGCGGATCGCGCGGTATTCTTATAGCAGCTAACGTTGTTCGTAAACGAAGGATAACAGCCGAGTATATTAGATTCGTAATTCTAACGTGTGCATTCGTATAAAAATATGTGTGTGCGCTTGTGTGAAGATGAAAATCATTACGAGAACGTTGTACCTTTCGTTTGAAGATGGGCCCTGCCATAACAAAGATGACGGTCCGACTGACTGGCAGTCTTCTTTATTTACATTTCTTATTCTTTTATAAAAAAAAATACTCGGTTGATCAGCAGAAAGACAGAATTTAGCAATCTTTCATGTAATTCAAATTTATACGATTGGTAGCCTTATGTATAGTGTGAAGACTTATTCGTTTACTGCTTTTTTAATTGTTTGATATTGCATATAACAAAAATCTGTTTGAAGAAGTTCTCTATATACAGGCTGTCTCAAAATTCCTTCAACATCCGGAAATGAGAGGTTCTTGAGTTAATTTGAAGCAACATTTTCCTTTACAAAAATTACGTCCGCAGATTTGTTAAGGATTCCGATAAGCGTGACGTCGCTGTTGGCCGAGCCAGAATCAGTCCGTTGTAACCGCGCTCTGATTGGTCCGTGTTTTTCGTTGGTAACTCCTAAACAAAGCCGCGAACGTAATTTTTGCAAAGGAAAATGTTACTTCAAATGAACTCAAGAAGCTCCCATTTCCGGATGTTGAAGGAATTTTGACAGCCTGTATGTATTTTATATGACAGTGAATTTGTTTAATTAAATGATTAAACAGACTGTACACTTACTGCCGCAGAAAATACATGAAGTCTATTAATCAATTTTCTAGTGTAACGATTATAATGAAAAGATTTTTAATGCCACACGTAAAAAGAAATAGTAAAAATCACGTCTTCTTGTTATGGCGGGGTAGATCTTCCGCGTGACTAAACAAAATAATATACTTCTTCGTGCTATTCGTCGCCATTAGTATTGTCGGCTAGTGAACTATTACACACATCTCGCAAACTACATCTTTTATACGACCAAACAAGATTTTGCTTCGATTACGCTGAAGAATAGTGAATTTATCGTTAAGGATGTCGTAATTTAAAGATATCGTTGATTATTAATATGTACGCGGTAGAACCCAAAAATATGAGACCATCCGGAACATACTACTTCCGCAAATACAAATTGAAAGACATTTTACCAATTTACAAATATTTCGGAATAATACTTGTGCACTGGTGAAGGATTTTTACATTTGTATTTCCGTTAGGGTGCATATTCCGAGTAGCCTTGTAGTTTTCGGACACCTTGTGTGCGTCATTGCGTATGTATATGTGTGCGTATATAACTTATATGATATAAGCAAATCAGTGTTATTGAGCATAAGTTTTCGAATTGAGAGAATTTACTTTCAATCGCCGTGTTATACAGTCGTGTCATAAGAACACTATCGGTTTTAGGGAGGACAGCTCTATTATGGATACAGGTCTGGTGTTAATTGTTTATTCGTTAACATATATCCGATCGCATGACTAGAATTAGTCGTTTGAACTCCGATTTTCAACGACCAAGTGATTAATGTTAGTCATTTATTTCGAATTGAAATAATTCATGAACTTAAACGAAAATTGTAATCATAATTTACTAAAAAATTTAAGAAAGACCAGAAAGATGACTGGAAAATGCCGGTTGGATATGTGTTAATCAGTAGACATGTTGGATATATGTCAAAGTATTATTGAAAATTCTTAAATGATTTTCAAACTAATCATGTCCCTGTCAATCTCAAGTAGACTGTCAAGCAGCCTATGATGTGATGTGGATAGGGACATATTATAGTATATTTTACGTTTCATCACTTTTTTTACCTTTTCATATAACAATATCACCGAGTTGCAATTTCATTTGAAAGAACTAACGAGAATTTATATTTCAGAACATATTACTTAAACTGTTCTCGTTTGTTTGAAGTCTCTTTAAAAAAAAACAGTATATATGAATTACTATGTTATAATAGAGGGTGGTTCCTCGGACCTGATCGCTTTGGTTATCTTCGTTATTAGTGGATCGATGAAAATTTTTATTGTCACAGATGATACGATTTCAAAGATACATTTTACATTATTACATTCCTCGCATCTTTGTGAAAAAGACTCATTAACTAGGGGTGGATGTCATCATTGTTAAAAGTCATTAACTTCCTTTAACATCGTATCACCTATCCGAGAAAAGAAATTTTAATTGCTTCATTAATAACAAAAATAATCCAGATGACCACGTTAAATGATCCATCCTATATATCTGTACATATGTATATACAAGGTGTCTCATATGAAGTTCGACGTGCAATTATTTCCCGAACAATAACTGGTTGTAAAATATTTCAAATGAACTTATTCTATTTCGGGGGGACATCGTATGGTGTCATCAAACGACCTTGAAAGACGAAAGCTAATTACCTAATTAAAAAATAACAGAGGTCACTTTGAAATCTCGGATGTACGACCACCATAAAATGCTTCCCCGAAACAAAGTAAGTTTTATTCGAAATATCTTTTTACAACGAGTTGTCGGGAAATAATCGCATGCAAACCTTCGAATGGAACACCCTGTATACAGAGATTACCATTTGTTAAACTTGTACTCGCGTTGAGATGTACTCTGAACTTATTGTTAGAGTGTGTGAATGTGTACTTGACGTTTCTATCTGTGTGTTGTGTCTATATAATTGTCTATACAATTAAATATAATTTTGTAAAGTGGGCGGTAGTGGCACTGTCCAATTATCTCGAGTGCCATTCTGGAGGCAGTGTCCTCGGCAGTGTGACTACCGCCTACCACGGAACGCGCGTCTATGGGGGTGAAGATCGTCACGGACAAGTCCAACATGGAAGAACCATGGAAAACCAGATACAGGTGAGTCTATGGAAATATACTTGCAAAAAGCTCTTCTTGGGGAGAGACATTCTTCGTCGGATCAGATGGACCAGGTGAGATAAAACACCTGGCACTCTAGTGTCCGTCGTGTGACATTTGCCAGTTTATTGTTAGTGTCAGAGATTAATCAGCTGCACCAGTGAAGCCAGAATGCGGACGAAACGAACCTCAGGTACTCCCCTACTTACCCCTTCCACTATTCCATTCCAGCACCGTGCGCACACGCACACTCCACGATCCTCCACTAAGCCGTAGACTGGTCGCGCGGAGTGGGGCGAATGAGAGCCAAACGTTTGGCTTCCATTCGCCCCACTCATTCCCCGTCATCAGAGAGGGGGTACATCATTTCACCGTGACTCCCCTAATATGGCTACACTGAACTGCACGTAATCGCCAAATTGTTTGACCGTAAGAATTCTCAACACTCTAAGTGCCGAATGTCAACCGCCAAAACTTCGCACAAAGCCAACGTAATTAAATGCCGCGATGATCGACACTGTTGAATTGTCTAAAACTGATCCTCATCAAATTATACCACCGAATATTCATTTATCACTACTGATATTATAACTGGATTATAATGATGTTAATAACGATGATTGTTTTACAAATATGTGAAACTTAAATAATGAAACCGAAATAATAAATTTGGAAATTTATTTGAAAGCATTTATAAAAATTGTATCATTCGAGTACGTAACAATAAAAATTAATTGGTGAATCGGATCTAAACTTCGAGTCGTTCCAATGCAACCGACGTGGCACTTACCGTGTTAGAAATACTACTAAAATTAGGATAATTTTGAGTACTGCAACCTGTAGAGACTCTGACCCTAACATGTTACTTGGGAGTGGCAGACATATCGTCATTGTCATATTTGCATGCATACAGCGAGTGTAAAAACACTATCACATACATTTACTGACACATATCCATGTATACGTACGTGAATGATTACAGTATGAAGTTTAAAGGTGCGGTGTATCTTCAGTTTTGTAGAATGAAGAAAAATGGCCATTTCCAGTAATGGATTTTTATCTTGAGTACCCACAGCTTTTGCTCCTAACCACATTTCTGTTATTGTTTACTCATTTCATTGGCCAAAAGGTTCCTTACTGTAAACATACAATTAAAGAGTTATTCATGTTTATTCGTATGCAAATATGAATGCATCGACACTAATACACTGTTCCTACAAACGGAAATTATTTATAATAATTGTATTAGTAGCGAACGTACGTATACAAATAGATTATACTACATTCTCTGTTGCGATATGCTATTAAAACGCGTTGCCTCTTCTAAAATTAAAATAATCGTCAACAAGTCAACAACCATATCGAATAGTTTTCATTTATCTTTAGAACAATCTCACGAGACTAACACAACTGAATGATACGTTACATTACTATATTTTCAACGTGACATAATTACACTAATAAACAAATTTTATATGATAAAATTTGTCAACCATTCATGTATCATTTTTGAAACCCGACAAACGTAAAAATGTATTCATTTTATTAACTATCATCAGCCGATAAAGTATTTTTATGCAAACAAAGGCGTTTCGCGACTAAACGTTGAACATTAAACTTGATCTACATATTCGATATGGTCAGAAAATATAACGTCACGTCATCGCGTATCGTAATTTTTGAAAAATGTTGAAATGATTCAAACAATATCACACATTACGTTACGACAAGAATTTCTGCTTAAATAGGATACGCCAATGCATATTCTACACGAGATGGATAATCGAATGATCGCGTGATTTCGGGAATCGAATATTTTCTCGCGAGAATATTTATTTTGTTACACGTTATTGTGATATCGGCTTTCGTTTCAAACAAGACACACAAACAGCCTTTAAGAGTCTATTCCGCGTTTTACCGTTAAGACGTAATCGTGATTATATAAAGGAAGAGAGTGTAAATAATAAGTAAAGGAAATAATCCGCGTAAATAATAGGTAAGATAAAATGGCTGACAGCTCGAAATCAAAATGCAATATGTAACGCGTGACACACATTGAGACCACACGAAGGCTCACTGTCTATCTCTGGTCCCCTTTCAATGTGTGACAAGGCATAGTAACCCATACACATACACAGCTACACTGATCCCTTGTATGTAATATCATTGTTAGATTACAATCAAAACAGCAAATCGACCCTACGATCCCGGTGCCTGGGTCAATCTTGATTCAAGAATCCAAAATATCTGTGACACTCGTAACAGAGGATTATCAAAATTATCATTAAACCAAGAATTATTTGAAATTTAATCTGATTTCTATTTTTAACATAAAATTACTTCATGATATTAAATGCGAAATAATTTTGTGCCATCTTGAAACGAAACAATTTAATGAATTTGTAACTTCGTGGAAAGGTAACGTCAATTGTTAACACAAAAATGAGTAGGTACGCGAAATGCAAAATAGAAAAAATATTTAAAGAATTTCGAAGTATTGTTGCATTATTTTCATCTGATTGCAATTATTAAGAAAATTAGTGTGGTTTGCAAAAATGTATAGAGCTCATGTATAGAAGTGTTTGCAACTAATGTAGAGAAAATATTAAAATTGATACAAAATAGTATACATATTGGAAATGTATTCACATCGATAAGAACATATTCACTATACTAACATAAGAGAGTAATGTCTTTAATTCAAACGTCTGTTTGTACAATTCGATTTATCGAGCTTTATATAATATGAAAATCAATTACCAGAGAGAAATTGGTAAGTGTATTTTTTAGACAGAGGATACAATTTAATAAAATAAAGTACAAACAACGTGAGTATAAATAATAATCACACCCAGGCACCGTCAATTATGTGATCACGGGTAGAATAGCGATACTACAATACAATTTCGTAGACATGCCAACAAATACCCACAAAAATGCTGGGTACAGGCATACATAGAAACCGGAGACGAAGAAAACACTGTCGCAGGGCATATGCGATAACTGAATCGAGAAAGTAATAATTCATACCGATATACAAAATCGTGATTTTGACATATTTGAAAATTAACATTTTACTAAAAAAGACATATTTTTTTACACATACTTTGTCTTACTTGCAAAGTAATATATTTATAATCTGCATTTCGAAACAAAAGATTTATTGCAAGCTAATTTGGCAATTGACTACTTGTCGTTATCAACAAAATTTTTAAATCATTGTTTTGAAATGAAATTCTTGAATTAAGAAAAAGATTGATTCCTTCTGATGACAGTAGGCAATTAATGAGTACTGATTGACTAACAGCTTTGCTGAAAAAATCACTGTGCTAACTTTGGATCAGTAAAGTTCAGCAAAGTCTTGATCTAAGACGGATCCTCGGGTCCGTGATCCGACATAGATCGTGTAGAAAATTGAATTTCGTCAATGACTCCACTAAATACAGTCCAAATGAGACGAAAGAATTTTCTTAATCGGTTCACTGAGAGAATTAAAGGTACTGATTAAAAATAAAGAACCGCAGGTCTGTTCTTTCGAAATGCGGATTATGGTAATGAAAAAGTAAATCGAACTTATACAACCATTATTTCCGGTGGTCTGGAAACATATAAAATTCGTAACTAACGTATATTAGACAAATTTTTTTTCGAAAATTAATAGAATTCAAAGATTTTGCTCGGAAGATCGAAATTTTTTCAGCGAGATCGCTTCGAAACGTGTCGACATTCATTGGAACTGGAAATTCTGCAAGGCGAAACAAACGAATTGTTGAAAATATTTTTGTCTGCATCCAGCAAGTCTACACTGAAACAATTGCTTGTACTGACTGTTTAGGATAGTGCTTTCGACGTGGATCTTGTCTAGATGTTAGTTCGTGACGTATCACATTTGAAACAACCACGACACTATGAACGACACTACAATTCAAACAAAGTGCACTTTCTTCTCTACCAACACTTTCTGATTTTGTTGTTCGGTATAAAAAAAGATATTTTTGGCTGTCATTTTATTGCGAATAAAAGTGAATGTACTGATACACGATGCACCATTTTCGTAAGAGGACATCTTGAACCTCGATGGAAAATAAGTATTCCATATAGCAAACAAAATAGTGGATTATTTACAGATACATTCGATATAATAAAAAAAATTCAGAAATAATCAAACTTTCGGGAACGAATCAAAAACTGCGCTAATCAACATCCGAGGATCAAAATTGTGCGAAATGCAGGATCAAATTTCTGTCCAAAAAAAAATATATGAATTCCCTGATATCGATTTATCATATTATATTTATATCATTAATGGATTGCGGATATTTCTGCAGTTATAATATCGAAAAAAGACATTCATATAGGGACGAAGTATTGATATACAGGGTGTCCCAAAAATGGCAGAGAACCTTGAAAGTGGTGGTTCCTTAGGTTAGATGAATTAACTTTTTCCTTAACGAAAATTTTCGCGTCGGCTTTGTTAACAAATTCTAAACAAAACAGCGAAGAGTATTTCCGCAAAGGAAAAATTATTTTAAATGACCTCAGGAGCCACTTTAAGATTCTCCGCCAGTTTTGGTATACCCTACATTCAAATATATTTTTCACCGAATTTAATACAAAGTGAAAATCACAGTTTTGTTCCAAACTGGAATTTTGGCGATTTTTTATAGTACTGTCCCTTAAAAATTGTCATATCTATTATCAACACATCCTGAACACGAGATGATACATTTTTCACAATTTCCAATTTTATTTCGCAGACAAGAAAGTGTTATAAATGCAGAATCATCCGCTGTTCAATTATTAACAAGACCAAAATCAACCTAACGATTGCTAAAATCTATACAAATTATAATTAAGTTGTTTTCTATAAGTCGACTGATCAAGCTCTATTTACACTAAACCGAGTTCACACAATTCGTTACAGATTGGCGGAAACGCGCGATAGAAGGGACTTCCGGCCCTAGATCCGTTTCTATATGAGGTGCAGCGCAATGTGCATGAGAGATGCACGTAAAATTAGGTTAACGCCAGACAGTATTGATTGGAATGTTTGTAGTAATTTATTTAGTCGTGTGATATTCATTTTACTTAGCAAAGATAATTGCCAATGAAATGCTAAAAATTAAAGATTGACAATTACGGAGTTCCTAATACATTTTTTAAAGGCAACAAATGTTCTTTAATAATTTCTATACATACTTTTACAATCTATATGTAATAACAGGGGCTGCTGTTTCCAAGAAAATTGTTAAAATTCTTTTAAATATGACCTTTATTTTCTCAACTTCTTTTAAATTGCATTTTAATTGCATCTACTAATTTTTCTCGTAAATCCATAAAATCCGGAGTCTACTTATCATGGTAGGATTAAGTTAAGATATTTTTGGCTCTGATCTGTCTGCGTACGATGATATTTCCTACGGTGATGACATTTTCAATTCGTCTCAATTCGAGAGAACTGACGCGAATGATTTCATGCACATCGCTTTCGCACAACGCGTTGCAATTTACATAGAAACACACCCAAGAACGGCAATCCTTTCCACATTGTTTCCAGTTGTCGAGAACGATTTGTGTGCAAACTCGGTGCACAAGAAAGATATTTACAATCACAGTTGATATTTTTTAATACAAACAGTACATACTTAGACCAATTATCGTATTATCGTAAGGCAAAGCTAAGGTATATAACATAAAGAAAAAACGTACATGTAGCGAATGAGTAAAGCTATACTCATATGCAATGTCTTTGAATTGATGAATATAATATCAAGCGTGCTCGCCTTTTCCACGAAATTAGGAGAGTGCCAAAATAGATTTTGAGAGTTTTTGCATTGTGTGCACGACGCGAGATTACAGCGTTCTACAGAGTGCATATATGTATATGTATACATATAATACATAAGTGTTTAAATAAGATTTTTATATAGAGTGTTGTACAGAATGTTAGGTACACGGTCTCGTTTCACTGGGCCGATCGTCGTTCGCGTTTCAAGCTTTTATCATTAAAAGAAATTTTCCAAAAATAATTACTACAACATACACTTGCAACAAACAAATTTCAGATTAAAATCATGATTTATAAAGCCACTTTAATTGAAAGAGCAGTGTGCAACGAAAGCGATACGATCGCTTCAGTGAGACAGAAATTAACTAGTGTCTAAGAACTAACATAATTATGATAAACGTATACAAGTGTCCGATACGAGAGATCTATTTAATGTGTTTAAATGGTGTGTAAGTATATGCTAGGCGTAATAGTCCTGATAATTGGTGTATTAAAATGCGTACTGTAAATGGTGCTTTGGTTTCTACGAAATTACATTTCTAGTAGTGCCATCTGACGATAGCTTATTTCTGTTGCTATTCATTTTGAACTTCACTTGAAACATAATTTTCAATTTCGTCAATATGCTTCAGGTATATAATTAAAATCTGTGGTGCTACTTATTTGCAGTGACGAAGACTTTACCAAAATTGTTTATATAAAAGTGTTTGCTGAAATCATTATTGAACATGCTATCGCGAGAAGACTATATACATTTTCATTTTTCCTAGAGAAATACTTTTATTGTGGGTGGTAAATATAATACGCAGACCGGGAGTATGTTCGCGTATTGAACTAGATAATAGCGACGGTCTCGTAGCGTAAAACAAAGTACGGGACGAGTCGAAAAATGTCAATTTACTCGAAGATGCGGTTTTACAAAATATCGGCCGAATTATCGAACATTTGTACACTAATCGATGACGCGAAACTCTTTTGCCCCGACTAAAACTGAAAAAAAAGAAACCAGCAGTGTCGTTCATCGCACAGAGATCAATTAAGAAATCAAAGGACCATTAACCGCTGATTCTCTAATTAAGTGTACAATAACTACGTTGCTCGGCCGCTATTCAGAAACACAAGGTTCCCCGTGAGAGCCAAGGTTTCGAGATCCCATTAATCTCTCCGTAAGAGCGCACTCGCGACGCCGTTAATGAAAATGTCGACCAATCTATGTGTCCAGAGTCGCCGATCGTACGCTTTGTGGCACAAACTCTAAATGATTTTCTTCTATAAATCAGCTTTAGAACGTTAAGCTTTGGGCATGTACCGGTAAGTTACATAGATGTAAATTTCTACAAGAAAACAAATATATATATATATATTTTGACAGAAGCTTCTCGAGGAAGTTTCGCGGTGTGTCAGGTGTACCAGTAAACACTCCGGCATTTTGATTCGAGCAAACCCATGATTAGGCTATGGGTCTTCCTGTAAGATACAAAATTTCTTCGTCTGTTGCAAAAAACAGGAATTATTAAGGTAAACCTTACCTTTAGGGGAGGCAGCTCCGATGACTTTGACCTTGACATATGTTATCAAGGACAACATTCTGAACAACTTTTGTCATTACAACTACCCGGTGCTCAGTCTTAATTTTCAAAATAATTGCAAAAAACTATTGCTAGTGCCAGGAGTAGTCTTTCAAAATTGATAGCTTACCCTGTATATGTATCACTATATAGAGGGAGATTGATCCTGTTTTCTCTATCATCTCCACACGTGTTTACAGAAACAGTAAATTGACGCTGCGTCAGGGCAGGCTTACGTTGCCACGGAGCGTGCGCGAATACGGAAAATTCAATTTAGTACTAGCAATAGATTTTTGCAATCATCTCGAAAACTAAGATCGAGCACCGGGTAGTTGTAATGACAAAAGTTGTTCAGAATGTTGTTCTTGACAACATATATCAAGGTCAAAGTCATCGGAGCTACCTCCCCTAAACGTAAGGTTTACCCTCGATTCTTTTAATCTCGTTCTGCTGTTCCTTTTGTCATAATTGCAAGAAAATCCGTAGTCTACCAGTGATTCAGATCCGCTCGTACTTCTCTTCCTCTAAAATTTGTCGAAGTTCGCTGGGCTTTTTACTGGTACACCTAATAAATTAATTATGATATCGTGATGATCGTTCCTTCGCGAATCCGCGTTGCGACTAAATTTAGTCAACCACAGTATGGACTTAAATAGTCACTATAAATATTTGATGAGATGATTATTAAATAGAACTACACTGAATCGGAGATTGTTTGCGATAATTCTGTATGCGTGTGCGTGCGTGTGTTTAGCGAAACGTATTCGGGAGTCTCGACTGTGTACGATCAAGACTGGCGCGTTTTTTCCCGAGTTTTCCTAGCTCCTAAGGTTTTCCTGTTTCCCTCGATTCTGGATATCCTATGTGGCATGGAGGAATGGTTTGCGACGTGGGGTTGATCATTTAGTGCACCTTGGGTGTTTCTATAGGAAATTTTGATTTTCATTGTTAGATTCCACGGTATCTGAATTCGATTTTCCAGTAGTTGAACCATTGTCATAAACCAAGTGTCATTTAGCTGAATATCGTTAACCCCGGACTGCTGATTTTATGCAATCGTAGCGAACACTGTTTCACAAAATAAAATGCAACGTGACTTTTAATCGTATTTAATCGGTCTTTCTGTTTTCTTTTTTTTACATAACATTCCGAGTACACAGTTTCGTGAAAAGCTAAGATTGCATAAATGTCTACTGTCTATCCGTGAACTTCAGTGTTGTCCACGATTTGAGTGGACTTTATTGAAATAAACAATGTGTATTTTGCATAAAACGCCGCAATCTAGCAATAACAGTCGTACGAAAAATCATGGATTATAAGTACCATAAGGGCACTGAAACGTGGTGGTTATACTTAACACACACTGATGTATAAACAAGAGATCTAATCACACGAATAAGTGCAATCGTACAAAGTAAAGTCACGTCCTAAACCTGCGGCAGTCATGAGAAAAGTACAAGTTACGTTGTCAGATTCTTTCGTTTAAGTGCGTAATTAATTATAATTATTTATAAGTCAAAATCAAAATGATGAATATCCGATTTATTCGCGAGCAAAACTTGGACAGCACTGATGTATCGACCGAGATTTGGATCGTAGGTAATATTGGACGTGTAGTATTTGTAATATGTGTGTAGTCACGTACAATAGTCGAAGAGTAACGTAGCCCATAACAAAGCGATAGAAAACAATATCCTGTTTCGTAATCTGTCAATGTTTTCGATGTCTTAATAGCCGCTTGGTCAGAGGAACAGTATTCGAACAAGCGGATCGACCGAGTTCCACAGTTTTCATTTCTCACGAGACTCAGTTGAGAAAAGTTTCGCGTGAAACTTTTCCAAAGTGCAATTCAACTATTCTTAAATCGTACAATGTAGAATAGTTAGTGAGACGAAAGCTCCCATGACACTTTTTTATTTTAACGATACCTTTATTGCAACTTTCTGTCGTCGTTGCTTACGAATAAAAACGATAGTGTCATCAAAATAATACTGCGCTTCGATAGGCACTCATTTTCATTATTTGTCCGAGAAAATAGCAATAGTCTATAATTTTCAGGTCATAGCCAGTGAAGACGAGTAGCTCATCGTTCGCGTTCGATTTCATCCCTGTTTTGCTAGAATATCCTACACGAATTATTTCTAGATTTAGGAAGATCGTGAAACGCTGAAATTCCTGAGAGAAAACTTGAAGGGTGCGTAGGTACAAGAGGAATGTTCAAGCAGTCTCGCGAAAGGTCAAAGCTTTAACGAAGACATCGACGCCCTGTGAAGTGAAGCTGTGTTCACACCCAAGCAACATCGAACAACTTTTTGTCGCAGCTTGTTGCCTTTTTCCTCTTCTATTCGGTGTGGACATAACTTTAGATTCACAGAGAACGAAGATTGTGTGACAAAACGTAGGTAATTTGGAGATGGAGATGCGTGGAATAGGTTGAAGGATGTATGGATAGTAGAAGAAAAATATAAAGATAGAGAGGAAGGTATGAGACAGCCAGTGAAGCCAGAATGAGGACGAAACGAACCTCGTGTACTCCCCAATTACCCCTTCCACTAATCCATTCCAGCACCGTGCGCACGCGCAACGTTGGGCTCCCATTCGCCCCACTCATTCCCCGTCATCAGAGAGGGGGTACATCATTTCACCGTGACTTCCCTAATGTGGCTACACTGGAGAGAGCAAAGGGAAAAAGTTCTACGACAGTGCTGGGCACGTTTGGGGCCCCTCGAACACTTGATTTCCCCACCACCAGCTGAAGGGAACGGGGAAGGGGAAAGTGGACGCTGTGGTGGGGACTGTTTCGCTCAAATTACGGCAAATGTGCCTAGCCCTGATCCGCGGTAGAATGAAGAAAATGAAGTAGGTGGAACGAAATAAAATAGGAGTAAAGGAATAAGAAAAGGGAATGCAACAAATCATTAGCTTTGTTTTGTCAAACAATGCTCGTGGCATTAATTTACTCTATAATTTCTCTCACTACTTTGATTCTTTTGGCTCATACGAGCACCGGCTTGAACACGCCTAATTTAACGGACACGGGGCGCACAACGTCGCTCCTAGTCAAACAACTAATTTGTAGTTTTATATCGATAGTTAACCGAAATGGATGTATGTTAGCAAACGAGGAGAATGTGTGTTTGTAATTGCGTTCCTAAGACAAACTGGCCGTCACAGTATATATGTACCAAGAGTAACGCGTATGAACTGGTGTTCAAATGGTAAACAGTGGGCAACTATAGATCATGCTAGATTAGTGGACCGTGTGTTAGATGTTATAGTGTTGTAACAGTTAGTATTTACACTTTCCTGTTTATGGTAGTTCTATGTCCTCTCTGATGGAGAAATAGCAATGTACTTATTTAGGCGTGATGCCAGGATGCAGTGTTCCCTCCCGATAGCCCTGATGTTTACGATGTTAAACGATCGTTTAATTGTTCGCGGGCTCGTTTTTTAGTCTTATCAGCTGAGTCTGTGCAGCATGACATGCATGCCGATGTTATTTTGAGGAGATCGACAATGCGTACTTATAGGGAGGGAATACTATAAATAGTTACGAAATGTAGATTTTACTCCATCGATTTAAATCAAACTGTACGCTACGATGTATGTTGAATGTAGAACCTCCATTTTATCTCTAATACGTCTGTGTTACCGCTACACTTTCCATAACTATTGGTTGTTAAGCTTTGTTAATAAAATTATTTGAAATGTGAAACGATCATCGTCAAACAGAATTTTATTAACCCTTTCCACTCCTTTGTCGAATGTAAGAAGGAATTAAACAGAATTTAAGTAGTTATAACGAAAATAAGAATGTACTTGCAAATGCGAATTATCTGGGAAATCCCTGCAAAGACATAAAAAGATACATAAAGCACTAAATCGTTCAGTCAGTCAGCGTCCATTACAAAAATAAGATGACTCCAGTGTTGTATTTACAATTTAAAAAAATTAATTTCATCAATTTATATTTCTTTTCTTCTTACGTCGTTAAATTATAATAACAGAAAGTTAGCAACAAGTGATCACGTTGAGCAATGCGTGTAAATTGAAGAACCAACTCTTGACTAGAGCATACAATTATAGCAATTCATATTTTCAAATAATCGTAAGTCAAATACAGAACTATATCCCTAGTTCCTGTGTTTATCTAGGGAAATTTTAAAAATATAATTTTATAGGCTATGTAACCACTGAATATAAGTATTCATGTGAATATCGATAAATAAACATATTGCATTTGCCATTACCCAAATTGGACAATAATGTCAATAAATAATTAAGTAAATATTCGTAATAAAAGTATGTAACGCTTTCTCTAAAGCTACCTGTATCAGGTTTTATCAGATCTGTCCCCGCGCGGTGCCAAATATTCAGTATAGCTAAAGCTAACTTCCCACTGTGCTGTTCTATTCTTTCCTAATCATAATCTAGAGATCAATAAATTATTCAACTATAAACATATATATTTATAAAAACTGCTACAGAACTTCGTGCAATAGATAAGAACGTTTCTCGTGGCTTTTCCCCTTAGACCATAGTATACCCAGATAGCAGGGCAGTTTCACTCTAATTGACTCTAATAGGAGAACTGTTAACACGAATTTAGTACAGGAACACAAAATAAAGATGTCACTACTGTGCAAGAGTATAATTCTCAAAGTATCGTACGCCGCCCAAGTCCTTAGCCACTCGATGGCTGCAACTATAAATATTATGACACGCCACAGTAAGTATTAGCATTACTATTACAGTCCACTGTTTATTATAATTAATTTGAAGTAAAGAATGTATTTCTCTTTTCAGATGAAACTGATGTTACAGGAGAATTCTGCATGGACAGCAAAATCAGTGGGACTGCAATGATTATCAAGGAATTCGACGAGATTTTCGGAGAAGGAAGTGCTACACACAAAGATAAAAAGGTCACGTTGTTAATAAATAAAATTATTATACTTTCGTATTTTTTACCGCAAACGGCGATCTTCCGAACTACAATTCAGCCTCCGTACAGCGCCATTCCGTGTATTGGCGGAACGCTCAAACTGTTAGCCAAATGTTATAGACTATCGATAACCAAGATGTCCGGCTGACAGTTTGAGCGTTCCACCACTACACGGAATGGCGCTGTACGGAGGCGGCTGAATTGTAGTTCGGAAGATCGCCGTTCGCGGCGCAACTGTTCGGCGGTTCGTTTTAAATTGAAATTTGAACTACGGGAAAACTATGCGCTCCTTTATACACGAATTAATTCGCTCTTTTGAGGAGAACTCTGAACAGAAGAATTCTGCACGGACAGCAAAAGCAGTGGGACTGCAATGATTATCAAAGAACATGGACCATTAAAACCACTGACAGGACCTATAACAAGAAGAATTTTGTAATGAAATTGATGTCTCGATTTGTATTGCAAAAAGTAATACCAAAGTTTGATAGTACAAATTGTACATTACATATATTAAAACCAGGGATAAGTAGAAATAGAAATATTATTCTTAATGATTACTTTTGACGGTGTTTATGTAGAAGTTACAATATAGCGCGCTTGGTTTTATATAGGTGTAATGTACAAAGTAATGTAATGAGTAAGTACAATTAAACATTTTATAAGAAAATATGTAGTTTTCAGTTTTACGTGCGGCCACAAAAATTTGGTTATTGATTTCCTTTTAGATTATTTAGTTTTGTATGCAATTCGCAATTTTTGTAAATATCTTAATGATTTAATGTGTGGCAAGCGCGAAAGACTTTCACCAACTTCATGTTCACTTATTAAACAGTGCATCGCGATTAGAAATAGTAAATATAGGAAACATTGTAAATAGTAGTAATGTAATAGTAGTAATATGTAATTATAAATGTAAAAAAAATTCAATATTGAATAGAACGTATTTAAAATGTAATAAAATGTTTTAATTTTTTTATTTTTAAATAAAAATTATAAATTAGCAAGGAATGGGTAGTATGGATTTCAAATCCCCGCGATTTGACCCGTTAGTGTGCAACACACAATTCAGATAGCGTTCGATTTCGTGCTAACAGAAAAATACATTGAGTGACACTACCCTGGTACACACGTCAAATGTTCCAACTAAAGTATCTTTCATAGTTTTGATTCAGTTACTAAATTGTAGTAACATGTTCACTTTATTGGTGTGTTCATTGCGACAATAAAATTTTTTAGTTGATCAAATTTACGTAATTTTAAACGAAACGTTCATATTTTCTATTAAACGAGGAATTAATTTTTGTAGAAAAAAAACAACTTACAAAGCAGTTTTTTTAAGGTTAATTTCCAATCTGTC
This sequence comes from Lasioglossum vierecki, assembly GCA_028455595.1. NCBI lineage: Eukaryota > Metazoa > Arthropoda > Insecta > Hymenoptera > Halictidae > Lasioglossum > Lasioglossum vierecki. Next base: position 10,698,992 of record CM052336.1, read on the forward strand.
GTTTTGATCATTGGTACTCCTAGTATCTAGGGATATTTCCATGATTCATCTTGGTAACATAAATTGACGATCAACTCCCGGAGTATGCGCCGTAGCTTCATTCGTTCGGCGACAATGGCGGCAGACCTTGATCAGTTTCAAGAGCTTTTAAACACACTTCTTAGCACAGATAACGATGCCAGAACACAAGCAGAGGTGCGTACATGTTTTCAAATTTTTACATATATATTTTTCATATATTAATGTTTCTAACAACATATGTATCGCGAAATGAAATACTTCAATCCGCGAGCACGTTGCCAACGTGTTGTCAGAGCTTGCATGTGAGTGGCATTCACCGATTAATCACGCTGAATTCTATTTGTAACTTTTATAGTGGCTCGTACAATATCGGTGTGCACTGTTACACGACCGAATGTATGGCGAAAATAATACGGGAAAAAAGAAGAATACTGACAAGTGTTTAGAACAACTTAATAAAATCCAAAATGGTGTCTTACAGAAGCATGCACCCCGCCAATCTTTTACTAAGCTTCATTTCAGCTCCAATTCATCTTTCGTATAAACTCCTTGATAATCTAATGTATAGATCATGTTTTTTTTCGATCTTTTCGTTAACGTTGAAGACAGGCAATTTTCATTTACGCTGCAGACTACTTGAAACAACACGAGTTCTTGCTATTTAAGATTGATAATTTGTGTATTCGCTTTCCCGCCTACACGCAACCGTTTTCGGCTCGATTTCCGGCATTCCTGAACGTGCTTTGGATGCTATAGGAAGTACGAAGTATTCACACGAGCGTTAATGCGCAATTATACTGACTTAAATGCTGCTTCACAATTAATGTCTTTTTATCCGTTGTACGTATTTTGCAATCATTACATGATTTAAAATAAAATATCTGTGAAACTCGTCATTGTTCTTCATTATGAAACATCATGTGCCCAGTTTCTATTCTAATTGCATTTTTACATATTGCTATATGATAGATTATGCTTAATCATGTTTCAAATGCTCGGAAATTTTTGAGATTAATAATTCGAGCATATTCGAAAATACATGTATTTTAGGTATTAATTGTTATTATAAGATTAACTGATTTATTTGTGTACGCAATTAATATCCTATTCATAAGAATTACTGTACGAAATGATTACAAATATAAAATATTCTAGGAGGCATATAACAATCTACCCGTGGAAAGTAAGGTGACATTTCTCTTAACATCATTGTGCAATGCTATCCTTATGGAAGAAATGCGTGCCATGGCTGCTGTCTTATTACGTCGACTGTTTTCATCAGAGTTCATGGACTTTTATCCAAAAGTAATTATGCAATACTTTTATCTTCTCTACACGGATTTGTACATATTAAAAATATGCAAATGAAATTTAAGGTACCGTTCGTCAAACACAGATTGAATTCATTTAATTTTGTATGCTTTTATAAAATAGATGTACAACGATAATCATTATTTTTATATAGATATAGAAGACCAAAGACTAAAATAATTTTAAATCGCGTAATAACATTCTGATGTTTATGCCAACAACTATTGCCAATGAGAAGTTGGGCTTTCTAGCTTATGAATGACAAATCATTATCAAGTTTTATTATGCGTTAGCAATTCTTTATGAAATTCATATACCATATTAACCATAAATAAGTCGCATAAGTTATTTCAACATTACATTCGATGCAACTGTATTAAACTATTTGCGTTGTAAGGAAAAATGGAGAATAATGCTCTTATCATCAATTGTTTGATTATATCTAAATAGAACAATTTCGAACAGTAAAAAGATATTTCATTATATTTGAGTAATTTGTATATATTTGTTATGTATAAATATACATATGTCAATGCGAATGGGTTAAATTGTGTTTCGTGAATAGAAAAAATAAATTCCTAAACTAAATGCATTTTTTCACAACAGTCATACTAACTTTAAGTATAATCGTGCTTTAGATTCCACCAGAAGCACAAGCACAGTTGAAAGAACAAATTCTATTATCTGTTCAAAATGAACAAACAGAGACCATTCGACGTAAAGTTTGTGAAGTTGCGGCTGAAGTTGCACGAAATTTAATTGATGAAGACGGTAATAATCAGTGGCCAGAATTTCTGCAGTTCCTATTCCAATGTGCTAATAGTCCTTCGCCAGCACTAAAAGAAAGTGCTCTTCGAATGTTCATGTAAGTTTGCAACGGAAGCATATATTTTCAGAGTAATATTTTGTGTATTCTTACATTATATTCTCATTCAGATCCGTCCCAGGCGTTTTTGGAAATCAGCAAGCAAATTATCTCGATCTTATTAAGCAAATGTTACAGCAATCTGTCATGGATTCTGCCAATTACGAGGTAATTCTAATTTAAAAAAAAAACTTTACAAGATTTATCGACACTAGATTAACACATTCATATTATTTCATACGGGAGACTGATACACGAGACTTGATTAGTTAGGCGTTTCGTTACTTTGTCTTCCTAGAATAAATAGTTGCCTTCTGATGACTGTAACTTGTGAAGATCTAATTTGCAGACAGATACGGGGCATACAAGATTGTTTCATGTATCTGTCAAGAGTTTTAGCATTTGTTCATGTGGGATGATACAATGTTTTACAAAGATCAATGTGAACAAAATTATGAAAATAATGAATTTTATTATCTAGGTCAGATTTCAAGCTGTAAGAGCAATTGGAGCGTTCATCATTTTGCATGATAAGGAAGACACGATACAGAACCATTTCTCAGAACTGCTACCCGCAGTTGTACAAGTAACTGCTCAGTCAGTAGAGAAACAATCGGATGATGCTCTCTTGAAAGTTCTAATCGATTTGGCAGGATCAACGCCGAAATTTCTCAGATTACAGTTAGAAAACATAATGGAAATGTGTATGAAAATATTTTCTAACGAAGAGATGCCGGACTCCTGGAGACAACTGGCATTAGAAGTATTAGTAACATTATCGGAAACCGCTCCCGCAATGGTACGCAAAGTTGGTGGGAAGTATATAATATCTTTAGTACCGTTAGTACTAAAAATGATGACGGATATAGAGGAAGACGAAAAGTGGAGTTTCGCTGATGAAATCGTTGATGATGATAATGACAGCAACACCGTTGTTGCGGAAAGTTCTTTGGACAGATTAGCATGTGGTTTAGGTGGTAAAATAATGCTACCACAAATTGTACAGAATATTCCTTCAATGTTGAATAACAGTGACTGGAGATACAGGTAAATTTCGTAATATTTTCGTTAGTTTATAGTTTTATCGCCATCACAGACATGTCAGCGTTTATATGCATCTTGCAAATAATTGCGTTACATCTGTGATAGAGTAACCTACGAGAATAGCCTCTGTTTTATCTATCGTTCTGATACGTAAATATTAGAGGTTCTTGTAGGATGTTCTTCCCAGAGAGTTGACAATAATTTAATAACGTTATTGTCATAGTTTTAGAACAAACATTACATTTTTATCGAACATACGCGAGAACCCGAAAAATAATTTACGAAACCGTACGATAGCACTGAACGTCTGTTTTTAGGCATGCAGCGCTTATGGCAATTTCTGCGGTAGGAGAAGGTTGTCATAAACAAATGGAAGCAATATTACCTCAAATCATGGACGGAGTTATTCAATATTTACAAGATCCTGTAAGCGGAGCCATAATTATAAATAAAATTTTAAGTCCATGAATCGAGTCAGCAGTTACGTTTCGTTTGCAAACATAAAGGCGTTACATTCATGGCAGAGTAAAACATAAGTTCGATATTTGTCTTGCATTGTCGTTCTGACAATGTTTGTACTAAAATATTGGCTTATGAGTTCCTGAGAGTTGACTATTTTTAAATAGTCATAGTTTTGGAACATACAAATTTCACGCATATATTAAAATATTACATGCTATTAAAACCTTTCGTTTGTTACATCAATTTTCTTTACAGCATCCTCGTGTAAGATATGCTGCTTGTAATGCAGTAGGTCAAATGTCAGCTGATTTTGCACCTATATTCGAAAAAAAATTCCATAACAAAGTTATTCCCGGATTATTAATGGTTTTGGATGATAATGCCAATCCGAGGGTTCAAGCTCACGCGGGTGCAGCTCTTGTGAATTTCAGTGAAGATTGTCCGAAACACATATTGACACCTTATTTGGATGCTATTATGGGTAAACTGGAATCAATACTCACGGCGAAATTCCAGGAATTAGTCCTAAAAGGAACGAAACTCGTTCTTGAACAAGTACGTACATCAATTCGATTTAACAAATTTCGTAGTAATGTAGTAACCCCTTTAATCGAATCCTCCTTTTAAAGGTTGTTACTACCATCGCGTCGGTAGCCGACACTTGTGAAGAACAGTTTGTAACATATTACGATAGATTAATGCCATGCTTAAAGTATATCATACAAAATGCAAATCAGCCCGAACATAAAATGCTTCGGGGCAAAACTATCGAATGTGTAAGTCTTATAGGGCTTGCAGTTGGACCTGAAAAGGTAATGTATAGCAATGATTTAAGGCTGCGAAATTACTGATTCATTTAAACATTCGAAAAACTTTTTAACGATTTTGCGATCGTGTAGTTTATTGCAGATGCCAGTGAAGTTATGGATATGTTATTAAAAACACATTCAGAAGGAGATCTTCCAGATGACGATCCGCAAACAAGCTATCTAATATCTGCTTGGGCTCGAATTTGCAAAATTCTTGGTAATTTATTTTCTGTTTCAATTATGTGAGGTTTCAAATTGTGAAATGAAAATCTACAATAACATCTTTGTCTCTTTAGGTAAACAGTTCGAACAATACTTACCGCTTGTGATGGGTCCAGTTTTACGTACAGCAGCCATGAAACCGGAAGTTGCTTTACTCGATAATGAAGACATGGAAGGCATAGAAGATGTCGAGTGGGAATTTGTTTCTCTTGGAGAACAACAGAATTTCGGAATCAAAACAGCTGGACTGGAAGACAAAGCCTCTGCCTGCGAAATGTTAGTTTGTTACGCGCGTGAATTGAAAGAAGGCTTTGCAGAGTACGCTGAAACAGTAGTACGACTAATGGTTCCTATGTTGAAGTTCTACTTCCATGACGGTGTTAGATCAGCAGCCGCTGCGAGTTTACCGTACCTTCTTGATTGTGCCAAGATAAAAGGTTATAGAAGTTTTACATAACAACATTTTTAAACCTTAATATATTAACCGTTTGAATGCTACGCAATGCGGTCCAACTTCTATCGATCCACTGTTTATGCGCTGCGGTAAAATATCACATTCTGATGTTAATGGTATACATTATTTCAAGAGGTGTTTCTTAAATTAAAACTTGGCCTCTCATTGTCTTCACGGCAGCTAAGTGTTACTCATCGAAACTGTAACTCCTGCTAGCATTTGGCCTTTTTCGACAAGACTTTTTGCAACGAACTCGTTTTTATTCAAACGGTTAAGCTAGAAACAATAGGTTGATACGCTTGAACACCTGCAAAAACTGCATTACAGGTCCACAATATCTTGAAGGAATGTGGGCATATATATGCCCAGACTTATTAAAAGCAATTGACACGGAACCAGAATCTGAAGTCCTGTTGGAATTATTATATTCTTTAGCTAAATGTATCGAAACCCTTGGTACAGGCTGTTTAGGAACTGAACCCATGGCTGAACTCTTACGTATCTTAGATAAGTTACTTAACAAACATTTCGAGAGAGCAGTAGCCAGATTGGAAAAACGTGAAGATGAAGATTACGACGAGGTAAGATATTATACAATGTATGTACGTTTTCTTATATTTGTTTGTCGCAAAAGTGTATGAAAATGTCCGGTCGGGTTCTCACATGTCTTTAGATAGAATTTTACATGTATCTTAATCGTGAATAAATATAAATTTTCATGTTTGTGTTAGGTGGTTGAAGAACAGCTAGCGGATGAAGACGACGAAGATATATATACACTCAGTAAAATAGCAGACATTTTGCATGCTTTATTTATGACTTACAAATCAGCATTCTTCCCATATTTCGATCAAATTTGTGGACATTTTGTAAAATTATTAAGTCCCGATAGACCTTGGTCGGATCATCAATGGGCTTTATGCGTTTTTGACGATGTGATCGAATTTGGTGGACCTGAATGTGCAAAATATCAAGAATATTTCCTGCGACCAATGATACAATACGTATCGGACAAATCGGCAGAAGTCAGACAAGCAGCTGCTTACGGTTGCGGTGTTTTGGGGCAACATGGAGGAGAGGCATTTGCTCAAGCATGTGCAGAAGCCCTACCTAGGTTAATGGAAGTTATAAACGATCCGGAATCGAGGTCTCCCGAAAATGTTAACCCTACTGAAAATGCTATTTCCGCGGTCACAAAAATTCTCAAGTATAACAACAAAGCAATTAACGTTGATGAAATACTTCCACACTGGTAAGTTCATGTTATAGTGTTTTTTAAAAATTTCCAAAAATTCTATCGAGTTCAATCGAGAAATTTATATAGACTGTTACACTTTTTATTTAATATAAATTTAACAAAGTTAATGCCGTGGAATTTCTGTGTCTGGAGAGAAGATAAGTTAGAATAATTTGTTCAACTATTACCAAACACTCTGTTTAGTTCTAGAAGTTGTACTTAAAAGATTCTAGAACGTTTTAGAATTAAATAATTAATTATTATCGGAAAATTACTGTGTAATATTATAGTAGCGATAATTTCAATGAATATTGTATTTGTATTGTTCGAATATAGGCTCTCTTGGTTACCAGTAGTTGAAGACGAAGACGAAGCCCCCTACGTATATGGATATCTTTGCGATTTGATCGAATCAAATCACGTAGCAGTTTTAGGTCTAAATAATGCAAATCTACCTCGGCTAATAAGTTTCTTTGCTGAAGCACTTCACAGAGAGGCGGTACCTACAGACAATCCTGTCAATGGCAGAATTCTTAGTATCGTTAGACAAATACAGGTATGTTGCATTAAGATTCATAGAATTCTTGATGTCGATCATTATCGTATTATAATTTTTACTACATGACACATGTACAAACCCATTCTTTATTTGTTTTAGAACAACGAGTCTATGTTCCAAGCATGCATAAGTGCGTTAACAGCAGATCAGCAACAAGCATTATACAAAGCACTTAGTGCACAGCCTACTAATTAGCCATTTGTTTTTTATCCCCGAACTTAAACGCCTTAATATAAAAGAAAAAAAAACACATTTGCTTTAATAAAGCTTATCGTGAAAATCACAAGACTTTAGGTAGCTACATTATACCTATGGAACATTTACTCCAGCCTAATTATTAAAAGAGACACTACCGTATGTAACTATTTGACACGACGCCAATATTTGTTAATTGTATTTCACTAATAGGTACAATAATTTTCCCATTTTTACTATTCGGAATTGCAAATTAATGACACGAAACTTACGCTCATCACCGTTCAGTGAGGTACGATACGTCGCGTATAAGTCTAGGAGTGTAAACGTAATTAAAAACGTATAAGCGAGCTCGCATTGACGAAAAATTTTGACACCCGTCTTTCAATTTGTATCACTCGTAGAAGCAATACAATTACCGAATGTACATATGTGAATTTATTTTCAACGCAGCAAAATTAACACGTTATACTACCCGCCATTGACAGCCGAACGATGCTAAATTTTTTTTAATACAGCTTTGTAAATTGCATAGTATTTTTAAATATAAACGATAACTTTGTTCCGCGAACATTTGAATTTTTGTTCTTTTGTCACTGCGATCTCTAATTCGTCCCGATTATTTGCATTCTGAAACTGTTTATTCGGCAGAATAATGAAACTGCAAAAAAAAAATTGAAAAATAGATTGGAAAGACACCAATTCATTGCCACCGGATAATGGCAGAACATATTGTGATTTAGGTATTTTATTATTAAATTTAGGTACAGTAAATGTTATTTAATAATAATATCGATAATATTACAGCGTTGAAGTTAGATGGAGCCGTATACGAATGCCTTTTAAATGAAACGTAATGAACTTCGAAAGATTTTGTCTCTGATAATATCATCATACGTGGTATATTATATTGTACCGTATCTCGAACACTTTCCCGACTTCAAATTACAAGAAACTCAAGTATATTTTCAGTTTAATGAAATTTTATTTGATTTCGTAATTTTACAGCTACTTTATATTAACTTATTACGCTTATTATTTAGCTGTAATGTTGCACCCGTTTTATTATCGCGACATCAACAAATGAAAAGAAAAAAAAAGATAATGCTGGGCATTACGTTTCTTCAATATTATTGTATAACAACCAATATAAATTGTAAGGACATCAATGTTACAAATGAAATGACTGAGAGGAATAGCGAAATTACAACTTCCTGTTCTTGTTGCTATTTATTTATACAAAATATTTACTATTGCATAACTAATTTGCAATGGAAAATACATACATCATGAAATTTGTGGCTAGTTGCAACATAAATCCCTCAAAAAAAAAAATTTTTTATTACGACATATGTAAGGGAATAGAAATAATGCTCGGACATTTATTTGTATATATATATCAAAGTATATAAATATTAAATAAATACATAACGTTGAATTACATGAATGTAATCATCATTGATGAATGATAGATACTGTCTCAATTATTTCATAAAAATCAACATAAAATATGTGAAAAATACAATGTGTGGGTGTAAACAACTTATTAGTAATCAATGAAGGACTTTTTATGGTATAAACAGTGGACAGAACATGTCAATGCAAAATCAACATAAAAAAAAGTAAATTTATAATTATTATAATTATATAGAAATTATTTTAAAGTTACTAATAATTAAAATAAACCTCAGCTTTTTAATTGATTGTTTTATTCCACCTTTAATGATGAAATTTGTTTATAAGTTAGGAACAAAACATATTTTTAGACTAAACAGCATAAAAGGAAATCCAAACATATTTATGCATATCTTCTACTAAAATTCAAGATAGTCCATATTTCACTGTTACAGTGAAGCTTTCAAGTGTCCAGACTTTCAGATAGATATTTAAGTTACGAACGTTGCTTCCTTTTCCGCGATACATCGTGTAATTACGAAATATTGAATAATGCATGGTTTATTTAAGTAATTTCTGTAGATCACTTAAATGTCAAGACATTTCTTAAGGTGTAAAGAATAATTAATGGTTCAAGAAAAAGAGGTTCCCTCGTGAATAAAATTAATTTGAAAGTACACAACGGTATTTTCCATTTAAAATTGAGGTTATGAAACGCGATTGATTTCGAATATTATTCATTATGCTTATATATTTGTAAATACAATAAAAGGAAACTACAAATAAGGAACAGATACGTTTAAGAATAAATTATACTTTATGATATTATATGTTTGTCCAATAAGTATTATTCCATTTTCTAAAAAATTAGATATCAATGGATAGATTTGTCATACATTTTTTATAAATTCCTATATGAACAATCATACATTTTCCACTAATGACGTTATTCACGCTGCACTCTGTTATCTACAAGTATGTATGTGAAGATTGGAAAGATCGTATCACTTTCACATAATTTATGATTTATTTATTTTTATGACGGTACATGATCTCGCGTGTCACATGTGTACCGAGTAATTCTGTTTCCTTGCGTATCGTTTTATGAGTGATAGGTCAGTCGACTATATATACTATGAAGATTATACAAATAAGTTCCTTTTATTATTCACGTTTCCTTATCAAGTAGACATAACATAGACTGCAACGTCTCAGAACCGTAATCCCTGAATTATGTGAAAAAATAATACATATATTATATATTAGGTTTCTCACTTATAAGTACTAACCAAAAGATGATAAATATATTGTATTAACATATTTTTCATCGTAGGTAATATACATAATTCGTACATATGAATTTGATATTGATTTTATGTGGTCATAGAAAATGTCTTATCAATTATACCTGTGCTCTAAACTTGTAATAATTTATTTCAAAATAGAAAAACGATATACATATATAGAATGCATTATGTTGCACTGTAAATATTTATACAATCTATAAATTGAATATTTTTAACAATGTATCAATAATGCAACAGTAGAGATATAAGAAATAATACGAATTCGTAGCAAAACTTATCACACGTACATATTATGAAAATTTCCTGGAATTTATTTCATACAGTTTACATAATTCGAAGCATTTTGTGATGTGATTATTTTAATAGTATTATAATTAAAGTGAATATCAATTAACTTTATTTAAATCTATTCGAACGACACCTTGAATTTTTAATAATTTAACCTTTTATATAGAACGAAGAACATATTTATGATATTTATATTTTCTTATGTAACAGCAAGTTGAAGAAAGTATTATTACTTTTTTCTTTCTAATTAAATGTATACATTACTTATGCGCATGTGATATTACAAATAATATGTGACGCCTCAGATCATCCGATATTACGTCATCGTTCTCCCTCTCTTTCATAACTGTCGGTCATTTTATCGTGAAACTTCTTTGTATCTACATGTCGGTGCACTTCAAGCTTATTTCATAAAATCGAGTGACATTGTGAAAAATTAATTATTAGTCATACTTGAACAGGTAGAAAGCATACATAGTGTACCTCTTATTTACGAAACGTATGGTGCTTGAAATTGTGAAAAAGTTCAAATTGTATTAATTCATTTTCCTTGCAGCGCCTTTAGGCGGCAATTTTCAAATTGATTTTTCGCGTTGTGTCATGAAAACCTTGTTGTTGCATATTTCGTAGTTTTAATTTAATAATCTGGATATAAAGTATATATGTATATACAGTCACTCACATAATTGACGGCACACACTTTAAATCACAATAACTAACAACTATATAAACGGCCCAAACAACATTATTTCTGTCAAACTAAACGGCTTGGTTTACTAGATGATATGTAACAAGAATTTTTGGAAAAACTGCGTTTTCTGAATTACTTAACAACAGTGAATGTTGTTTTTCACAACCTTTTTATCTGGGCAAACAACGAAAATTTAAAAAACGTATTTTGTAGATTCATAAAATGTTGAAAATTCCATCGAAAGTGATTGAAGTGGTTCGTGTATTATAAATTATTAAGAATGGTGAAAATTGATAACTGATAAACAAATTCAATTTCGACGAAATCTTCAGCAAGCGTACAACTCGACATGAATTACGTACAAAACGTATGTTTTTTGAATTTTCGTTACAAGCTCAAATAAAAAAGTTGCAAAAAGCAACATTCACTAGTTTTTTCGTAATTTAGACTAAATCCAATTTTTTCCAAAATTTCCATTACTTGTCGTCTAGTTCGGCAAAAAAAACTAAAGCCGTTATTGGTCCATTTACAGAAAAGTTATTCTAACTGCATATCGACAGTACTAGTAATTCTGATAAAAAGAAATGATTTAAATTGGTTCCTAATTTAGAGTGACATTAATTGAATTAACTTTTGTGTATTTTAATAAAGTTTCGTGATTCTCTTGCCTGTCTCGCGATCTTGCTTTGTACTATAGCACAAAGATGAAAAAGGGAAATTTCTGTTTGCATGCTTGGTTTCATGCTCTTATATATTTTCGGCATTTGTGAAAACAGAACTAGATTTAAATAAAGCTGTACGGCTTCTTGTCCTCAATCGTAATTCCCATATTCTTTTAGCGCAGAATACTCACACACGTATACTTCAGACTTTATTACCTGGGATTCACAGTGCTGTTATTCGGCCCTGGTTGTGTATTGAAGCGCGTGCAGTGTGCAGAATATCCACGACAAGTGTCGTGGCGGGCGTCTGCTGGCTCAGCTGTTAAATAGTATGTAATAGTAATATTAAATGTGAAATACCTGGTAGACTTCGTACGAACTTTCACTAGTTAATTTACACCGTCAATGTGTTTCGCAAAAATTCATCGAAGTTAGAGTTCAATAAACTTCTAACGGGAACACTTCGATTTTTCGTCATATCCTATTACTTGTCCGTGTAGTAGTAGCACGTAACAAAATAAGGGCGTCAAAAAGGTTCGTGTCGTTCAACTGATTTTTCAAAAAATTACAAGGAAATTCTTTTAATGACAGACAGCACGTACAACGACGGACTATCGAAAGCCGGGTCATCGAGTCATTTAGTTCTTCACGTTTCCTCGTATCGTTAAATTATTATTACGTTGTAGACATTCGTATTTGTATGTCACGCGTTTTTGGTTACGTTTTGATCCGTGTGAATTTATGTATGTATTCGTCTTTTATCAAATTTGTAATGTATATTCCTAACATCTGAATTATTTGTGCAGGATGGATGAATATTTGTAAATTCGTTCTAAAAGAAACAATGCATAATAACGCTAAATATAATTGACTCACAAAAATTTTGGCATTCCCATAAATGGTTCTAGCAGATTAAACACCTATATTCACGAACGGTTTATAAAAATTACAATGATTTATAAATTTAGTGCTGAACGATGAAATTTATTCGTAATTTTAAAATAATCTATGATAATCAGGTAAACTTTCAGTTTCTGTACATATTATTAGATATAGTTATTTAAATAAATTTTTATAAATATTTAAGTAGAAATTATATTTTTGAACGTTAACTGAATTCTATTTTGTTAATATCTGTGTTCAATATTATTGATAGATTTCTCTTTGTTTGGCGAAGTATATTTGTAAATATTTTTAGTTTTTTTATTTTTAAGTTTATACTTTCTACCTAAGTGTATGCTATGCTTATTTGTTATGTTTTCTGTGATAATAATATAAATCTAATTGGTTTTTACTTTGAGACATTTATGGTTTTCTATTTCAGCGTATACACTCAAAGATATTTGGTCGCTTGTTCAATGATCAATTAAATTGATTTCTTTGTAGAGACAAAACATGAATGAACGATCAAAGTTCTAGTTAAAGTTAATCATACATCTAAAAGATAAAGAAATGGTAGGACTATACACATTAAAATAAATTTTATTTCTTTATTTTAATTTCTCTTGTAAATTATAAATGCTACGAGCAATCAAACATTTTTGAGCAGTAGTGTATTACGATACATTATTTTCCATGTCTTATTAAATTGTTTATCTCGTGTCACACATTACTTAAATCAGATGTTTTTTTTATGAAATCATTACTTTAATCGATTGACATTAATAATATGTATTTCTATTATTTAATAGGGTTTATATGGTCAGAGATTGAAACGGTAGAAAATGTCTAGAAAACGTGCTAGAGAAGGAACTATGTTAAATTCTACGTCATACTCAAATATTCAAAACGGAGAAAGTGCATCTTGCTCTACAGAAGACTCGCAAATTTATCCTGTAAGTATATTAGAATATTTCAACGAATATTTCCATGTTTCTTAATTGCAATTTAATTTCAAAAATAACTTGATCACATGTTACCGCATTTGTACTGTTACTTGCTATGTATCGTGTTATTTTCTTTTGTTCTTAACATATGGTCCCAGGTTATATTACATAAAGTTCTTGATTGAATGCCTCAGTTCTTTTACTTTTTTGATAATACTAATCTGTATCAGTTAATATATTTATAATCTAAATCTGTATCGTTATAATACCTTGTCTCCTAATGTATTCGTATCAATCAATGTTTGTATACAGGTCAAAATTTATCTGTAATCAAATTTAGAGATAATTTACTCTTTAATGTCAAAGTCAAAATATGGGAGCAAGTACTTTTAATGATAATGGCATGATGTGATGCAAGATCATCATGTATCTAGTTGATAGAATACCACAGACACCTCATTGTGCAAATAATCTATAGATTGAATGTCTAACACAAATAACTATATTAATAAGGCATCTAATAAACCTGTGATATATCTTGCAATGTATTTTAAACGACAGTGTTACGAAAGGAAATTTCATCATCTCCATAGCTCGGAAAATTATTCTTCACTCTGAAAAGGGAAAGCTTTTCTGAAAAATCAAAAAAATTTACTATAGAAACAGTTTGATATAACAAAAAAAATATAATTGTTTATAAAGTACCTTTTTTTTTTAATCACCTTAACAGTTGGTGACAATGACTTGGGGGACCAACAGGACATCAAATAATGAATCAGATCAAATTTCACTGAAAAAACATAATAGTGAAATTTCAGTTTGCTACAAAGAACTTCCAGTGAGTTTAATATTTTTTTTTTTAATAATTTTAATAATTTTTAATGTGTAACTTATGATTTCATTTATATTTGTTAATTTTCTTTTTAAACATGAATGAATCTGTTTCTATTGTACTATTTTCGACATATAGTAAACCAAAATATTTCAATGAATTATTAATTATTTCCTAAATAAGTCAATATATTATGCACTGTGGTTCTCTTTAAACATTAGTAATCGTAGCAATGATTTCGATCAAATATTTATTCTCACTAACGCATTCATTGTCATTACAAATTTAAGGCTTCCATAGTACTATAAGAATTAATGTAAAGTTAAATTTAAATATTGAATTATATGTGCATGATTTTTTACTCTTTTTTTTATTGTAATATCGAATCAATGAAAAGGGTTGTCTAGTTAGTTAAAACTTTACTTTCATATGAGCATAATGGATCGCTAATAGATCAGGTGATTTTATCTTGTTTATGTAATTTGAGAAATTAAGTCTTCAATTTTTTGGTGGTGTACATTATTTTGGTATTGCAGTAATAATATTTTATTCCAGTCAATATGCAAGGAAGCCCCTTTCAGCGACGATGCTGAAGCAGTCGCTGAAAGAAGTGTATGTGATTATAATATTCGTATTACATTGAAAATGGCAAAAAGTGGTAAAGGTTAGTTTAACTGGTTGTCAGATGAGCAAAAGCTACAGAATTTTATTTGAAACATCGGTAAGTAACATAGTCTTTATTTTAGCTCCTAGGAAAGTCAGGGTTTATGCAGATGGTATTTATGATCTATTTCATCAAGGACATGCACGGCAGCTCCTACAAGCAAAAAACATTTTCCCAAATGTGTACCTTATTGTTGGAGGTGAGTGTGACAAATATAATTTCATTATAATGTACTCAATTTTAATTTAAATATCAATTACATGCTCTAAAATATGTATCTTGTGAATTGCAAAGAATTGTAGAATATGTGTACGTTTGGTTCTGCAACGAAAATGAACAGAAATAAATATGTGCAAATATGCCATAAATTTTATTGTTTTACAGTTTGTAATGATGAGCTCACTCATAGTAAGAAAGGTAGAACAGTAATGACTGATGGCGAAAGGTACGATGCAGTAAGGCATTGTCGATATGTAGATGAAGTAGTCAGAGATGCTCCATGGGAGTTGGATGATGAGTTTATCACAAAACATAAGGTATATTTGACCATATAACTACTTCTGATTTTCTTCAAAATACAAATATGAATTGTTAGTAGCGTGATGAATGAATATTGTAGATTGATTTTGTTGCGCATGATGATATACCTTACATGACGGATGATAGTACAGACGTGTATGCTGCTTTGAAAGCAAAAGGTATGTTTGTAGCTACACAAAGAACAGAAGGAGTATCGACATCAGATATTGTAGCCAGAATAGTAAAGGATTATGATATTTACGTAAGAAGAAATCTTGCTCGAGGTTACAGTGCCAAAGAACTTAATGTTTCTTTCCTCAATGTAAGTAAAAATTTCTGCAGTTGTGAAACGTAACGCTATCACACTTTATACTAAATAGTTTCTAATTGCAGGAAAAGAAATTTCGGTTGCAGAATAAATTTGATGATTTGAAAGATAAGGGAAAACGTGTTATGGAGAACATTGGTGAAAAACGTATGGATATGATTAGCAAGTGGGAAGAAAAATCTCGAGATTTCATTGACGCTTTTTTGTTACTGTTCGGCAGAGAGGGAAGATTGGTGGGTATTTGGTACTCATTATTAAAGTATTATATATATTTTACAAATAAATCGATACTTTTATTAGAGGTGTGCGAGAACCCGAAAATGTTGGATACCCGATGGTTAGAATGGGTCGAAACGAATCGGGCTCTCGAGAATATTTGAGAAGCCTAATATGCTTAGGAATCCCGAAATGTTTGAGAAACTTGACTTGAGTTGAGTCGACTGACCGGACATTTTTGGGTACTCGCACGTTTCTGATAATTATGAACTAAAATTTGAAAAATGTGTACGTCCAGTTGTAGTGTATATGCGTGCCCACACACGCATGGCTGTTATGCATTACGTTACAGTAGAATTTTGTTATTGCTATATAATATAGATTTCTATATTTTTCGTTATTCACAGTCAACAATCTGGAATGAAAGTAAAGGTCGTTTGATGCAAGCACTATCTCCTCCTGCAAGTCCAAAAAGGGATGGCAGTCCAAATAGCAGTAATAGCAGCAATAATGAGGAAGATCAAACAAGGTACATCTCAGCATTCAAGTCAATTGATTAATATGCAACACCATATTATGTACCGCTTCCATACGAAAACCTTCAATACTTCACATCACCCACTTGCAGCATGTTATGTTAGTATACTATCCTACATTGTAAAATCAATTAAATTAATAGTAAGTAATAATGTGTAATTTCTTTAATGCTTGTTACTAACACTGCCATAATCGTCGAAGGAAACTTGAACAAAACTTTCTCATCTTGTATATCGAGGTCATTCAGGTTTTTTCATTTTTTATTAACGAAAAGAAAAAAGAAATTAATTTTCAATAATTGAGCACACATCTTTATATTGCACATTTCGAGAAGCTGACAAATATGCAAGTGAGAAATGCGCGTTCGAAGTTTCTTTATCTTTCTGCTTTAATCTAAACATTATGTGTTACTAAACTTTGACGTGAATGCAGTGTAAATATGAAATATGTTAATATATGTGTATCAGTTACTTTTAAATATAAATGTGCCTAATTAATATAATTATTTTACTTTACAGTCCACCACCAAAAAAGACTGGCCGTTTTGAGTTTTCAGGAGATAATTATTATTTAAGTGACGACTACAGCGACGATGAAGAGGCAAATTTACACTCCAAATGATAATATACTTTCTCACATTAGTCTTCTGACCAAAAAATAACATGCAATTTCTTAAAAAATATTTAGAAATATTTTCATATAGTTAAGTGAACTGCTGATATGGATTACAATGCTATGCTTCATAGGCTTTTGTATAGCATGATTTCATACTGTTCACACCATACAACTACCTGTTAGGGCATAGAAATTTAACCAGATAATGAATTATAATATAAAGATTAGATATGTATTTCTGATTTATACACTATTACGTTTAGACATTATAAATTATTTAAATCTTCTGTTGCAACTATCTCAAAATATGTCCAGTATCGTAACTTGCATTCTTAACTCGTAAGTTCCTACCTTTAAATCAGTTTTATTATATATTTTGAATTTCATAATCTATTAAGAAATCATACAGTATATTATTTTATACAGAGGACTATGTTCATAGTTTAAATGTCCAATTACTAATTTTTAATCATTTTCAATTACATCATTACTAATTTCATAACATTTTTTATTACAAATTACCTCGTAATTTATTACTTACATTAATGTTACGTACTTACAGTCAATATTTTTACTGTAACATGTATTAAATTACATTTCGATTTTCAAGTAAATGACGACATTATTTATTTTACAATCGTCTAACGGACGCAAGATGTTAAACATGTTCGATGTTGTTCACACGAAGATAGTATCAATGAAATCATTTATTTCTTGTAAGATTTTATATTTGTAACTTATTGATACCATTAAAATACAAAAACATGGAGGAAACAAAACGTTGAACAAATCTCAAGTGAATTTTATTTTAACATATGGAAGTAATTGCACAGAATATACAGTAGAAAAAGTCAAACATTATTTTAGAAGGAATTGTCTTTATTTAATCAGTTATTAAAAATATGTGGAAAGCTTATTCAATTTATTATTTAATATTTTGTAACTTAGAAATATTTTTTACGATATGTATGGAGATTGTTTGTATTATCACGTTACTTATATGTAGTAAAATTCGTATAAACTGAAGTTGATAAAATTTAGGATACATGAAATTACATTTTTTAATGTATAATGTAAATGTTGTTAATGTGTGGGTCGCGTTTTGATAATGGTGCTTTTTATTTGAAGATACTTGAATACAACAACCCAGGAATGGTGCATACATTTTTGTACATTTAAATCGTGCAATAGATTTCTAAAAATTTTCTATTAGTAGCAAATATTTTTTAAATGCATGATCAAAATATGTATATTTACGTTTCACTGTGTAATGTACAGAATATAATAATGTATATGTAATTCTCTCGCGAATTAGTTGCTTTGTTAATAGTGTATAATTCCATGGGTAATGTATAAAGTTATGTACTTTAGCGTAAAACTGAAATTGAGCAAATGTGAAAAATTATAATGCAATATAGATATACAATTGTAAAAATTTATACGCTTCTGTTTCGTAATACGTACCAATGGTGCCCGAATTCGACACTTTTTGTTTACATTCAGCATGCAGAGAGAACTTCTTCAATGTGTTAATATCTTTTAAATGAAATAATTAGTATTGAATAAATTCGTAACGTATATATAATAATGTTCTATGGAAATAGTATTATCGACATTCTTTTTAACATCTCTCCATTTAATAATGATTAGATACGCACATTTTTACCGAACGGAGAATCAAATTTATTTGATTGAGATTTCTTTGTAAAGTACCAAGTTTGAAACGAAGCATAATTCAATTTTAAAGTATTCATATGTACATACTATGTATAGATACGAGTCATATTCGGTTAACCATAGACACACAACTTAAACAATAGTTATAATATTATCTGTTATTTATGTGTGAAAGAATAAAAGGCAATAGAATTTATATTTCAATAAGATAGTACGAATTGTTTGCAACTTAATTTGGATAGTACCAATCTGTTGCATATTCAATATAACAAAGATAAATTAATGTATTTATGAATCACACGTGTAAATCATAGTTTATATATTTATATCCTTTAAATATACATTTAAGTAAATGGATGTTTCTTTTAATTGTATTGTCAACTACATATATATATTTATAATATTAACATATTTTTTTAAGCAATATAATAAACCAGAAATGAAGTTTAAATATTTTCAGTTTGTACAGAAAGTTATATTTTACATAATTTTCGCAAAAATCAATAAAATCAATGTATGTTTTTCAATTTCAACTATTCAAATAATTGAATAAAGGGACACGATGAAACGTCACAATGTTGCCAAATGTTTCAATAGAGATCCATTTATTTTCTATTATCTGCTATTATTTAACTATAGAATTTTATATTTAATACATTAATGAATATCGACGTGTGTGACATATTTAGTAATACATTAGTGTACCATGCGACTGTAAAATAAGAATGAATAATAAGATACATAAAAAAAAATAAAGCAATTGGTAGTATGTGACACAAGTGGCATCATGTTTCTGACGGCGATAACTTCATGTTTATGTGGGTAGTAACGTAGTAACGGCGCGTAGAAGTTTTACGAATCGTTTGTTCTTCGTTCCACTATTTACAGTCGTTTAATAATAATAAAATACAGTCTTTCGTCTCAGACTGTTGCGCATTTACATGCGCCTTCGAGTCCTATTGCAAAATGTAGCTGATGTTTTGCTGTATTTGAATATCAATCACGATATTCCACGAGTCTCTTTGTGAACGGTGCAAAGCGAGTTGTTCACACTAATCTGAAGTGAGTAGAATTTATTTAGTGCGCGCGTTATATTTACGCGAAAGGGCAGCAACATTTCAGCAAATCTGTGAACAATGGGAAGTGGTTAAAGAAGTATGTATATATACTAAGGAAGAACAACGGAGATAAATCGAGAAAAATGCGGCGCCGCTGATAATTGCGTGGACGTGAAACTCTATGACACTCGTGTCAAACAGGAAAACAGAACGGACCACGGGGCTGTCATATTCGTGATGGATTTTAAATAAACATTAACGGTACAAAGTGTTGTTTAGTGCCAATATTCAAGCATATATACAGTCGCATTGTTATTAATGTACGTTCGAGTTTTCTTCTTTCCTTAAGGAATAGTATGCCAGCAAAAATGAACATAACAATTGTTTACGATATTAGACGTTACTCTTCAATGAACCGAAACTAATTCTTAGTTCGAAACTAATTAATATTTTCTACTAATCAACAGAATATATATTTCTGGATTTTATTTTCACCTTAGAAATATTTGTAAATGATTTTGTAGTGTGATAGAGTAAAAGTAATTTATAAACATTACAAACTAATGTTCATTCCGAACACTACTTGAAACTTTGAATTAAAAAACGAACGTTATATCGCTTTGTTAACAAGTTGTTTCGTTAGAATGTTTTGTATGCCATTATACAAACACGGAACGATTACTCGTAATTTCAGTGCATAAGATTCAAAATAAAAAGTCCTCCAACAAAATATGTATAGCAGTATACACTTTAAATGTTGTTTTACTTAAAAAGAATATTGAATTTTGATATCTTCACATAAATACCAATGCAACTGTGAACACATGACTGCATAAGCGTCGGTATGCATTTGTTCGGGTTCCAGAGGATACCCGCTAAAGGTTCGGGTCGGGCCGTGAAAATTCGGGAGGGTTCGAACGGTTACCTGTGACAAACGAATACTCGAGTAACCCGCTTGTTTTGAACAGCTCGAATGTATTGGAAAATAAGACAGAAACATTGAATTATGTAAACGCAGTAATTGATTTTATTTGTAGGGATATTTTTATTTAAAGTTGCAATGTAAAAAATATAATACAGATTAAAATGTACTTTACAATGTTTCAGATATAAAAGAAAATGCTATATTTAAAAAATACATGCAATTTTCATTCACTACTTTCATCAATTTCAATATTTACGGACTTCCGGAAACAGTCGAGCTACCTGAAACAATCGGGTTACCTGAATATATTCTACGACCCGAACAATCAGGATACCAGACGCATTGGACAGCCCGCACAGTCCTAATTGTGTTCAGAATGTTCCGATATGTGCGAATATATAAACAACTTTTCCTCTCTAACATCTCGTAATTGAAAAGATGCGGTGTGATATTAGGGAGGTTAGAGAAAGCTTGCCTCTGCTTCTATTGGTTAATAAGTTGGTCCTGCAACAGTGCTGCCCTCGCAGTCGTAGACAAAGAGAGACAGCGGTGAGCGAGCAAGAGAGCACAATGTGAGCAGAAAACATACACTGTGTGATAAAAAGATAGTACCTTGCATTTTGTAAAATTTTGTAGTTAGAATAGATTTTCCATGTTATTAATAGTTTTTGGCATGCCTGTATGTATGGCAGTCATACATTATGACTACAAATGTAAATTTTGTAGTACACCAATGGGATAAAATGATAGCACAAGTATAAAATCTATGCTTCTCAGTTGTACACAAGCTACCGAATAACGAGTATAGAACATGGGATGTAATTAATAAAAATGAGCCATGAAAAGTAGAGAATGTGCAATATTCAGCAGTACAACTGTTATGGGAAAATGGACATAATTTGTTGCTGAAGATAAATTCGCTTTCTGACAGGAGCACGCTGTAGTTTACACCATAAAGTATACATTCTTCCTAAAAAAAATTAAAATTATATATTGGGCAATAAGATCTCCTGTTCTCAACAAAACTAAAAGTAATTAGAGTAATCTTGCCAGAGTAGTATACAAAAATAGGAGTCTTCGATAGAAGTAGTCAAGAGAAAGTGGGAAAAAAATTGACTCGGAAGAGTATTAAAAAATTCACATAACAGAACCACTGAATATAAAGAAGGCGCAACAACATATACTCGACAAATTTGTTAATATTTTATACACATGTGCTATCATTTTATCCCTTCCTAGATTTTGAACAAAAATGTAATATTTATCAAACGAAGTTGAACAGGTGGGTGAAATCCAGTTTGATTTGTTAGAAACGAATTTCAGTTACAATGCCAAAACAATTATAACGTGTGCTGTCATTTAGTCACACAGTGTATAATGTCAAATCGTCTAATGTGCAGGGAGTTCCAACTTATTCCCCTTTGACAACTGTGTGATCCCTACTGTTCGAACATTTTCTGACTACTGCATACAGCCGTAGAGTTAGTGAATGGGGCTGGGGGGATCAGGGATGAAGTTCAACGGTTACAATTCATACGTGTTCTATTATAACGATAAAATCTAAACGTGGGGGAAGAACCTAAGCGGGGAAGATACAGCGTATGACTCGCGAGCTACTAGTTGGAACTGTCTGGTCTGATGTGTCCATTTAAAAATACGAACAAGCGACATAGCTTGTTTCGTGCGCAAGTATGATCTTTTAAAGACAGCGGGGGCCCAGTTGAATACAACGGTGATCCTGGGTGCCCACAGTAATGTCTAGGGCGACTATTTGGGTTTAGTCCTTGCGAGTCGGACATTGGCCATCCTTATCTTCGGCGATAGGGATGGTTATCTATAAGGTATTAATTAAAAAAAAAAATTTTTAATCCGCGTGCTAAGTTTTGTTTGGCTAAAGGTACGTGTGCGAAAAAGGGAATGTTCAGAGACAAAACAGTAGAGTGAGACAAGCTGCATTGTCCGTCCGCAGTTCATGTGGACATTCGCGCATAAAAGCTTGCTTTGTGTCTGTCTTGCTCGTTGATCGGTTTCTCCCTGTTTCGAAGGCCTGCGCGTGATTGTATGCGCGATGGAATGGTGGGGCTAAAAAACGTGATCCCAGAGAGATCGCGAAGCGCGAAGTTGCAGAGGCAATGCTGTATTTGAGAGGTATCTCGCGTACTGTTAGAATCTATGAAAAAGATTCACGTGGGGGACCTGTTCGGGGCTCGGACTCTGATATCGTTTGTGCAAAGGTGCTACATAAATAGTGCGGCTTCGGAACCAACATTGTTTTCCCTTGTTTTTTTCTGGGTCCTTTCTCTGGCTGGATATTCGCCCATAGGAGGCGCTCTGAATAATCAGTGCGAAGAAGAGTGTATCTAGATACAAGTGAAACGATGTTGTAACTAACGGCCAAAATGGAAGAGCAAAGCGTTCACAGCAGTATCAGTGATATAAATAGTGAAGAGGCAGTTAGAAGTGAACGTAAGTTCGTTAACATTGTCGTTTTTAATGTGAACTTGTGGACTGGTGTGCATTGTATCGGTCGATATGTATTAGTTAGCCAGCAGGAAGAACTAACCCTACCTCACTCTTTATCAAAACTCACGCGACAATACTCGTGTCTTATATCTGTCACCTATCCTGATCCATATATAAATTCAGATTTGATATCCGTTACCTTCGCCATGTATTCTCGTATTATGTTTTGAAGTTTACGCGGGAGGAATTTCAACGGTTCCTTATAAATACGGCCTTGACTTATTCTCCAAAATTACGTCAGAATTGAATAATTTGTCACTTTCTGTCCACACTGATTCGACTTTTTCGTGAACCACTGCATTCTCGTTTCGTGTTTACCGTGTTTTTTTTTTAACTTTTATATTGCAGTGTTATTTGAAGATTAATGAATTACCACCGTAGAGAAGATATTATGTAAAATATTGTTTCTTATTTAGTTTCTGTAATTGTGTTTTCACTTTATCTGCCTGTAATCGGTTCATCATCGAAAACGGTAAATAAAACGTCACTTTAGGTATTTAGGGCTTTGATATTTTCGTTTTGTTTGGCTTAGTCACTTTTGGAAAGGTATTTCGAATATGAAAGGAAAAGGTACAAGGGGGTTGTTTGGTGTCCATTGTGTCAGATAAGATTAGATGTAAAACAATAGCTGTTTATTGCAAACATTGTTCCCGAATTTGAAAAAATTGCTTTTACTGTCATATCAAAATTCGTCACTCTTCATACAATTAATCATTTAGATTTCAAGAATGACTATCAAGGATATTACTAGTACTGTAAAATATTAGTTTATAGACAATTTGTGTAACACCATCTTTTTTATAACATTTAAAATACTTTGTGATAACTTGATACAACTAAACTCATCTTTTTGTGTAAAAGCAGTTAATTAAGATTCAATTAATGTAATGAAGTAATTTTTAAAATGGATAAAAATAGGTTGTTTAATCCATTATTAGTAAATAATAGCTTATTATTTAAAAAGGAAGTTTTACTTAAAAGCCCATGGCTGTCACGAGCTAGTCACTGAAGCAGTTAATAAATTTATTACAATGATAATAGTCGCTTGTAATAATATTGTACTAAGCAAATATTTTTCAATTTACAGCTGTGATTATTCCACGGAAAAAACGAATATGCTTAATCGGTGCAGCTGGGGATGATCCTGCACTCGGTGCTGCTGCTCAGCAGTTTAGTGTACCTGTCCTCACATCGGAAACTGGTTTGGAATATGTAGAAGATACAACATATTGTACATATTTTATATTAAAAGAGTTTGAAGGACTTGAATACGATGCTCTACACAAAAGTGCTCATAGGTTTGTTATAATTTTCTTCATGTATATTTTAATTCATCAAACATCCATAAAAAGAACCTGACTTTTGGTCGTTTTAATTCAACAAATTATAGAATATTGGGACCGACGGCGCTTCTGCAATTGGCAGAAAGAAAGGACACACTACCTAGTATTAACAGACCAATGTATACACAAGCTATGGTAGGCACGGTGGTAGTATTTACTGGATTTAGGAAGAAAGATGAATTGGTTAGTATTAAACCATGGATTTATATTTATTAGATTGCTGCGTATGTAATGTCTGATTTTAGAATGCAAATATTCCTAAGTGTTTTAAAATACTACCCACAGTCGGACATTTCGTATGCAACAACCTATGTATCAAAGGCATTTTTATGATACCGATCTTACCTTTACAGACCAAATTGATCAATATGATTCACAACATGGGTGGAAGTATTAGAAAAGAAATGGGCGCAAAAGTGACACATCTTATCGCTAATTGTTGCGGTGGAGATAAGTATAGATATGCGGTCACATTTCGGGTACCAGTAATGTCGATGGATTGGGTGACAGCCTTATGGAATGCCAGAAACGATATTTCTATTTATGGAAACAATGAAGAACTGGTAACATCATCTATAATATTTGTTGCATTTTTGTTTTGATTATTTTTAGAGGTGTGCGAGAACCCAGAAAACGTCGGGACGGATCTCGACCAGATACCTTCTTGAATTGTCTAGATTATCACGTAAATTTTCGGGTTCTCGAACGCCTCTAATTATTTGATGCTATAAAGAGGAAAAGTACTGTATTATGAAGATAATACAAATATTTTCTTAAGCAGATCACTGCTTATAAGTTGAAGCCATTTTTTGGTGCAAAAGTATGTTTCTTTGGTTTCCCTGAAGAAGAGAAACGTCACATGTGTGAAGTTCTGCAACAGCAGGGCGGCGAACCTACCGAAATTGACGATCCAAACTGTACACATGTGGTGAGTCTGAAGATAAAATATTTTTCGTTTAATGCTTATTATTTTTCAGTGTATGCACAACACGAGCATTATACATTTAATGTGCACAAACATAATGTATAAATGGTCATTGCATTCTTTAGGTAACAGATGTAGGAAGTGGTGAATACAAGAAACGCAAGAATGCTTTTAATACACTACCATGCACTAAAAATTCTCATTACATTCCGCAACAATACGCAAAATCAAAACCATTTTCCTTTACCTATTACAATCCATATACCAATACTATCCCTAACGCAAAAACAGTAAGTCTATCACGTGCCTGCTCTACTAATTACGCGGCAATAAAAACAAAATTTAATAGTAAATTTTTCTCGCATGGTTTGTCTTCCTCTTTGCCACAATACTTAGACTGTAAAGAAAACAGATTTAATCATTCGAATTCAGATAACATTAGTCAAGACTCGGCTATTTGTATGGATGATAATTTGCCAGATGAGTCTTATATGTCAGAATTTTCAATTCCACGAGCTGATTCGGGCATCGATATGTCTTCACTAAAGTATAACGTAATGCAAACAAACGGTTTCATTCTATCCGGACAAACTAATTTGCCTGTAACGCCTACAACATTGGACATGCATTCTGTATTTTCATTCTCATCGGTTAAAAATGAGAAGAAGATAGACGATAATATATCCGATGTTTCGAGTAATAATACTGGTCATGAAAATGCA
Organism: Lasioglossum vierecki; assembly: GCA_028455595.1. Classification (NCBI taxonomy): domain Eukaryota; kingdom Metazoa; phylum Arthropoda; class Insecta; order Hymenoptera; family Halictidae; genus Lasioglossum; species Lasioglossum vierecki. The sequence goes on from CM052336.1 coordinate 10,725,224, forward strand.
GAGGATGAATCAAGATCATACTACTTTAAATCTTCTACACTCTATAAAAAACGAATCGTTTCGCACATAAACAAACATTATTTCGAAACCAGAACACAGTTGTCGAATTCTTGTAAAAGTCCTCAGTATTCCCAAAGTGCTCTTTTTCTCAATAGGAAAATCATAACTCCTAGACGGTATATTAAATGGCGAAAAGTGAAGTCTTGCGTTGCAATTCATAAGCTTGATTCTCCAGAGAATTGTAAATTCAAGAAAGTTTATTCTCAGCCTAATTTATTAAAACGATTCGACGCGGAACTTAATGATTCTCTTTTGCATAATCCCCATACACCGATGACAAAGAAAAAAAGTTTTTTGAGTACATGCAGATTGAGTTCACCTATGTTGTCGAAGCTTAGTCACATCAATTTACCAATGTTTAAGCAGTATGTACTCGTTAGTCCATCGAAACAGACGCCAGAAACCCATCCAAGGCAGAAGTATACTCCTTTGCCTAGTCCTCTCCTTGTACCTGCGAAGGTAGTAACGTTATCAAGTATTGAATGTGATTTGAAAAGCACGTTTACATCATGCGGAAAATATTCGATTCTTTCTCCGAAAACTTGCGATTCGCAAGATGATTATGCGAAGCATGAGAAACCAAAGGACAAACAATTATTCTCGGTACTTTTATTTCTTTTTTTTTTCTTTAATGGGATTCGTAGTTGTAGAGAAATTATAAAACGTAGGATTTAGAAAAGAATGTTTTTGTTGTACGTAGGTGGACGTATTCACTGGTTAGATATAGTAGACTTTCCTGTCTTTGTGATGTCATGTTAAACTGCATATTTGCAGACGTGTTACCGTCGCCAGTAATTTGATATCCGCATATTTGCACTCCTAACGTCCCGTCCTTCTAATATTGGTGCTCCACTTTATGACATATTTTTGTTCTAATATTCCTGTTGCATTAATGATATAGAAAAAATATAGGCGTCAAGAACCCGAAAATATCGAGTTGAGACGGGTTCGCGAAAATTTGGTGGCTGGGAACTTATCGGTATTTTCGGGTTCCCGCACAACTCTACTTAAAACGTTATTGTCAAATGTACCATTGTCTAAAAAACTTTAAGGTATTGTAATAGTTGCTCTTATTTTAGGTTGTGGATGAATCAAACGTAAGCGCATTACCGGATTTGGCGTCTGTAAGAGCTCATATCGTAAAAGCTGAATGGTTTTGGACGTCCGTGCAAAATGAGGGAGCGGCTGACGAGAAGGAGTATTTATTTGAAGATGTACGTGTATTAAGATTGTTGTATCAATTGAGCGTATAATAGTTGATTTTATGTCCAGTATTTGGAATCTGTTCTATCGCCGACGATATCAGCTAGACGTGATAGTCAGCAAACAACCACTCCGAGCACAGCATCCACAAGACGAAAACGTAAACGACTAGCAGAAACTTTGTCTAGTTTAGTTCAAAACGGCGCGGATTCGCCAGCTCTGCATAAAAGGCGATCCAGCATTAGCGATGCCGGTCTTTTGAGTGTTAGTGGAAGCTTTCTTGATTGTACAGCAAGCCCAGATAAGCCGTTACTTGACGGTTAGTTACTTGTTTTTTTTTAAGTAAACTTTGGGCTTCTTATGTTATTTTAGTTTTTCAAGTATAACATTCCTCAATTATCATTTCTTACAATTGATCATTGTCATGTACAAATTGATTTAACATAGTTGACTTAATCTTTTTAACTGTCCAAGGTACATCTTCCCTTCTTTTGTGGTTCATTTATTTTGCTCAGTGGATTGGTATATTTGATTTAATTATTTTTCTTTAATATTATTTTACTAACAACGCTTATAATCGAAATTTTTTAATCTAATCCTGATCCGCCCCTCGTGTTAATGTGACACAATTTTCCAGTAACATGATTGCTTCAAATAACTTCTGAGTCATTTTTTGGACCATTGTTTCATTATGGTTCACCATTGTGTCAATTTGACATACGAGAAACATATTAAGTTGCGAAAATTAAGGACGGATGAGGGTTAATATACTGCTAACAATAAGTAAACATTTACATGAACCATGTAAAGGGGAAGATAATATATAATTGAATTATTGATAACTATCAGATATTCCAGAAGTGGAAGCTGTGAGTACAGATAGTTCAAGGAAAAATTTATCGCCGCGTCATCAAGTTTTCTTAGAATTAGTGCAAACCGAGTCAAATTATGTTGGGATTCTCAGTACAATTATGACGGTAGGTGCATCTTCGTCCTGTTCCCATAATTAGAAACACAGTACATTGGTATAACTCGATTCGTTTCAGTTGTTTAAATCACCATTGGAAGATCTCATAGATACAAGTGACGAGCTATTAAATGGTACAGAAGCTAAAATTATATTCGGTAATTTTCCACCCATTTATGAAGTCCATAAAAAGATGTTAGAAGAATTAAGGTATAGTGCAACACACTGGATGGAGGAAATTAGTATAGGCAATATATTTCTAAAGTTTGCACCGGACCTAGTCAAGGCATACCCGCCGTATGTCAACTTTTTCGAAAATACAAAGGAAATGCTCGACCAATGTGATCAAAACAAACCGCGATTTCACGCCTTTCTAAAGGTTTGTCAGACAAAACCTGAATGTGGCCGACAAAGCTTGAAGGAATTGTTAATCAAACCAGTACAAAGGTTACCCAGTATTAGTTTATTATTAAATGGTGAGTGGTTTAATTTTTATTAGTAAACTGCAGATCTTTATGTATTTTTGGCTTATAAAAATTTTTAAAAAATGTTGGAGTATTAAATTCCACAGAATTTAGTACGATTTTTATTTATTTTGGATCTACAAATGCTATTACCAATCAAAATAGAATTTTATTTGTTAAAAATTGCATAAATATCCGCAGTCTGGTTATTAGATAGCTAATTGTAACCGTACCTCGATACTAATTATTTATTACAGATATCCTTAAACATACGAATAAAAATAATCCAGATCATAGCGCATTGGAATTGTCGATTAGCAGTATTAAGGAAGTCATGACGTATATAAACGAAGATAAAAGGAAAACCGAAGGCCAATTAGTTATGTTCGACATTTTCAATGAGATTGATAATTGTCCGCCGCATTTAGTTTCTTCACATCGATCATTTATTGGCAAATGTGATGTGATGGAACTCAGCGAGGGTTTGAGCGGGCGTGGTGACCACTTAGTCTTATTTCTCTTTTCTGACATCCTCGAGATTTGTAAAAAGAGATCTAAAGCCTTCAATTCACTAAAAAGCCCTAATACAGCAAACGGATTGCATGCAACCAAATTAAGTCAAGGAAAACCATATAAACATATTAAAATGGTGTCCCTCAGTACAATAAAGAAAGTTGTGGACATACGAGAAACTGACGGTAAGCTAATTATATAATATACAGGGCGTCTTGTTTAAAACAGGTCACCTAAACATCTTCTCTATCTCTGAAAATACAAAACGTGTTTCTGACGTAATCTAAATTATTTCAAAAGACGAATCAGATTTTTTTTACACGGTTAGCTGTTTTAAGCGATTACACCCTGTATTGTATTACTAAATAATAAATATTTCAGAACTTTTCCTTTAAATTATATAATCGCAAAATATTTCTCCAACACTTTATCTACCGGAATCCTATATTAAAAATATTTGACATGACAATCCCAAACGAAATTATGAGATTACGTTATTGAGGGACAGTTGTTGGCTTATGATTGAAGTTTCTGTTGCTGTGGAAGGATCTATTAAAAAATCCTCAGCCATGAGCCATATACTTCCAAAAATTATGGATTAATCGCCGGTAGATAATGTATTAAGATCAACTGAAATTGCGATTCTTCTTTTTACAGTTGACTATTATATTATGTACTAAATATTTCTATTTGCAGAATGCCATAAAGTATTTGCCTTAATGGTAAGAAGTAATCAAGAGTTGAAAGAAAAATTATTTTCATTTACGATTACTGACGAAGAAGTAAATAAAACGAATTATTTACGGACTTTATGCAGGCAAATGGCCAATACAGTATGCAAAGCTGATGCGGTAAGTTGTAATGCATTTTCGCAAGCACTTCGATTTCATTTCATTTTTGTAATCATACATTACAGATGTTGGTTGTAACATTTTTATCTTTTTTTTATGTGTAGGACACGTTCCTGATATGTCTTGATTCGCATCAACTTGAAATTGACACAAGTGATGTAGCATTAGGAACTTTAAGTAAAGCATTTAAGTAAGTAGTTAAAATTAATTACTGAATTTGCTGTACAGTTTTATTTTTGTAAGTTTGATTCTACTCCTAGCAAAACTGTAAGTACATACTCGCAAATTGCTCGTAACATTTATAAAAGAAAGTATTTCCGAATTTTGCATAACAGGTAATACATATTTAATGTTTACATTGTTAAAATTAAATTGATAATACTTACAGTTTTGTAGAGACATGTTTCAAGAAAGTATATATCCGTTTCTAGTTAGAAAGTCCGTTGAACGCAACAAAAATAAATAGCATAATTGCATTATTACTAAGTTCTACTAAACTATACTTCATATTCTTCAGTTATACTCCTCTTCGATTACGTATGATACTCTGACTCCAGTGAACGTATTCTTTTACAAAACATTCTCGAATTATTTAGCGTTAGATGGTTTTTCATTTTTATGTTCATTCAAATAGACTTGACCAACATTAGAATAATAATTGCAATTAGTCAAACATGCCTGATCGAATAAGAATGCATTCAGAATAAAGTTGTTGCATTTTTAATATAGATAGTTCATACATACTGTTGCATAAATAAAGATGAAAACACATTGAATGTAGAACATATATTTCTATAAACAGTATACACAAATTATGAAGGGAAAAGTTATTTGGTGCTCTAAACTGTTTTTCTCCTGTATTGCATGTTAACAAAAAATAATGGGGCGACGACTCGTTTGGTTGCAGGAGCCTATTTCATAATTTTTACCTGGAGTATATGGACCCGTATGTGTTCCTACTCAATAGCATGTGTGAAACCACGTTACATGTCCCACTACCGTCAGTTTTCGCACCAGGCTGATTATCTTTTTTTTATTCGCTTTGATCCTTTGTTCCTTGCTTGTACAAACAAATCGGTTACATTTCGAACATTTAGAATTATATTTTTAAATAGTTTTGCGAAAGAGAATAATTTGACCAGTTCAAGCGTAATATAGATTTTATACATCAGCCTGCTACAGATTATTAACATGTTACGATCAAAATAGTTAACGCCATTTTGATTCAAACATTCATACAACTTACAAATTTACTTACACGCTTTTGGTTTACAGACAATGAAATTTTTATCTAAAAATGTTGTCCGGTTGAGCCCTATTTACACGTTTACACACTCGTAATGTAGATCAACACCTCTATAAATCTATTTGATAGTTCAGCATGCGAACTTTTACGTGTCTATGATTTGGCTTTTGCAAGTATGTTAAAATTAACAATTAGAACGTAATATTTACTTGAACTGGTTTGTTAAGGTTTGGGGTTTCTTTTATTTTTACGTTTGCTAATTCCTTTGGTTACTAGAAAGTTTATTTCCCTCTGCTTAGCGTACAAAATCATGAAGTCAATACGTCATGAAGAACTGTTAATATTTTTCTATGAAACTACGAACTTAACGAAGTGGGGAATAAAGTTTCAGTGAAGCATTACATTTTTTTTTCTTCTCGATGATTAGATTAAGTAAAATTTGTACCAAACATTTTTCTTCAGATTTGCGTCTCGTACAAGGATGAAAGTCGGCCGAGCGTTTAGTTTTAATAAAACCCCAAGTAAATTGAAAAGAGCAATGTCAACGATGATGTCACCGTTTGGATCAACGAATAGCCTGACGCCAGCAAGTCAACAGCTTGCACAGATGCGGCTAGCTAGTTGCAACAATATTAATGTTAGTTGACTTGTTTATTATCGCATGTGTTTTGCTTATCTATATGCTTATGCTTTCTTTGAAAATTCTCCTTGTTTACTTTCGTTTCACGACAGGAGAATGTTATTTCTTGAATATGATCTTTCAAAAACGAGCTTCCTTTCGTAGTAGAAACCGCTTGAACGCATGGCTGCAAAACTATTAGTGCTTTTAATAATATCTTTTTTTTCTTGTATACATGTTGGCAGTATAACAATATATAAATATTTGATATGTTGTATCTTTGCATATTTCCCAATGCTTAAAAGAAGTAACAATATTTCTTTCTTTTTATCGCGTAAACGCTCCCACGAATGGTAATAAAGAAAAAATTAATTTATTGTACATACGCACGTTATAATATGTATATATGATTTTTTTATCATAATTTTAATACATTGCTGAATTCTTTTTATTTCGTGAGTTTACGTTAATTCATCCATAGTGTGTGTCTCTTTTTGCCACAATTTGTTTCGGTACAAGAACAATTGTAAATCTCATGTTTATGACGATTCAATGTTAATGGATAAATTCTTATTCTCTACCACGTAAGTATGCTGTAGTGCCTTATTTTATCGGATTGGAATTAAATCATGAAACGATGAACGAATCGAGAACAAATTGGAAATGTTAGACTTTTAACGTCTTCTCTCGTGAAAGGGAGTAGAGGGGAAGATTACTAGACATTTACTTTTAAACAGGCAAAATTCGTTTTAGGAACGTGACGACACACAGTGTTTCGACTGGATCAAAATACTTCGCGTCACAAATTAGATCGAAAAAATTCCGTATTTATCGCGTTAATGAAACAAAGCAATATATCTATAAAATGGATTCTACAAGTGTTGAAAATGTATACTTTTACGAAGTTAACTTTGCTTTTATAGAGACGTTTATAGCAGCAGACATTTACTTTCTCTTTCTTTTCTTTTTGTTTTTGTTATAGCTCTGAGTCGCAAAAAGCTCAAATAGGCTGGATCCCATTTTGTTGTTTTTCGTTTCTCTTCTTTTTTTTTTGTAAAATATATTAGCACTGAAAAAACTACGTGTACAAGCATTTTTTTATTACACCTCTTTAATTGCATGTTCTATCAGTTATTTTTTGAAATTAGTTTCTTGTTTGTTTGTCATACATTTTTTTTGTTTTGACAAATGTGGTTTTGTTCTCCTCTTTTTTTTTATTCTCAAACGCTGTAGGTATATTTTCCAAAATTGTATATATGATAATAGGATAAATAGATTATTCGTATATCTTTCCAGGAGCTGGGTAATGGTGGTTCGGGCTCGCCATCTAGAGATGATGTTCTAGTAGCACCCATGTCGGTTCAGCCGACACGAAAGGCCAAATGCAGTTCCCTCAGTATGGCTTCGTTAAGAAGGTTGTAATTAGTATGTCAAAAAGCAATGCAATTTTTCCTCTTGCTGCATAACCACATTTGGTCGTCTTGCCCATTGTTATTGTGCCTTAAATTTCTTTCATTTTGTGTTTATTCGTCTTCTAAAACACAATAGTTAAGAGATCCATATACGTAAATATTGTTTGCACATTGATATATAAGTATATCAATACACAGATGCATAAAGTCATTTAATTTCGAGTAACTGTAAAGACTGGATTGAAGTTTCGAATTGTATGTATAACAGTGTAAAGCAATTATTAATAAGTAGAGTGTAAATGTGTTGTAGAAGTTTATTAATTCATTTGGACAAACTCAAATGAAGGTTTACAAGTAACTTGTCGTAATTTATGTTATGGATTAAAATACTCATGTCAGTCAGGAACGCTTACTATAACACATTGTGAAACGTGCATACTTCGCAAGTACGGTAAATTCGCTGTTTACGTTTCTTACGGTTCATATTTATTCTTGGGATCATAATTAATTCTTAAGGATCTAATTACTGTTTTAAACCGTTGCAGAAACGATACTAACAATGGTGCCCATTAGCATTAGTTACGAGGTCGCGATAACTAATTTAAAGTGTAGCTTAACTAATGCATATTTATTTAACAATTTTAGGTTTTCATCCTCCGTAGTTTCATATAATAATAAATTGAACGTCCTCGCTTATTTTTTTGGTTTGACGCAATACAATACTTGTATTTAGTGTTTTCTGTCAATATTTGTTATATATATATATATATGAATCTCTTCACCACCTCGATTTATATTTTTGGATGAACTTCATTTTACAATGCTAAACGAAAACACGCAATCAAATTGAAATACGTTTAGCGTTTGTTTACGATAAGAAGAGTTAGTATAGCTTTTTGTGTTCCACATGCGTCCATATTCTTTTTGACGTTTACTTTGTTTATCCTCCAGAAATTGTTCAGAGGAAGTCATGCAGGACAAATCCGATCTTTGAAGTACAGGGCATGAGTAGTACCCAAGTATGTTGTACCTATTTCTTTGACGTCAGTGAATAGTTCGTGTAAGACGGTAGAGAGGCTTCGAGACGCGGATGGGAAGATAAGAAACATTTGTGCAAACGACAGATAACAGATAAAAGACGTCTGCAAATTTTTTAAAACGAAAAAACGAAGTTCAATTTTCTACTTGCCTTGTGCCAACAGAACCATGTGTGTTTTATAAAGAAAATGTACATTGCCATTTATGCTTTAAGAAGCAACAATTATATATATATTATATATATATACATATATATTTCCGACCAGCAGTATGTAATACTTTACCGGTCGTTAATTTTTACATGTAATATTCGAATAATTGAAGCTCTTGTATCAGCGAGACAAACGGAATTGGATTTACAATAAGGCAAAGAACATTACATTTCCAGTGCTGTAATACATACGTCTGTAATATATAGACACTTGGTGCGCATATATAGATGTACAAGGTTAGTACCGAAGATTTGTGTTGAGTCATCAAACTGCCAAGCGCCTTCAAGCTCGACGGAGTTTGTACACTGCTTTAAACACGACTTTATTCGTAAATGTAGCTATAATTTCATAACGGGAACGATGGACTGCATTGTAACTAGTATTCTGCGGATCTTTACGCATTTATAGGAAAATTGAGTACATGGAATTCAAAATTGAAGATACCAATATATAATGTCTCCTCTTTTAAAATCATTAATGGAAGAAACAACATTCAATTTGCTTTCGATCTCTTGCAATCGATGTAGACAATTTTTATTTTGCATAAAGATCCGCCGTCTAGTAATAAGTGAGAACATCTTCTACATAAATTTGTTCCTCACGCTATGTTCTATGTTATACAAATTGAATCCCTCTGCGTATCGATTAACGGGGTTGGCTTGAATTGCTTGAAGCAAGCTTAAATTCGGCTTGAATTCGGACGACCTGTCTGTTTCAAGTAATTCAAGCCAGCTCGCAGGCTTGAACGAGCCTGGTCTGATCCAACACTAGTTATGGGTTGGAAGGGATCAACCTATATTTAGACACCGGGGAGCAGTGTGCGAATGCGCGTCATGTTCACTCCTGTATGTTCGGTATAGCGTTCATAATCCGGCGTGGAGTAATCTCGTCTCCAACGAAGGACGTTGATTACGTGCCTTTATATCGTGAGGGTTGAATGTTGATATCATAGTCAATACCATATCCAAAGCCGAGCTAAACATGATCCCCTATCTGATAGGCACTGTCATGTATGTCGCGAGTCATGTTCCTGTGACTTAACTCGGTCCTTCTAGAATAAAATGTAGGGGTACACTGTACATGTTCATTTTCAACATGATCAGAAGGATCGGATTCAGATCATAGTCGGACACTCTTCTTAGGATCTAGCGACTGCTCAACCCTTCACGACTACGCGGTATTAGCCTATATTAGTTCCCCTTGTAGCTAGGGTATGGCTCTGGCTTCAGTGAGTCGCATTATTGGAACAATTTGAGGGAAAGCAACGTACTCCTTCCACCCGTTAGAAGGTGAATCGTTAAATTGCCGAGCAATCTTGTATTCTTCTAGACTCCTTCCAGACGAACTCCTAAGAAATAGCTCCGGACAGGTTCTTATTCCCAAGCACAATCTATAGGAATCATCTTCTTGTAGTCCGGCTCCGAACTGGCCTTTCGCCTTTTGGAGCCTGAGGGAGTTGTCACGGTAGGGATCTCGAGAAGTATATCTGCTGATGTCAGCGATTCGCTCACTTTTTCCTCGGGGTTTTTTCTTCTGGACTGCGTCCTGATACTCGTCAAGAAGATCGCCCATTATTCATTTTTTCTAAGAACTTAACGCCTCGTCTTCGTGATGGGCGGTTCTTTCCCAATCTTGTACCCCAAATGTGCTAGTTTTGATTTAGTCTGCTCTTTTATTTTAACCTTGGCCCTTGTATGTTTACTTGCTTCTCGTTCCTTGATCAGGGATGCATTGCTTTGGTGAGTTCCTTTACCTGTCGACTTTGATCGATTCTTCCCAACGTCGTCGGTATTAATCTTGTCAGCAATCGCAGCAGTCGATTTGCTTGCGTTCAGCATAATGTTCGGGTTACGACTTCTTAATCAGTCGTAGAATCGTATATACAGTCTGTTTAGTAAGAACGTTAGAACGATATCTGGGAAAGTTAGTACAGTTTTCTTCGGATATAAGAGGACCATCTCGCAACAAGAACATCTCTATGTCCTCTTCTACTTTTGAAGTTGTCCACTATCTTTTTACAAGGAAAGACGTCGCGAACAACGGGAACAAAGCGAAGCATAACTACCCTCAGACTTATAGCGAAAGAAAACTGTACATAAACGAAGAAATCGTTCCAACATTCTTACCGAACAGACTATTATGTACATACACACATAATATATGTATATGTATACATATATACACTTTTGTGCCATTATATCTAATTTGATAAATGTATTTAGAGTTTACTACAGTGCCTGAAGACAATTCATGGTTTTTTTTGAAGTGAAGAAAATAAAATGTGTGAGGTTAACTTATTAAATTAACTGTAATTGTATATTTCTTGTCTAAAATTTAACATAGCTGCCATGTTTGCTACAGTCTCGATTTGTCAATGTGAACTGTATTATAAAACTACAGCTGCATCGTCTTTCTACGTTTATATCATAACAGATAATTATATTTCGAAATCGTTCAGAATATAATATGTCACAGTAAAAATTATTGCTCGATTGAAAGTAGCTCATACAAGTTGCAGTATGCTCATTTCTTTTACGTATATAATGCATAAGAATAAGATTTGTCAAAAGATATGATTACAAGAAGACAAGAGGAAGATAGATTCTGAACATTGCGTATGTTTGATACTTTGTTTCTTCTACATGTTAAGCTATTAAATATCAAATAGTTGTAAAAGGTCATAGTTCACTAGAGTTACGTTATTGTTATATTTTCTAGGTGTCCAATTATACGCTTATAGTAATTGCTGATTTTTTTTTTTTTTTGAAGATACACGTTAAGATATACGTAATTCGTCATTTACATTACAAGGTATTTTGATGTCCACTTTTCGAGGATGTACATATTTCTATCCATGTGTTACATTAATCTGACTGTCTGTCTGAAATATTTATGTAACCGTTTATACGTCGTTTGAATCATATTAAAAGTACACGTGATGTATGTTTCAAAGTTTCATCGAGCACTCGGGTGTCGAACATCGTGAACGTATTGTGAAATTTATACTACAAGAATAGGGTATTGATATAAAAGGAAGATCGCTATTTTCGATGTTGTAATCTTTTCGATGTACAATAATTGTTTCGGAGAAACAAATTATTGCTTTACGTAGAGTTACATATTATCTATAATACACGAAATATATTTGTATATATTCCAGCTCAAGTGAGCAGCCTGTTAAACAAACATATCACAACATTTCAGTGGTTGCGGAAGAAATGAAAGAATATCAGTGCTTAGAGTACTTTCAATGTCAATTACAAAATGCCTACACAGTTTCTTATCTCGGTTGTAAATACAATCTCTTTAGAACACATTAGTTTTTTCCCTACATTGTACATCATTTATTAGTGATAATAGCGATAATTGTAGTATCACATTATTTCTTTTTATTTTCCCGTTATCTTTCACGAATGTTTGAATTTCTAATCAATTACGATAAGAACACAATAGAATTTCTTTTCTCCAGAATAAATAGATCGTAGGTTCCTAACGTGGACATTCAGAAAATCTAGTAGCCGTTCAAATTGAAATTTCGAATTATATCTTATTTTCTTTATCTTCGATGTAATCTTTTACAAATCAAAAATTGCACGCACAACTACAGTTTGGAAATTTTGATAATGCAGATTATCAATAAAATTTGGAAATGGTGGTTGTGAGTCGAAAAAGGTTGGGGAATTATGAACTGTAGTACAAATTCAAACAAACAATTCTCAGAAGCTTTATAGACACGTGGTATGATCTTGTAAACAAAGAAGTGAAAAACGTAGAATAAAATTCTGCAGAAATGTCGATCAATAATTGTTCGTGATGATTAAGCTTTATCGAAGATATACACGTAACATATTCTAATTTCCTACAGACTTGAAACAATTTTTATAAAACATAAACGTCAATTATAGTTAAGAAGTCCTTGTGGATATAACAGAGAACTGCGTTCCTTGCAATCTTTACGTCTAACAGCTTTGACAACGAAACAATTGTTGAAGCATTTAGAACAATATCCACGTTTCGATCTAGTAGGTGCATATTATCTGAAGCAAAAGATTGCAAGGAAAGCAAACGATAATTTGTTAGTTCTTTACAAGGACGGACTATAGATACGTTCTTGCCTTTTTAATATTTACGCACAAAATCGTTTTAAAATTAATGTGCCTTCACACGGAAAGGACCCCTAAGAAACTAAACTCTACGAAATATACTGGCGTGAATGGAAAAGAATCACTTGAAGTGCGTTCTTGCGTTGAACCACGAAGGCTCTGGCAGCACTTCGTACTTCAACTTTTAACTTATATTAGATTTTTAAGGGCGCGATGTCGTACAATTTCCATGAAACGTTTTTTTCCGGAGAAGCGAACCCCAATCTCTAGCACGATGTGTGGACATATTCAAAATAAAAAAGAAATATATTATAGTAAAAAAAGAATTTTCTAATCGTTCAAAATATTTTCACAATGTGTTTAAATTCTTTTCCTTGGAATCTCACGTTTTCAAAAGCTATTATAAAATGCTATTATAAATGTTGATTGCTAACTCAAGAGAAGAGATGCAAGTTTGTGTTAGAACTCGTCTCTGAAATGTTGATATATTTTCTTACGTCTGTTACATCGTGGTAGAAACAGTGGCGATTAAAAACGAATGTCTGAAAGGGTGTACGGGTCATGAAACCTTCCGCACAAACATTGTTGGACTTGAGTTTTATAATCGTGGTGGCCGACATTTTCCCCTGTAACGATAAGTCTGGGGAAAATTCCGTTTAGTGCAGAACACTGTATATATTGCCGATAAATAACATGTAAGTGTAGTATAGCGTAGATAATGTTTTTTACTACACACGCAAGGATATTGTAATACTTGTAACTCGCATATAGTCGTTACTATTTATATGATGCTGTAACTGATTGTATAAATTTACTCTTTATTATGTAAACGGATGATCAGAGCTTTTTTTTCTCCCCGAAATCTCTCGACTCTCGTGATCTTTATCTGATTCGTGCGTCAACAAGAATAATTCAAGGAAATAGCATTTAAACAAAACATGCCGATAGCACAACGATTTAAATGTATATCTTTCTATATTAAAATTACATTTGATTTGAACCGAGCATTTGATTTCTTAGTATCGTTGCTTGCAGAAATTTCAGTTTTGTCATACCCAAGTATGTATTTTTTTGTAAATGTTTGAACTCGCATTAGGAAATTTATTTCTGCGTATTCCGATTATTATTATTTACAAATTTATAATCAGGAAGTACAATTTTCTGAATTAATTTCTTTTATCGCCCCCTCTTGGCTTGCTCACTCCTACATTACTCTGTCCTAATGCCTACTAAAGTATAATGTTGGTAGCAAATCAGCCAACGAATGGGAGAACTGGGTAACTAATGGCAGGGATTATGCGATTCTTGGCAAAGAGGATCGTCTTCGGTGCGTTAAAATATTTTATAGGATAGGGAGGGTCGGATCGAATATAAAATGTTTCATATTGTACATAAAAACGTTTATATTCGCGGATTTACTGACCTATTGACAATCTCGTGATAAAATAAAATTTTTATTTGTTACGGTTGTTTAACTAACATTGTAGGAGATACTAATTACGAAATTCAATGGATTTCAAAAGTTTCTGGCCATATAGTTGTTTCTGAAATATTTTCGATGCTGCAAGTGATGTTTAAATAAACCTCAATAATCATGCAACGAACAGAACAAGCAAAGCAGAACGATATACTGTGCAAATACATTGAAGCGTCACATACCCGTTCGAATATAATAACTATTTGATGTGTATTAATCTATATGAATGTTCCACTTATGTGATCACTGGACCACGGATTTTATTTTGTTCTAGTAATTTGCAGGTGATGCAATAAATATCAATATACTGATACGACTGCGGATTTTATGTCAAACAGTAGAACAATGATTAAAAATGAAAGAAATGTTTCTTATAATCAGCGTAGAAAATTTTTATTTTGCAATCACAGTAGGACATTGATTAACCGGTTTAATCGGGAGACAAACAGCCCGGATCATCGAGACCCGAGAGAAATAATTGAAACGGACATTATATTATAAAATGAATTTTTTATTTTTGAAAATTTAGTTCCCTTTATAATGTAATCATATTTAAACGCATATTTGTCTATAATCGGGATCCGGTTAGTTAAGGTCCTGCTGTAGTTGATATAACACGGAGGGTTCACTGTACAATTTCGCACAGAAGTATGCATTGGCGTGATATGTGTCGCGCACACAATATACGCGGCGAAATTTGCATCCGAAATTTCTCAGAACCTCGTCGTCCATTTTATTGCATTTTCGGGTTTGAAGCTGGATGGAGTCGTGGCGGTGTGATGGGATTCTGCATGGTGCAGTTGCAATAACCGAGACAACCATCAACGAAATGTCGACCGTTCGTCAACCGCAATACGCATCAACCTCGTTACCACTGTGCGGGACATTCTTGGCGACGCGACAGCGGCCGCGTTTCCGGTGACTAAATCAGTTAATCTCGCTGTCCGCGTTTCCTGCTCGGATATTCCTGTTCGATATGGACGTACGAATATCTCTGCACATTTGCAGTGAGTTTGATTCGCGAGATCGGTTTCTCAATTTCCGCTATATGCCCCTCTGCCTCCCGTTCAATTTCGTAATTTAATTCAGCGCCGCCGTCTTTAGCTCTCCGCGAACCAAGTGGGGTTAAATCAACCCCAGCAGCATATATAACAAAAATGAGTTGTTGTAATTTGGAGTAGTCTAAAGAGTGAAACGATTGGAAAATGTCTCTCTCTCTCTCTCAATAATGTATTACAGTAAACCCTAGCAAGTTGTCCCAGGTTGGACGACTAGATTCTTGTCCATGCCTACTCACTCCATTACCCGTCACCGCTGTGCCGCGCCGCAGGGCGGCGGCTATTGTTCTCGGCCCGGGTATATCGGTGTGAACACTACTACATTAACACAACGAATCGAATATTCAAACATCTTAATGTTCATTACTTTTTAATGAGATTTTACTGACTTATTCCTGGCATTTTTCTAATTACAACAAGACCAAACACGATATAATTTCAATTTTATTTAGTACGATATAATTTCAATTTTATTCTTGTACGAAGAGATCAAATTCATGTCAAATGTACAGTTATACGGCATATTGTATGTGCAGGTCACGCTGTGCTTCGACGGGCTGCAACTCTGTTGATTTGCAAAATTCAAGTCTAATTCTTAGAGAACATATTTTCGAGATGTTTAGTTGTTTATTTAAACATATGCTGTAGCATATGTTGAAGGTATCATAAATTATAAATTATGCTTCACATGTAGAGTAAATATGGGCCAAATTATATCGTGTTTGGTCTTGTTTTAATCAGAATAATGCCAGAAACAAGCCAATAAAATTCTCATAAAAAAATATTGCAAAATAAACCATTTAGAATTGGCATTACATTGCGAGAACACGTGGGCCTTTAAACTGTGCCGGCGACGGCGACACTCTGCGGCCCCACGCTGCGCGTAGCCGTCGCTCTATTGTAGTCTCGCTCAACGCGATCGGAGCGGTAGACCCAGCCGTAAATCAAAATTACAAATTATCACCGCGATTCTTGTCCGCTCCAGGAACAGTCCCTTGCATAAGAATCAAGGGATTACTGTATTTCCTACCCCTCCGCGAAGCAAGTGGGGTTAAATTAACCCCAGCAGCATATATAACAAAAATGAGTTGTAATTTTAAGTAGTCTAAAGAGTGAAACGATTGAAGAATGTCAATAATGTATCACTTTCCACCCCTCCGCGAACCAAGTGAAGTTAAAGTAACTCCAGCAGCATATATAACAAAAATGAGTTGTAATTTGGAGTAGTCTAAAGAGTGAAACGATTGGAAAATGTCTCTCTCTCTCTCAATAATGTATTATTTCCCCCTCCTCCGCGAATCAAGTGGGGCTAAATTAACTCCAGCAGTATATATAACAAAAATAAGTTGTAATTTTAAGTAGTCTAAAGAGTGAAACGATTGAAGAATGTCAATAATGTATCACTTCCCACCCCTCCGCGAACCAAGTGGAGTTAAAGTAACTCCAGCAGCATATTTAACAAAAATGAGTTGTAATTTTAAGTAGTCTAAAGAGTGAAACGATTGAAGAATGTCAATAATGTATCACTTCCCACCCCTCCGCGAACCAAGTGGGGTTAAATTAACCCCAGCGGTTTTAAAACTGCTATTTCGACATACACCACACTGTGCAATAGAAAGAAGCACCCGAATGTATTTAAAAACGTAAAAAATCGAATAAGAACACACTAGGATTTGAAAAAGGATATCGTTGTCGAATTTTTATAAGATGCTTGTATCATTCGAGTCTAATCCTATTATAAAATTGACGAAATACATTTTTAATCCAAGATATCGGAACCGTCGTTTATAATTACTCAGCTTCTGGCGATTAAATTGAATGAACAGTTGTTCCATTAAAAATAATAAGAAAAACTCTATAAGATCCACCCAACAGTTGTATGGAAACATGAAAAAAGTTGAAGTTTGTTGGACAGTGTTATTATCAATTAGCCCGACGTTCGACGTACGTGGGTTAAAAATGTAACGCATATAGAATATAATAACTTTCAAGGGTTAAAGTATAACGTACAAGTTTCTACTTGAGCAGTTATCTATCGGTATGGTAAGCAAAGTAAACATGGTACACGCGGATCCGATAATAACGAAAACAGACGTTGAGCAATTTTTCTTCGGGAGATTAATGTGTACCAGGTAAATGCATGATAAATTTTGAGGTCATGGACATTTTACGCAAAAGTTTGCCTGCTTTCTTCTCCCCCAAAGGACCAAGGAAACAATTTTCCTCTCTTTCGTTCGATGAAATGGGCACGTATCTGTATCGATCAAACGTGAGAACTTGTAATTGGTTCGTGCTACGACGAAAAAAGAATGTGAAAGAAGAAGAAACTGGGAAAGGAGAAAGCCTGCAAGTGACGCGATAAAAAGAAGTTGGCAAGGATAAAAAGATGGACAGTGCGGAATAAAGGAACGCGTCTCAAATTGAATCCTTAATTAAAGTCGCTGTCTGCCGTGTCGAAGCTATGTGCTCTGGTGAAATTTTAATAAATCTTCCTATTATCGGAAGAAGTTGTACTATTGTAATTCTCACGATCGGTCATCTTGATCATCGCCACTAGACTGCGGATCTTTACGCGATTATGGCTTTTGAAAATTTTGAAAAAATGCTAGGATATAAAATAGGACAGAACTCAATACGATTTTAATTTATTTCAGATCTAATAAAGCTACTACCACGGGAAGAAAAGATTCTATTTAATTCCATCTTCTTAACATTCCTCTACAAAAATCGAAAATTGTATAAACATCCACAGTCTACTCGTTACTCAATTTATATGTGTTAATTTAGTAATAGTTAATTTATCTTTTTAAATTTATTTATACTTATCGTGTCGATTTAACATATTTACAAAGTTGATCATTTATCTTTCTATTACATTGATTTTTGTTATTGTGTTACATATATTTATGTTATGTTAAAACATTATTGTTTGTTGTCTTTATGTTAAATAGGTTCTGTTCTGCTAAATGGGAATTCACAATTATCGATAAGGCAATCAGAGAACCGACAGAAAATGTAGACAAGAACATATTCAATAGCAGTTTGATGTACAGCAGCTTGTTTTCTGTTCACAACATATATTTTGCATTAATCGTTTCTGTTGTGCTATAGATTTAATTAATTTCTGAACCAAGTTGAACCAGCTTCCAGCGTATTGTGTACATTTCGGATCCCAGGTGATGAAGTTCTGGGAGTTATGTGGTCGTTGCCACGAAAACTAACAATGTTTGTGGTGACATTTATTAACTGTAGTCTGGCTATAAATTCTGTAGAATTGTTGGTAAACAAACGCAACAGTGGAACACGATCGAAAGTTAAGATTATGCAGTTTATAGGATCCTGGTGGATCGTTGCACATCTACCGGTGCCGATCTACCGACGCGTAATGATCTACTCCGCGTAGCCGGCAGTTTCGAGAATCAACTTAATTATGCCAAGACGAGGCGAATAATTATTCCAGCGAAAAATAAGGCAATACCAGTTGTTCCACTTTCTGCGTGTAACGGATCCTCGACTCGTTAATTCACTGCGCGTTGGGAGTCGCGCATCAATGTAGCGAAACAAATACCCATTACTTAATCACTAGATTCATCTCATAAATTGTCGGCGAAACTCGGCTTTTGGAATTATTACTGTAAGGATTGCGTTGGTCTTACATATTAGCGGAACAACAAAATTGTTGCGAGAGTAATTCGTCGAATTACTCATAAACGAACCAACACGAAACGAATGAAACTAACGTCACACAAATTATCTTCTCTGATAGTTACCGTCACACGTAGTATCAAGATAACGACGAAGAGTTTGAAACGCTTCGCATGAATTCATCCACAAAAATATAAAGGGTATAGCGGGAGATAAGATAGTAAAAAATACCCTTGAACCGAATTGTATCGACGATGCGTCATTCGATGGGGCACCAAGAAAAAATATGCTGTGCAAAGTTCCAACCCTGTATCTCGATCGAGAGGGTAGTTATGGGGTAAAATCGAAAAATCAGTTTTTGGCCTATTTTCCCTAGTTAATGATGTTTCGAAATTCTGAGAAAAATCTGACACATGTCAAGAACCCAAATATTTACTTTGCAATTGGTTTCAGATTTTTAAATTGAAAATCCTCCTTGTAAAAAATCAAAAACCTCAAAAAAATCGAAAAAATGCAGATTTCACTTGGAAGTTCTAAATTGGCCAAGTTTATATTTTTACAGTAGCGACATATTGCTACAGGTAATATTCATGAATTTTTTCAGATTTTGTGGTTTGGTGCGTCGTTGTTAGAAAAACTAAAAACCGATTTTTTCGACGTTTTTCCTAAATTACACATATCTTTTCTGAATCTTAAAAATATATACCCTCTCGATCGAGATACAGGGTTGGAACTTTGCACAGTATGTTTTTTCTTGGTGCCCTATCGAATGACGCATCGTCGATACAATTCGGTTCAAGGGCATTTTTGACTATCTTATCCGGCTATACCCTTTTTAAAGCACATCGATGCGACAAAATGATAGGACGCGTGTTTAAAAAATGGAATGTACACAAGGAATTTACGGATGTTTTATGGATTTTTTAAAATAAATTTATGTTTTATTAACGTAGGGTCTACTGCATCTCTAAATGTACAAGCTCGGTCATTTTGCCACCCGTAATATCAGCGCAGCTTTCGCGGAGGGAAGGTATTAATGAACGTAGTGTTTCACGTAGGTTTTCGAAATCAACCGCGGGAATGGAAAGCAAAGTAGGCTTGCGCGAATAAAAACAAAAAATTATGTAAAAACCTTGATTAAAAGAGACCCACGTCGGTTCGTTACAAGAATTACGGTATAACATCCGAATAAAGTAACCGGAACTCACCAATAATTTTATTTCTTGATACTATTAAGTCTGATTTATTTCTCGTCGTGTTGTACGATGAATTTCCTGAA
>CM052336.1:10745470-10787552 GCA_028455595.1 Lasioglossum vierecki
CACAAACATTGTCGCATATAATAAGTAAAATTATCTATGTGCTCCTCGACGCTGTTTCACTACAATGTATCAATTCATAACGCATGACCCTATATTTTTGAGTTGGGTGATTCGATGAATCTTTAACAAGATTTGCAGGGAATCGACATCCATTTCAAGCGATATACAAACCGATGGCCACGAACTAGTTGACAGATCGAGTTTTTGTCTCCTGGGACCCCACTAGGTTCCGTCTTAGAGAAACTGACCGAGAGTATAGTCGAGTCTTAATTTATTCGGCTAGAAGCAGGAGTTTGAAGCAACTAGAACGACATGTCAAATTTGTAACGTGACAGTTTATACGGTGCATACACTGTACCGGCAAGTTTCGTTGATGGGGTCAGGTAATCCATTTAGTCAAGAAACGCCCAAGTGAAGAACCCTTTGCGGCCAGATCCGTCAAGCTAATTTCCAAACACCTTCAGCCTCATCCGTGCTCCGTGTCAATTTGACGCATCTGTCACCAAAATTCAAAATACAACAGTGTTTCGCGTTACACGTTAGCGCTGTGATTCGTAAGCAGAGTTCAGCACAAATTATATCTAAATAAAAAATTTCGAATAAAGTGGGTTTTCTCTTTTCAAGTGGATTTAAACCCATAAATACACAAAATAAAAATTGCCTGCATCGACAGTAAAAAAGTTTCTTTCCTGAATGAATTTAATAGAGAAGAAATCATATGTCGACGTCATCAATTAAAATAATTTTCCAACAATTTTGATTTCCATCTGCTCAATTTTACCAGAAATGTACATAGATTCGCAGTCTAAAGGTTAGTTACAACCAGAGTTGGACAAAAATTGTATCTAAATAAATATCTCGAATAAAGTGGGTTTTCTTTTCAAGTGGATTTAAACCCATAAATACACAAACCACAAAATATAAAAATTTCTGCATCGACAGCAAAAAAGTTTCTTTCCTGAATGAATTTAATAGAGGAGAAATCATATGTCGACGTCATCAATTAAAAAAAATTTCCAACAATTTTGAATTCCATCTGCTCAATTTTACCAGAAATGTAAATAGATTCGCAGTCTAAAGGTTAATTACTGTTCCGTCGTGTAGGAACAGGACACGCGGTTCTTTCGAACGATATTTATGATGCGTGCGTGACTAGGAATCTTCCTCGAAGATTCAGTGAATTAGGGTCTTCCGGTGACCATTCT
Source organism: Lasioglossum vierecki (assembly GCA_028455595.1). Classification (NCBI taxonomy): domain Eukaryota; kingdom Metazoa; phylum Arthropoda; class Insecta; order Hymenoptera; family Halictidae; genus Lasioglossum; species Lasioglossum vierecki. Next base: position 10,746,676 of record CM052336.1, read on the forward strand.
AGACATTGCCAGATGTCTATTTTTCTGTATATACTAAGTTTACAGAGTGCCATAAACCTGGTCGCAGAAAAGGGTCCTGTTTCGGCCGATAAGGTCGGTATCAAGTTCTCCTTCACGAATCGTCTCTCTCTTTCTCAGAAAAAGGCCTCCTTCAGAGCCATGGGAAAGAAAGCTAAACATTCTTGAGGATGCTGATTGGTAACTGCAACTTTCGGCAGGAACCAATCAGTGCATTTTCTTCCTCATCGCGAACGGACGAGAAGTCAATTGCCGACAGTTCCCTTCTAGCTTTCGGACAAGCGATATTGTTGAAACCGCGAATAGACTAGTACAACGCACCGGCTGTTGTCTTGTCGATCTAAATACTAGTTTTAAGACTTGCATCGCGGTATTAGGTGGTCCAGTGATAAGGACAATCGCGCTAAATTCCGCGTATCAAACCGATGAAATCTGTGTCAAAATCAAAGAGCTTTCGACAGAAATGAGATAGAGCGATGAAATTTTTTAAAAATTAAAGCTGAAACATAGTAGAATATGGGGAAATAGGGATATTATGGTATGAATGTTTTTAACCTTGAAAAAATAAAAGTTTAACTATAATTCGATTTTTTGAAAAATCCTGAGGTCGTAGACAAATTTTAAGACCAGATTTGTAATCAGCGTGAAAAAATTTACGGGAAGTGATACATAGTTTGTTAAAATATAATTTTTTTCTTTTCGTGTTAACGTAGAAACGATTTTCCGTAAAATTGTGCAAGTTTGACGAATTTTCTCAAGGTTAAAAACCGTTCGTACCGTAATCTCCCTATTTTTCCCATATTCTGTAAAGATTGTTTTCATTTTTAAAAAATTCATCGCTGTACCTCATTTCTATCGAAAGTTATTTCTTTTTGAATCAAGTCATCCGCGAGTGTCCCTCGAAAAACGCGATTAAACAATTACGACCAGAGTTGGGCAAAAATTGTATCTAAATGAATGTCTCGAATAAAGTGGGTTTTTTTAAAGTGAATTTTAAACCCATTTTATTCGAAATTTTTATTTAGATACTATTTTTGCCCAATTCTGGTCGTAAGTAACCTTTAGACTGCGAATCTATGTGCATTTCTAGCAAAATTGAGCAGAAGGAATACAAAATTGTTGAAAAATTTTTAAAATTGATGTATGATTTCGCCTCTGTTTAAATTCATTGAGGAAAGGAACTTTTTTTCTGTCGATGCAGACAATTTTTATTTTGCATAAAGATCCGCTGTCCAGTGATGTTATTTGAAACTTATTCCAGTTTACTTGAATCTGACATTGTTGAAAAGGGAATCGGTGCTATCGCTTCAACGTGTTCGAACTTTTTATGATCCTTCGGATTTATCAGTTTGAACGACGTTAAAAAAATTTTATGAAAGATTTTAACGCGACCGGGTAAATGGGAAGACGTGCCTTATGGCTCTCAAAGTTTTAATGAAATTATCCATTTGCTTAACAACTTTATTTTCCCTCTCGTTTAGTGGCGTGTAATGGATCGTTGAAGACTCTGTCTTGTAAAGGTATCTCAGGTTACAATAACTCTTGTAGCGGTTTTACTCGTCAATGCGAGACTTCATTTCACGTTCATATTTCGCGGCAGTCTCAGGAACTTTATCTGAAGTGTGAGGTTTAAATAACTTTATGGATATAATTAACACTAAATCTACCGTGTCTTAAAAGTAACTGGTAGATGTTCCCTCATAAAAATGACAAGATTGATTTCATTTAGACTCTACTAAAGATATATATGCAATCAATTCTTATAAAATCCTTTTTATTATTTCAATAATTGTGAAAGAATAAATTCGGACCAGTGGTGGCAGGATTAGTGATAACAGAATTTCTTCGAGACCTAAATTCTATTGGATCTGTACCGACAGTTGCAGCAATATATTTTTTTTATTTATTTTACGTCGCTTTCAACCCTTTGTTATTGCAGCAATATTACTATCAGAATTTCTACTGATTAATCATTTCTTTTTCTACATTGTACAATATTTTTACTTTAAAAAATGATTCTAATTAACTACGAAAATCATGGAAGTCGTGGAAAATAAATTGAAACGAATGAAATTTTATTCTTCAACCAAGATATCAACTAAGATAGTATACAGGATCTTTTATCAATTATTTCTTTTTAAAATGTCTTCTACCACTCATGGAAGTTTTATTTGCAGCATTTTTGTTTTCAAAAACGTAGGAAATTTTCGCGACACCAATTTTGCCCACAAAAATAATGGAAAAAAAACTTGTTTTGTGTTAGTATCTGCCTGTAGTGGTCTCTGTAGTTCGATGACAGTGTTGCAGGGTTGAATTCAGGACGAAAAAACAATAAAAACAGCTGTATACCGGTATGTCCAATATGATCGCGTATCGAGTTACCTGCAATACCTGTAATCTACCCGTTCAATATTTTTCACACCTCGAAACAATCTGCATATCTTATTGTTTCTGGATAAATGCACGACGCATAAAAGAATTCTAACTCGATCAATAATTTCTCCATTGGGGTTGTTCATTTGAAAATAATTTGTTCGTCTAACAGGATCATATATTTTATTTATAAATATCATAAAAGTCTTTGTATAGTGTAACAAATACGAATACCATTTCCTAAATAGAATTGAAATAATATAAAATGATTATTCTAGTAAAATTTTAAATCATATGTTTTATTGATAAATATCATAAGTCTGTCCACAGTGTAACAAATACCGATTACCATTTCATAAATAGAATTGCAACAATATAAAATGATTATTCTTTTAAAAATGGAACGAAACTTTGTTTCGAACCATGATTGGTCGAATCAAGTACTGTTAGATACTTCTCTAACCTAGATAATATATAGGACCAGTACCATAGTCACGTGACTTTGTCGTAGAGGGGGAAGATAGTGTGAGGACAAGTTTTAATCTGGCGACTCCACAGCTAAATATTCAGAATTACTTGCATAGAATCGCCACAACCTAACAGTTCTAGAAACTATTATGTTGCAGTGGTGGATCTAACGATAAACGGCCACGTGGGGCCCCGGTATACCATAGGACCCAGATATTTTAACTAAATATATTCAATATGTGACGGTGTGTAATTTTTCATTACGTTTCTTTTTTGTTAATAAGTTTACGAAAGTCTTCTTGCAACTTCTATCTCTAACTTAAGTTTGAAGGTTCAAAAATTTTTACGTCTTGGGGTTTCCACTTGATTTGAACCGCCACTGTCGTCTTCAAAAGTGTTTTAAACTTGTAGGATTTGGTGTACCAAGTTTTACTAAATACACGATATAATTATCGTTTCATTAAATATTACACATCGGAATCTAACAGTAGCGAGAGACCAACCGTACTGTACCAACGTTAAATGTTTTCTACATTTATTAATCCGCAACGTGTGTGGACAAGAAATGGGAAAATTCTAAACGTTCACGGCGAAAACACACTTTACTGGCAATTCATTGGACACAAAAAGAGAACTTGCATCGTTCTCGTCACAGATATACGGAAACAATATCTGTCCACACTCGCCCTTCTGGAATCGAGCTGTTCGGCCACCAACGAGCATCGTGCAATACGAATAAAAAGAGAACAGGGCGTTTTCTGCACAGTACAATCACAATTGTCAAGGAAAAAATGTATTGAATCAATTTCGTACGAGTAATAAATACATTGGGTTATCATGAAAGTAAGTTTTTTCGGTATTTTCAGGTGAAATAAAACCCATTTGTTTTTGTTCGATGTTCTCTTCCCATCTTTCTGGTAGCTTTACTATTCCGCGATTATAAAACTTCTGGTCCTTATCGACAAGAACCTGATCCAAGATCCAAGTGCGATTTCAGGCAGAGTCGAGCAAAAATTTAATCAACGATTGACGAATAAATTTCTACTTCAATCGTTAATCGCAATTAACAATTAAACTCTTACTTTAGTCGTTAACTGCAATTAACGATTACATTATTTTCAATTACAATCGTCAATCGGGTAATTGATTAATGATTAATTGATGAAATTTCTATTGAAGTGAACTGATGAAAATTCATATTGAAGAAAATGTAAATTAGTTCGAATTGGATCGAAACGTTGAGAAAAATTTTATTATATATTATATATTATATATATATAATTTAATAAAATATAATAAGATAAAATATAAAATATATATATATAATAAATTGCAAAATTGCTTTGTTGTTTCTTTGATGGAACCTGTGCGCCGATATCCTAAATTAATTTCTATAACTATGTTTATTTGTTTTTATAAACAAATTGTAGCCATCTAACCGGAGAAACTAGTTTTGATCGGTATAGTACGTCGATCGGTGGTGCACGAATGTCCCCTATTAATTTTATTAGAATTACCTCACGGAAGAGATTTATTCGACCATAATTACGTCACGCGACTTAGCAATTATATTATAGCCATAATTTTTGTGAAAGAAATTAAAATATTTTATTCTTAATAACAAATTACGATTATATTATATATTATCATAATAAAATATGTTATGGATTAAATGCAAAAATAAATCCTCCCCGACGGGGAATCGAACCCCGGTCTCCCGCGTGACAGGCGGGGATACTGACCACTATACTATCGAGGACTTTGATGGCTACTTTTTTTAATAAAACGTACAAGTATTTCATTATCAGATTGTTTATAACAATTTGGTTTGACGTAATCCATATGACTATTATTGATTTTAAAATGAAAGTGGGTTAGAGACGTCTGTAAGACGCCTGCCGAAACACTTTCAGGCGTCTGAAAGACAGCAATATTATACTCTGCATTGTGTAACCAGATGTTGCGACACTTCACTCCGAACAACCGTCCACGAGACCCGTACCATTTTTTTTTACATCCGACTGCCTAGTCCTACCGAACATTCGATGCGAGCATCTTGGTCACCACGTGTTCCGCAGGCAGGTCGTTACCTGCTATCATTACTAGGTCCGCTAGGAACCCCCGAAACCCAGCTATTCTGTTACAGTAATTTACGGCATAGCGACAATAGATTTTCGAAGCCAGGGGACATAACTGTCCACTTTCCTTATTTTGCTCACTTAAGAACTGGCCCATGTGTTTGCCAGCTTTCCTCCTTTCAGTCATTGCTTTCGTATATTTTACCAGATATGTTTTACCAGGTCCCAAGTGCTTCCCTAGTTTATTACCGGCTATAAACTGGAATTAATAATTGAAATAATATTGTTTCTGTTATGAATTTCAACCACTTATGAATGTCTAGATATATCCATAGCTTATTTTTCAACTATTTTAAGTTCGTGTTGAGAAACACGTAATTGAAATACATATTTCATATACTTGAGATATTATATAAATATTTCAAATAGTACTTCCACTAATACAAAAATAAATAAATGTTTCAAATTACTCAAAAGAACACTGTCTTGGAAATAATCTGCTATAGATATAGCATCGATATCTATGTTACGTTACATCACGGCTACGTTTGTTTTGGCGCCAGATATCACGTAGGATGTGATAACATTTCCTGATAAAAACATCGATAAATCTATCTACATATTTAATTAAGAGTTTCAGCTTCGGAAAACGGATTATAGGATACTTTTCCACTTTGAGAAGTACCAGTCACAATTCACAAAGACTGTATTCACATAAGTAGCCATCGTACAAAATTCTTTTGATTACGTATAAATAACACAAAAATAAAATCCATTATATTACACTAAATACAACTAATAAAAATATAATTAAAGAGTTATCGCTGTAAAGGTCATCGCATCATTGCGAAAAAAGATTGTAACATGAAGTAGGAATTTCCAAATGAAATTGTGAAATCAGTCATTTTGGTATATCTACTGCTGATCGAAAACTTTCTGGCAAAAATAACGCAAAGTCGCATTTGCTACTTTCAGCCACATCTAAGTTCAGTTTGAAAACCGTAAAGAAATTGAGATGTTCATTCTTACATGACCGATTCCTTCTTCCAAACACGCGTTAAGTAATCTAATGTACGAGTAAATCGTCCAACTGATAATGAGGGAAACGTTCCACTGACAGTTTCCCGATAACCGACTGTTTCCCATTGGAAAACTCTGATAAAAAGATTTGGAAATCTCACTTTCACCTGCAGTAATCCGTTGTCAGATCTATTTCTCTTGGTTCAGCAGCCAGATGCTTTTTATTATGTCAAACGTCTTGGATCGAAAAGATCAAACATAAACATATAAAAGATTCTGATGCACGACAAAATTTTCTGAGAAGATCATGAAAGAGTTTATTTACAATTGTTTATAAAGTGTGATGGAGTGTTGTCGCGGCACTTTCTGTTGTCGAACTTCCCGCAGTTTGAACAGGACAGGTTTCTAGTTGCTAGGATCTGATACAATGCAACCGAAATAATTTAGCAACTTCCGCGGCGTTTGCCTAACTTAAACTTTATTGAACATGCAACTTGCCTTGTGTGCGTGTGCGTGTATCTTGTCCTGACACTTCGAGCCTTCTCTTGCGCGTTGTTCCTTTAACTCGATCCTTGTGTGCCATTTAAGTACTTGTTACGTTGACATTTGTCGATTTACATATGTCGAATCAACGTTGACATTGATTTAAAGAAACACGTTTCTTTTTAAAAACACTTCGGCTGCACACACTATGCTATCAACTTTTGTATTCGAAAATGAAATCTCTAGATCGTGTTGGACATTATTTTTGAAACGAAGAGTCATTAATAAAACTAGATCTATGAACTACTTATTTTTTATTTAGACAAATAACCGTTTATTTTCGTTGATGTTTCATCCTCTTTCCGCTTCAACAAATATTTCATTTGATAGTATTATAATATTTGTATCCGTGTAAACTGTATTATATCAGGCTGATTAATTTTCATTTATAGTAACAAATTATAGTTTATTAATTGATTGCGTTTATCATTCTACATATAAGCTGATTGTATAAGAGTTATTTGATAAATGGTTGCAAGTCACGGCAAATAATGGCGAGTACATGATTGATTAAGATATAATTGTTAGTTATAGTATCGATAAATTGTTAAAACGAAAATTATTTATCACTGCATCTAAAACTACACTTGATCCTGACAAAAGTATTGTTATTTAAATTTTACTTTTATGTTCCATTCCTGGAAATAATTAGGATTGACGTGACTACAATTTGCGAGTAGCTCCTTTATACAATATTTGTTCCTTAACCGTTCGCTGCTATCATATCTGATACGTTAGTGTACCATATCTGACACAGTTATCAAATCTGGTATATAGTAAACTAAGAATGCATTTTGGTACTATCCCAAATTATGTTTATTATTTTGATAATGTTGTTTTAACATTTTTAAATATTTCTTCCCTTGAATAAAACTAACCTTCTTTCAATATTTTCATCCCAATTAAAAAAATCATGCGGTGAAGGGTTAATATTGAATTAACATTACGAAGAAATTAAACAGGGAACTATAATTTCGCGGTTTGTATTATTATGGATGCAAGCACAGGTCGATTTTCTTCAGGAAAAAGCTCGCAAGCTTTATCAGCCCCTCTCGAATTCCGAAATGTTGTTGAATTTTCGAGTGACCGATCTTCCCCAGTTAGTTAAAAAAATATCGATATTGCACAGCCACGTGGGGAGCGTGGAATCGATTTTGCGTGTTAATGATGCCATGATGGAATCACCTGCTCTGCCGCCGGGAAACGATTTGAATTACAAATACGTCGTCGATAATAGAATAAATGTTATTTGGCCGAAAGCCCGATTAATCTGGAAGTTCGGGAGCGCCGCATGCCTTCGCTTCATTGTGCGCCACAAAATTCGTTTCCCACTTTGTTAATAGCGCCGATAGGAATGACGGGATGAGGATACTACTCGGGAATGCGATTGTCTCGTCGCCGGGACAATAGCCTCGCCACACAATTCTACGAAATTCCAGTAAGCCGCTCGATAAAACGTTCCCTCCGACGCGTCCCTGTCTTCGTAAAAATTTTTCATTTTTCACCCTCGCTTTTTGTAGCATTGGTAAGCATGCGGGGCCCAACCCTGTCCGTTCTTTTCGCCAACTTTGTCTCGCAGTTTGACGTTCGAGCGCACACCGATCCGCGAACGCGATTTTACTGGCCAAAAGTCAACTATCGAAGTTGAACCGTTTTGAAAAACTTTTTTCGCTATAAAGTAGCACTACTTACAAGGAGAGTGCAAGGATGTTGTCACACCGATTTAGTTGAGACTCTGTATACTTATAGATCTCGATCTCCCATTTACGAATATACACCATTATAGGCGCTAACACTCAATAGTTTTTTAAATATTCATAAACAAAGTTCTTACATTACTGCTTAAATCTGCTACTGTAGAGGAGGTATACAACGAATATTTATTTTAGAGATATATAATGAATTAATTTCGGCGAATTTATTTATAATTTATAAATACGTTTGTTCTTTAACTTGTATATAAATAAATGTGCAATATCTTACGAACAAGTTAATGGTACACAGCGAATTTATTTATATTAATCCTTTTGTTCTTCAACTTGTAATAAATGTGCAATCTCATATAAACAAGTCAATGTTACACAGTGAATAAATGATATAAATAATTAACTATAGTTTCTAAGCATTATTGAATCCATGTAAAAATGCTGCAATATTATTAACGATTTAAACTTTGTTTATCATTATGTGATGATCTCTGGTTAATGCTATGTCATTTTTCGAAAATGATAATTGAACTATTCTACTCTACGTTAATTAATTTAGCCAGGGATGTCATTATGCTGGCCATCTTTATTTCTCTGCGTCTCATTATCTCGATCATTAATCGTCTTAACAGAGTACAGCTGTTATACAATATTATATTATAGTTGTTATTATATACATACTAATTACGATCTGTTAGATAACTATCATTATACGTGTACGTACAACAGTTATATAATATCAAAAATACAATGTAGTTACTACGTAACTCTTCTATGAATCCTAGAAAATATTTTTATGGAATTTTTATTGTTGCAAATATCTATATATTTACAAATATGTATGTTTATTGCAAATATCTCAAAAATTATAAGCGACCCCCCTATATTGGAAAAGGAAAAAGTTGTTCAGAATGTGTTGTTGCCTAACATATTAAAATTTCATCAAAATCGGAGTACGCAGACCTTTTCTACATAATTACCAAAGAAAATTGTATAGTGACAATTCTTTTCTAATTCCAGAAAACAATGGTATCACACAATTGATTAATACAGCTGTAAAAAACTCTTTTAAATTCAATCATTGAATTTTATTTTCAAATCTAATTGTCAAGAAAAATATTTATTCTCAAAATGTAATTATTGATAACACATAAAAATAGTGAAATACACTACTATATAGATACTCAATTAGAATAAATACTTATTAATAATTAGAATAAATACTTATTAGAATAAATACTCAATTAGATTCTCGCGGTAGCATTTCAAACGTTCCAAGCTCGTATTCGATTTGATAATATTCTCACAGAGTATTCATTTTCAGAACGTAGTTCGAGGAACACTGCTCTACAGGAGCAAACGAACTGCAATCGTACTGACAAAAGTGGGGTAGTCCCAGAAAGTTACACTCTTACTTACATTTAACTGGAGTACTCTTAGCAGAAGCAGTTCGAAACAAGAATCCAGACAAACCGATAGTCCATTTGATGCGCAAATTACTGAACCCTTTAATATTCTCGCCTGTTTCTCTTTCAACAACGTGAGCTACAATAAATTACACCATTCTGGAGACGGTACTTTCTGTATCACACATGTGGTTTTCTTATATTAATTCTGTTACTTTGCTTTTGTTAGAATTAAAATAAGACAATATATTGTAGTAGATGACACATTTATGTTTTTTATATTTTTCATGTCACTTCATATTATCTTCGTTCTGTATTAATTAATTAATTTATCTACTTGTAACCAGTGCAGGGTCAATTCGAATGAAAAGTATTGGAAATACAGTAATTACAATACTTTTATCCAAAAAATATAGCATTTCAGCATTTATTTCCATACAGAGTTTTACATAAAAAAATAATTGAAATATGTATTTATTACACTCGTATTTAAGCTATTAATTGAAGTAACATTTGCTGTGCGATGTTTTAGAAATAATTATTTGAAATAATAATTTTCGTAGAATGTATTAGGAATAAATATTTGAAATAATATTGTTTCTGTTGTAAATTTCTACCACTTATGAATGTTGAGATATATCCATAGCTTATTTCTCAACTATTTTAAGTTCGTGTTAAGAAACACATAATTGAAGTATATATTTCATATACTTGAGAGATTACATAAATATTTCAAATAGTACTTCCACTAATACAAAAATAAATAAATGTTTCAAATTATTCAAAAGAACACTGTCCTGGAAATAATCTCTGCAAATATTTTTATTTTTTTATTTCAATTACTATTTTACCCAGCTCTGCTTGTAAGAGCAATTGTACGCGTAATTTTTAATCCGAAAATATTAAATTTAAAATCATGAAAGCACAGATTGAAAAACTATAGCGCGGATACATTCGCGAATCTTTTCCGGCAGCGTTAAGGGGGTAAGGGATAGGCAGAATATTACTAGAATATTCCTAGAAAAACAAGTGAAAAAAAGTTAGCGAGATCGAGTTGTTTGTCATTATGCGAGCATAATAGGAGCTGTGCGAAGGCTCATTGTAAAGAGGAAGGTTGATTGTAGCTTGTTTCCATCATGATTTAACAAGATTGTGTTTATATTTAATAATATGAGCGTCCAAAGTAGGGGGAAAAATTGAGACAACCAACATCAGGTTCCCATGTATTTTTCTAATACAAAACGATTTTTTTACCGAAATCATGAGTGCACCTTAGAACAATCAACCTTCTTCTTTACAATGAGCCTTCACACAGCTCCTATTTGCTCGTATAATGACAAACAAAACGATCCCGCTAACATGTTTCACTTGTTTTTCTAGTAATATTCTAGTAATATTCTGCCTATCCCTTACCCCCTTAATAGAGGCGCAATCTAACCGCTGCATAAACGAGCGCTCGATCATTGTCGGACGTGTCAACCTCGAAGCGCATTCTTCGCTAAAGATATTGGCACTCGGTCGGAGTGCCAATCTCAAAACTCCTCTGGTTCTCTTTTCGTATTTTTTTCCCTGCATACAGCACTGGATCGCCTCGATGAATAAGTTGAGGACCCAAAGACGTCACGAAAACAGCACGCGAGAGTCTAATAAGACGATATCGCATTGTATATTTATGACTCGGGGACCTACCGCGAGGTGGAAAGTTCGTCACGAAAAGATTTCATGAAAAATTTCGATTCCCTGTGAAAATTTCGTGCGTTGGATATTTTCAGATTTTTTAAAGTTTACGAAACTTCCTCATCGGAAACGGCAAATGATATTTGCATGTTCCACGGCGGAAGCGTTTGATATTTCTGTTACGAGGTACGAGGGAAGCCTTTGATCCCGGTGTATAGATCGGATCGATCGTTGTTTCATCGCATCTTGGTCAAATAACCGTCGACCATACACCGCAGAAATTTCAATCGTATATTCCTTAAATATTTTCCTCGAGTATTACTTATTCTGTGTTCGGCTATGGTGAGACGTGTCGAAGTCGATATACCATTTATTTTGTAAAGCTACGTAAGAGATACATCGTGCTGCGATATTCTTTGGAAATATATTTTCATAGTTTTCAATCTTTCGTATATTGTTTCGCTAACTTCTTCGAGATCAATGATTAGACTTCGGATGTGTATGGGGAATAAAATGTTTCTGCATCGACTGCAAGACGCAGGGGCTAAATATACTTTTATATTGTTCATTAATAATTTTAATGTGGTGAAAACAATATATTAATTTTCTAAATTCTACTTCTTCCTCTTCATTCGAAAATAAAGAAAAAACAATAATAATAAAGTCTTTTAATATTTTCATTGTTTTAACTTGCCCTCGCTCATTTTTGTTATAAATGTATAAAATCTGGAGACTAACAATAATAATTCTACCATTGAACTTAATATAAATACAGTATTGCCTCGATACATGTGAAAGACATATGCACGATATTTAATACATATTTAACATATTACTTAATTATTTCCTTTTGAAACTTTTACCAGCATGCTTACTATAATTTCCTGATTATAATGAGACCACACACGATACAATTCGGATGAATTTTATTTATTTAATTCACGATGATGTAGTACCTCGATTATCCAAACTAATGATACCTAAACAGTCCAATCTAAAACGATCCATATACAACACGTCTTGATTAATCTAACACTCTATTATCCGAACACTTGTGTTCCATTGATTGCGTTTGAATAATTAAGGTTCTTTCGCATTACGAATTAAACAAGTAAATTGTACCGTGTTTGGTTTTATTTTAATCAAAAGAAAGTCACGAATATGTTGGTGAAAGTTCCATGTTTCTTAAACATTTGTAAAAAATTCATTTAGCGTAGAATAGTGAGAATCGGACGTGGACCATGAAGATCGAACCTGAGATATGAAACATGTTCGAGACAAATAGTTGCTGACCAAGTTTACGATACGGACGTGATTCCTTTGTTATTTTTAAGATTAGGGATTTCGCTAAACACGTACTTTGTTGTTTATTAAGTCTTGCAGTGAAAGAAAGATCGAAGTATTTTCAGGTTCGAGCGTATGACTTTTATAACTGTATCCTTTATCTCGATCGACAACTTGTAAATAACTTAAATTGATGTGTCAAAAACTAAGAGAAGAAGGAAAGAAAAAAAGAAAAACCAAGGGTTCTATGAAGCAAACTTACCTGCTAAGTGGGAAATTATTTAAGAGTTAGTATTGTAAATTTATTTAATTTTTACAGACGCAATTATATATAAAATGTTTTTCTTGATAATGGTCTTAAACTAGACCGAAACGTTGAAAAAGTTATAGTTATTTTCAAAATTGAATCTTTGCGCCGAAAACATCAATTTAAGTTATTTATGTCGTTCATCTTTGTGAAGGTATTTTCTCAGATTCTGCCAATGAAAATCAGTTTATAACAACATTGTTAAACCCATTTTTGATATAAATAAAAATGGATTAGCATTGCTCGTTCATTCTGCGTATAGAAAATTAGTGTTACTCGTTGCACGTGGTCCAATGTAGATTATTTTGAATTCTACATTGTTAGAAGTATTTCAAATAACATAAAAAAAATTACAACCCAAAATGAAGATTTTTATTGTTCTGTATCGTTTCATTCGCGAAGCTTTTGTAAAGGCGTGACAGAAACAGAAGATTTCTAGTTTGCTTTAGTAGTGTATGCCCATACAACGTGTATTTGCAGCATTACGGTTCACGTGATCAATGATCCGTCGAAGTAATTTATCTTGCTTAATTTCGACACCCCCGCCCATATTCGTGTCAGGGTGAAATGTAGGAGATCTTCATTCATGGTTGCTAATACTTGTTTAAAAGCTCCGCAGTTGAGGGGTTAATCAAATTCATGCGCCACAGAGTTACAACAAATATCAACTACAATTTCCAAGAAATTATTTTTCTTTCGACATTTTATCGAGACCGTCGTAAGAAATACTAGATGATTGCATAATTTCGTGTTCGATTCAAAAGTAAAATTCAATGAATTTTAAAGAATATATCTTTATTAATCAGTTATTTAATTACCAAGAAATTATTTTTCTTTCGTCATTTTATTGAGACCGTCGTAAGAAATATTAGATGATTAAATAAGTTCGTGTCCGATTCAAAAGTAAAATTCAATGGTTCAGTTTTGAAGAGTATATCTTTATTAATCAGTTATGTAATTACCAAGAAATTATTTTTCTTTCGTTATTTTATTGAGACCGTCGTAAGAAATATTAGATGATTAAATAAGTTCGTGTCCGCTACAAAAGTAAAATTCAATGGTTCAATTTTAAAGAATACAGCTTTATTAACCAATTATGTAATTACCATTGTTTTCTACAATTATTAGGTTGGTACTTAAATTCGCGAACTTTTCTTTTGTAATTCTTTTATTATATCATTATAACCACATCCGGTGACCATTTCTTTTGCACTGTATATCATTGAAATTAATTTGATATAAAATACGCGTGCTTAAAGAAAATATATAAATAACTTTGTTTGAAGAAATGTGGAGGACGCGAACTTAGTTGCTAACCTGATAGAAAAGAATGACTATATAATTTTCTTGTTTCACACTCCGCCGCGCTATGGGGCAAACGGAAGAGTTCTGTTTCAAAATCAAAGAACTTTCGATAGAGCGATGAAATTTTTTTTTAAATGAAAACAGGACACGCAAAACGCTGCATCGAGACAAAAGAATAAATAGCACCACATGTGTTCGATTAATTTTCTGAAAAGCATATGTTGCAAATTCACGTTTGTCTTTGCGTGCGCGTGTTCGAATATTTCCGCGAGCCACCGTAATTCTTCGATTCCGATGGCGCATTACGTATCGTGTTTGAGTGAGAAGGCTTCGTTATTATGCCAGGTAAAGCATATGTAGGACAATACCGAAGTGGATTTAACGCGCGCACCTAACGGAAGTCTAGATACCGGATTATTCGAGCTTCTGAATAAACAAAGGCATAGTCGAGGATTGTTGCTGATAACATTAATGTCACGTACCACTCCTAGTATTAACGGATGGACAGCTTGAAAGGATTACCAACGGTTCACAGAGATGAACCGTCTCCGTAAACTGAAGGAACGCTTTCCCACTTGCGCGACGCGACGTTCCGATAAATAAACTACGGATTTCATCCATTTACAGTTAAGATTTTTGCAAACATACAAAACTCGAAAAACTGTTCTTCGAAACAGAAAAAACTGCAACCGATCTCGTTTTTTTAATACTAAACCTACCACGAGGAGTTTAGATTTTTTATTTGACAATTATTAAGATTGTAAAGGCGTTTTCATTGGAATTGATTGAATACATTACTTGACTCTAGTATATATTATAGTAAAAATCGCACAGAATAATAATATAAGTTAACCACTTTTGATGGTCGGTAGGTTTAGTTTTAAAGGTCCAATAACATTTTCGAATATACGAATTTTTCCACCGAGATTAGACCGATTTTTGAAAATACGTAGACAACTCTTTATTTTTATTCAGATTTTAAACAAATTGTAAATGCATAATTCGGATTATATGCATTTACGATAAAAACGAGTAGGTGTAATTTGACACGGTAAAAATACTACAAGAATCGAAAAATACTATTACATTATTGTCAACCTATTAAACATGTTAAGAAAGAAAATAAATTTCCATTTCACTCCTATTTGTTGCAATTTAGAATGAAAATTTTCATTTTTCATACAGAATCGCTGTCCAGTCATCAGAGTATACAGAATTAACTTTACCCGGTTTCAGTGTTTCGAAATTAGTCTCAACTAACTTAAGCATAATTTTTGGAAACACGTAGCTAATTCAAGAGTCGAAAAGAAACTGATTAGCTCCTTTTAGTTTGATACGCAGTGTAATTTTCTTTCAAAATTCGACTGAACTAACATGAACATGCTTTTTGAAAGCACATAGGTCCTCAAAACTCGAAAAAGTCTCGTCTAATAATTTGATGTTGTTGAACTTACATGTAAACATTATAAACACGGAAACCTTTTCGACAAAGCCAATATGCTATGAATAGTACTAATCGGGCGTACGTTTTGTGATATTTATAATCGGCACTCGAAGAATAAAGCCCTGCAAAATAAAGATTGGCAAAGTTTATGGGAAGTCAGAATTTTCAGGTTATAGAAGTTGGCTCGTTAGCCATACTTCCTGGGTAGAGATTATTTGTGAACTGCAGCGAAGTAACGCTCAAGTGTCCGGGTCCTTGGCCCTTTCGGCTTCGAAGTTGAGGAAGTACGTCCCAGCCGCAATTTGAGCGACATTTGCCCGCCCGTCGTCGAAACACTTTGCGGTCACATATTTGCGAATCGTACTTACGTAGTTATTTACTTATTAGTTTCAATTAGATCCTTCGCTTCTCCTTTCCGTTCTGCCAACGGAAATATATATATATATTCTGCCAACGAAACACAAGTTTCTTTATTGTATTATTATGGTAGAATTTAAAAATAAAAAATGAAAAAGGTACAGAATAAAATGAAGAAGATGAAGAAGAAGAAATAGGATTTAAAAAACACTGCAAATATTATATATTACAAGAATTTCAGAATGTGATGTGAATGTGAAGAGTGTGAAAGATGAAAAAGGTAGAGAATAAAATGAAGAAGAAGAAGAAAAGAATTTAAAAAACACTGCAAATATATTACAAGAATTTGAGAATGTGACGTGAATGTGAAGAGTGTGAAAGATAAAGAAGGTAGACATTAAAATGAAGAAGTAGAAGAAGAAGAAGAAATAGAATTTAAAAAACACTGCAAATAAATTACAAGAATTTGAGAATGTGACGTGAATGTGAAGAATGTGAAAGATGAAAAAGGTAGAGAATAAAATGGAGAAGAAAAAGAAGAAGAAATAGGATTTAAAAAATACTGCAAATATATTACAAGAATTTGAAAATGTGGTGTGAATGTGAAAGATGAAAAAGGTAGAGAATAAAATGAAGAAGAAGAAATATATGATTAAAAAATAACTGCAAATATATTAAAAGAATTTGAGAATGTGAAGAAATACATTTTGTAGAAATAAAAATCTGTATTCTACAAATTTGAATATGTCAGAGTAAAAAGAATGTTGTAAACATAGTCAAGGATAAATGATTTTGAATGTACGTTAATTAGAAGTCTGATTAAATGTCAGCATGTCGAATAAAATGGCTGAGCATCGTGAAATAATTTCCACCACTGTTTATTACTTTTCATAGACGGTGATTAATTGGCGAAATATTTCCGCGCAGTGGCGTGGGCGAATGAAACTGCATGTACGAATACTTCTACTGATTGGCAATCGGCTCGAAAGACCAAAGGCACAAGTACGGTTGCGAATCAATCCGCGTGGCTTGTTTTGTCATTTCACCTGGGATTATAGGTACTAGTTTCGAGCGTCGTGGCAGGCGTTCTGATTCCAAAGTACTGCTCACCAAAATTACATTGGCCAACTGTTTCGGCCTGCTAAAGTCACGCGTAAAAGTTCCAGTTTACTTTAGCCAGGGACAGGAAGATAGGAAACCCTATTAATTTGTTAATATTTGTATTTACTAGATAACATTTATGAAATTTCTTCTGTCTAACACTGTTTCACGTTGTTTTATTTGGCTCGGTTGGCACAACTAAAAGGTTGTTTTGAATTTACCTAGAAAAATGTAAATCTACAAGACAGGACTAAAAGTGACAGGACATGACTTTAAAAAAAGGAATGTACAAAAAGAATTTACCAGTTTAATGTTCAATATTTTATAAAGGCTCTCTGAGACATTGGAAATTATTCTCTTAGGCAGAGATTTATACATATTTAACGTTATTTCACAGCGTCACGTGACTAATCTGGTACTGGCAGAGGGTAACTCTTTCCCCTCGATTCATTCCCCTGATCTGGCGACACTGACTACGCATAATCCTTCGCAGAGGTATTTACAGCTGTGAGTACACTATAATTAATTGATTAAAAGGTACATTTCCTTCAGATATCACATGCAGACGCAAAAAAGCGTAGAGTAGTTCTACCCTTTCATCCCTGACTGTAGGATAAAATGTAAATTCTCGAAAACTTTTAATTAAATCCGATGTAGTTTCGCACGATTGGGGATTTCGTATAAAAAAAGCAGTTCTTTTTCCACTGGGAATAAGCGAAAATTCGTTCGAGATTGATTGCCATTTTTAACATCGGTCGATGTTAATATTGCAAATGTTGGCTAACGATTTTACTTCTCAAAATATCCGACTCGATTATACCTTTTTCGTGCTGTATCGATATGTGCAGAATTTTTGTCTTGTGCATTTAGATTCTACTGAAAACATAAATTTCTCGTTCAAAATAAGTCTTACAAAATTAAGGATGTTTTTTAATTGCATAACATTATGATATTGATCTCTACAACGAATTCGTATATTTTATCCTCTTTAGTTTTCATATATTGTTAGCTATGCAGCATTCATTTCTCAAAACATTATAATTCAACCTTATGCATCACCACGTGGAGATTCTCCACGCACACAATGGCAACCTGTATTCAGTTATCTAAGGACACGTATTTCTCAAGCCCTCATTTCCGTAATATCTTAGCCACACTTAACCCTCAGACCATACACCGCCACATTAATTAGTTAAATTAGAATGTAAGTATTTAAGTTGGTGTTATATATAATTTTCAACACTGCAAATTAAATACCTGGGGAAGCCTTTTAACCCCTTGGCCTAAAATATCGTGTGAGACACGTGACGAAGATTCAGAACAGAGTCTAATAAATATATATAAATATTTCCTTATATCGTAGAATTGTGAATAACAAATATATTAATGCTATCAGTGTACTGGCTCGATCAATTGTTATTTAAAAACACTTTTACAAATTACCACATTAATTTCAACGTTTCGATCTTACTTTAGATCATTTTCAAGAAATAATTGCGTCTGTAAATTATTATACGAAAAAGAAGAATTTTTAAATTCATAGAACCATTGAAACACGTGTCGATTTCAAACGGGTAAACAAGAGAATGATCTAAAGTGAGATCGAAACGTTGAATTCAATGTAATTTGCAAAAGTATTGTTAAATAACAATTGATCGAGCCTAACGCCGATAGCATTGATATATTTGTTACTAAAATTCAATTTGTGTTTGCTTTAGAAAGTCCTGAATTAATTTTTCTCATAATTTTCATACTCGACCTATCTCGATATCTATTACAGGGAATCCGTGCTCATTTATGGAGGTTCAAAGGGGCCACGGTATAGAGATTAAATCTTATCCGCTGGGAAGCGTATTGCAATCGGGCGCCGATTCTTAAACCCGTTGCATTTCTCAATTCGTCGAATACAGAGTCGAGAGTATCGCGGAAAAATTATACGTCGACTGCCCTCGAAGGTTCGTTCGACGTGTCCCAAGCGAGCCAGCAAAATCTCCTGAAATTTTGATAAGACCTTTGGGAAGGAAGCTGGATTCTTAAGACGGAGGTTTCTCGTTTACGACGTTTCCACGGTGTCCGTTTTTTCATCGGTTACCGAGGAAGTTCGAGTTCTGTGTCACGTAGGATCGTCCACTGGTCAATGAGACGAAGGATTCGACTAAACATCGCGATATATGAATATTCTAACCGATCTTACTCTCGTCAAAAACTTATTTATTTTGAATTTTTGGTAAAACATACATTTAGAGGAGGCAGCTCCGATGACCTTGACCTTGACATATGTTGTCAAGGACAACATTCTGAACAACTTTTGTCATTACAACTACCCGGTGTTCGGTTTTAGTTTTCTAGATAATTACAAAAAACTATATATTGCTGGTATTAAATTGAATTTACCGTATTCAATTACGTTTAGGGAAGGCAGCTTCAATGATCTTGACCTGGATATATATTGTTAAGGACAACATTCTGAACAACTTTTGTCATTACAACTACCCGGTGCTTGATCTTAGTATTCGAGATAATTGCAAAAAACTGTATTAAATTTTATGAAAATTCAATTTAGTACTAGCAATAGTTTTTTGGAATTATCTCGGAAACTAATACTGAGCATCGGGTAGTTGTAATGACAAAAGTTGTTCAGAATGTTGTCCTTGACAACATATGTCAAAGTCAAGGTCATCGGAGCTGCTTCCTCTAAACGCAAGGTTTACCCAAAATTTAACTATTACTCTACTATTATTAAAAATAATGTTTATATTATGTTTAAGTATGTCGCTATATAACCAATTACTAAACATTTAAGTATTCTATGAGGTATTGTATCAATTAAATAAATTATAGAAATTTAGGAAATTGTAGAGAATGGAAATATTCTAGGTTAGAAGAAACGTTTGATTTTCGAGTTAAAATAGCTCTGAGTGCAAAGGGTTAAACAGTGAATTATCTTAGGTTTATCATCCACCGCTATTGTCCAACTGCTTTTCCAAAATCCGATCCTAATTGTTCGGGAGATACCAAGCCTGTGTGTGTTGCTCGAAACTTCCTTCAAGTTACAAAACCTCGAGCAACTTGAACTAAACAAGAATTTGCGTTCCTCTGAATACAGTTTTTTTGTAAAAATTCCACACCAAGAACTTCCAAGCACACAACAAAGATAGTAAAGATGTTTATTAAATTCAATGGTTCGAAGCCCGAAGTTTTCTCGTTCCTAGAAAAGACGAAATTATTCTGATGATATCAATATTATGCCGAAGTTTGGCTCGACAATGAAAACAACGGCTGTAACTATCGGTTTTTCTTCCAACATTTACTATGCAAATTTCATCCGAATCCACGCAAAATACAGACATTATTATTATTGCGGACCATTATCGGTTTTATCGCAATGTTAATCGCGGTTTGATCATCAGTTACTTTGATTTGCGAAATTAATTCACTCGCTGCGTATTGATCTTTCAAACTTCAGTGTAGCTAAATAACACATTTCGGTTACAAAACCTTCACAATGAAATGATCTAATAATTCTAAAACGTATTATCTCATTTTATTTACTCGCTATCCTTTTTCACAGTAGGAACACATTAAAAATATCAAAGAATAGTACCTCCACAAGATATGTAACACATTTTGATCACAAAATTTTCACAATGAGATGATGTAATAGTTTTGTCACGCATTATCTCGTTTTATTTAATTGCTAACCTTTTTCACAGGTGGAAGACATTAAAAATATCAAAGAATAGTACCTCCACAAGATATGTAACACATTTTGATCACAAAATTTTCACAATGAGATGATGTAATAGTTTTGTCACGCATTATTTCGTTTTATTTATTTGCTATCCTTTTTCACAGGTGGAAGACATTAAAAATAGCAAAGAATAGTACCTCCACAAGATATGTAACACATTTTGATCACAAAATTTTCACAATGAGATGATATAATAGTTTTGTCACGCATTATTTCGTTTTATTTATTTGCTATCCTTTTTCACAGGTGGAAGACATTAAAAATATCAAAGAATAGTACCTCCACAAGATAAGTAACACATTTCGGTCACAAAATCTTCACACTATATGAAGACATTACTGTACATCGAGTTCAACTGTCCATCGGGGATGCGGGTGTTAAAGATCGATCGGTCGGGACTGTGGTGACGGTTTTATTAACGTGTGAAAAGAGGGTTGCCGCTCATCCGAGTTTGTCACGGGCAAAGTGGCACGATGGCCATCGATATTCTTCCATTTTTTCTTCCCTCGGTTCCCTATTTTTGTCAGCGATATCCTATTCCTTCCGAGCACTCGGTTCTCGTTGGCGGCTTCCCTTGATTCGTTTTTGCTTGTACCCATCGCTCGCATCCCTTGCTTCCCTTACTTCGTTTTTCTTTCTATCTGCCGAGCACAACTCAACTGGCTGCTCTTTCAACGACGATCAACTATTTACTTCACGGCCTCTTAACCCTTATATTCCTACCCATTTCGGACATCAAACTATTTTATTTTTAATTTAGATATTTTTAGATTGTGGAGATTGTGGAGATTGTGGATATCATTAGATTGTGGATATCAATTGAATTTCTATTTGGTGCCGATTGGGGTAGTTATTTGGGGTAGCCAAATTTTCAAAGAATGCTGGGATATAAAATATGACAGAATTTCTGTACGACTTCAATTTATTTCAGATGAGAAAGGACTACTACCACGGAAAATGAGATTCTATTTTATTCCACCTTCTTAAAATTCATCGATTACAATTTAATGGGTGTCTTAAAGAATCCCTATGTTAGGTTTTTTAAATTTTATAGGAGCGGAATTTTGAACTAAAACGTGAATTGTAATAATAAAAAATCAGCCAAAAGTGACATAGGGCACAGAACCTCTTTCCAATAGAGAAAGACTGAAAAGTGAAAGACTTTTTTATGGTTTGGTTTATTAAATGTTAAAACAAAATAAGTTCCTACTTGCGCACATTCTTCTTCTACATCACATTAAAATGTACTAGATTTTAAATAATGGCTAAATAATAATGGGTGGTCGCCACGGTTATAAGACAGTCTGAAATTTTTCTGTTAGGAAGAAAAGATTTGAGAAGATGGAATGTCTACAGACAGTGCTCGAACATGTCGCGCTGATAACTGCTATCAAATCTGTAGCTATCACAGCATTCATCAGGAAATCAATTGAACGAGCCAACGGTAATTGTACAGGTAGGAAGGGAAGACATTTCCTGCCGGAGGATGCACGTTTCGATAAGTACATAGTCACTAAACTGTCGAATTTCATTCGTGTATAACGTACAGAAAATTCCAAGGAATTTTCAAGTGTGCTGCTCAGTGACATTTAATGCACATTCGTGTGCACAAATGCAATTCCACCACAATTCTCTAAAAAAATATGTCTATGAAAATGAATTTAAAATTAATTATGTTAGTTATTAAAATTATTTTCATGATCAGACTGTGGATTTTATACTTAATTATTAGACTGTGGATTTTAACAACCATGACAGAAATTAAAAATGGTATAGTAATGAAATGAATTTAAAATGAATTATGTTAGTTATTAAGATTATTTTAATTATTAGACTGTGGATTTTAAACATCCACGACAGAAATTTAAAATGGAATTATACTAAATTACTCCAAATTATATTTTCTAGTTTTCTCTTAACCCTTTTATACATATTTCAGGTCCTATTTCTTGCAATGAATTTGTATTTTATTTTCATTTCAACATTTGGGAAGCATTTCGAGTATGGATGGGGAAAATTTGTATTGGGCTAGATTTATTCTAATTTTTGAGATCTTAGTGATGAAATGAAAAGTGTTTTAAATCTTATCTTTACGTAAAATTTATTGATACGAATTATAAATTGAACACCCCATATGAAAACCTTTGAGATTCAACTTTAATTAGCAATAAGTGATTAGGAAATGATGGTTTTCCGTTTTCCAATTGTATTTTAAAAAGATCGTGCGATCGTTGTCGTCATTAAGAGATCTAGAAAATTTAGCAGGTATTTAGTAGAATTTTGTAGCTGACTGTAACACCTGAAGGATCGTTACTTTTCGAAACAAGGAAGGCACCGCGAACGGAAATCGATTAGTCGAATCAATTACTCACGTGTGTCGTTTAGCAGCTCAATTAGGTGTCCGCCACAGCGGTTGATGCTTCACAGATTCGCTACAAAGCAGAAACGGAGACGTTAACTATCTATCACCTTTTATCTCGAAATATCGGTTCCGATATACAATTCATATTAAATAATTTCTGTTAAAAAATTGCTTGCAAAAGAGAATATACTTGTGTTTAAAGGCAAAGCAACAGAAACACCTTTTACATTACATTTCGTTGTTCTGGTAACAGTAATTTAGATTTAGATTAACGTCACTTTAAAAATAACGATACCGAGATTATACAATTTCTCCTCGTTACTAAAGGTTTTTCACTTTACAAAATATTCTAGATCGGTAGAAGAATGGACAAGTAAAAGAAGCAGATACGCAAACAGATATTTGTTGCGCATCAATTTGATGTACATAGTTGCGCTCAATTAAATGATAATTACAGAAATCATAGTACCGTAGAGATAATTTGCTAATACTCCGTACAATTTGCATTGTTTACTAGCAATTCGATAAACTAAATCTACTGTAGTTTACCATATTCCATATGGGTAATACAGGATTCTATGAGTATAATTTAGTTTCCATATAAGGTGCAGATACCGTTGCAGTTTGAAGATTAAACACAGTTTCATTGTGCCATGTTTCATATATTCATTGCCAATGTCAAATGTTTCGATGATTGAACTCTCTGAATAATTTTTCAATAATATTCTATTCCAAAGTTGGGAAGAATTCATTTCTGCATCCATTTATAAACTATCTAGCTACTGAAAATTGTTCTCTAACAATTGTAGCAATTATTTACTTTAAAGACTTCCTCACCGATTTTGATGACCTTCACACATGTTGTCATGGCCATCATTCTGAACAACTTTTCTCTATACATGTTACCGCCATTCGCTTTTAGTTCTCGAGATATTCGCAAAAAACTATTGCTAATACTATATTGAATTCTCTCTGTTGGGTTTTGGTATATCAGCATAAGCGATTGCTTAGCTGCGTTTCTAACCAAACATAAAATGAATAACACAGGTATATAATATACAACACATACATAAAAGGATTTTGGAGTGTGCAGAAATACGAAAAATTCAATACAGTGTTAGTAATAGTTTTTTGCGAATATCTTGAAAACTAAAATCGAGCGGCGGTCACATGTATAGGGAAAAGTTGTTCAGAATGATGACCTTGACAACATATTTGAAGGTGATCAAAATCGGTGAGGAAGCCTTTAAAGTAAATAATTACCAAAATTGTAAACAATTATATTATAAATTATTATTATAAATTATATTAAAATTATTATGTATAAATTATATTATAATTATATTAATTACAAATTATTATAAATATATATTATAAAAATATAATATACAAATTTGTCGTAACATTCAAAGTGATTATGATTAATAAAAACAATTAATGTAGAGCTTTTTCTTTCATTTATATGCGTTTGTATAATTGAAAGTCAGGTGTACCGATACTTAGTCATTGTTTTCCATCATTATTTCTCGTTTGGAGAACCAGTCTTATGAATTTCCACCCGAAGGGTTAACATTTGATAGTTGGAGATGTCACGTTATCTGTTTGAACGACAGCGACTGAGCACAGTTTGCGTCAAAAGTGACGATTTTATCGGCCCGTTACAGTTCAAAAGACAAACTGTGACACGAAGTTGCGGCCGAGTCGGTTATAGCGCAGCTAGCCATGAATTGTGAATCGATAAATTGATTCGTCTATAAAAATAAAATCTCTGAACGGAGCGTTTTCACGGAGCAGCCTCCGTTCTTTGGGATCTTCATCCCACAAGGTCGTAGATTGACAGTACGAGTCCACAATGTAGACGCGAGTTAGGTCATTAGAGTTTCATAACTACTCGAAATTAAGTTTCCGTTCTTGGCTCCTAGAGCACACGTTTCGTTACTCTCAGTACGATAGCACCCATCCAGGACTCTCCCGGCGCGCCCCGCTGCTTCCTTTTCGTCCACTCTTTCCCTCAAATGAGAGTCAGTTGGAAATTGCGTCATCCGTTTCTGCAAAATCCACCTGGATCAGTTCGTCCGTCAAGGAGAGATCTCCCACCAAAGTTCCAATTACGGAAACATCGCGCAAGAGTTGCGATGGGCATGCGCCTCCGCTAACGAAATGATTATTACTAGTGATGGGAATGATAAAATTCTTTCTCATGATCTTCAAGAAACTCCCCAATCAAATACTCCTAGGGCAAATATGTATATAAGTACTTTGCGAGTATTCAAGCTATATGAAACTTATTAACATTTGGTACTTTGAATTGCGTTAAATCCATAAACAATGGTTCAAAGTAGTGATGGGTACGATTCAATTCTTTCTCATTTTTTTCAAGTAATTAAGTAATAAAATATTTCTATGGAAAATATTTATATAAGTACTTTGTGAGTATTCAAATAATGAGACTTATTAACATTCGGTACTTCGAATTGTGTTAAATTTATAAACAATGGTTGAAAGTAGTGATGGGAATGATAAAATTCTTTCTCATAATCTTCAAGTAACTCCCCAATCAAATACTTCTATGGAAAATATTTATATAAGTACTTTGTAAGTATTCAAATAATGAGACTCATTAACATTTGGTACTTTGAATTGTGTTAAATCTTTAAACAATGGTTGAAAGTAGTGATGGGTACGATTCAATTCTTTCTCATGATTTTCAAGTATATCCCTAATTAAATACTAGTACCATAAAATATGCTGAATACAATTTTTCAGGTTGTTCCACAAGTAACTTTTCATATCTTTTGAAGGTACAATATTAAAATAAAATCACAACCATTTTATCACATGGTTGTCCTATGTATATTTCACTTAATTTTCTACACTCTATAGAATTATGTACAGAAATGAAATTCGTATTATTTATTATCGTTTCACAGGACCGCAATGGTATATTTAGTTAATTTATTTCTAGAGAAGCACTCTGAATAGTATATTAAATCCATGTTCCCGTATAAAAAAATAAAAATAAACCTCGTAAGTACTTCCGATTTTAGAGTCGATGTCGCATCGATGCCAAAAGCGGATCAGGCCTGGCTTGTACACGAAAATATCTCCTGTGAACTGTTCTTGTAACCATTGCATTTACATTTAGTAAATCAATGTGGATCGAGTTGAGGTCTTAATCCAAGGGTAAAGCTTATTTTTATCACTTCCAATATTGGAAACATTAAACAAAGATATGGAAACATAACAAAACTTGTGAATCACAATCAATACAATTCTCTCTCATGCATTTTTTATTTCAACAATTTTAATCAGTCAGAAATACGAAGTATTGTCAAATTCTTCGAATGTCTCCAAATTTTGTACTTCAACTATCAAGTTTGCCGAATAACCTCTTCTTTCAGGTTAGAACTGTACAATAAAAAAGAAGAGTTCCTTTTA
Source organism: Lasioglossum vierecki (assembly GCA_028455595.1). Classification (NCBI taxonomy): domain Eukaryota; kingdom Metazoa; phylum Arthropoda; class Insecta; order Hymenoptera; family Halictidae; genus Lasioglossum; species Lasioglossum vierecki. The sequence continues at coordinate 10,773,314 of CM052336.1, forward strand.
TGCAGTGTTTATGCCACTGATAAAAATGTATTTATTCTTTCAATCCTTTTGAATTTTTTAATTACCTGTTCCTTGTAATCGAGTTGGAGAATTTCTCTGGCATAAAGAGCAGCAGTCTAATAATAATGAATTGTCACAGTAAATATTATTATAACAGGCCGTGAATAGCGACACGGCACTTCGTCTTACTCGAGTTTTGCTCGGAATAAACAGTTCGGTGCTTGTCGCTTTGCTCGAGTCTCACTCGGTTCTGAGACTAAGCTCTGAAAGGGTTGAATACCGCGTGTATACACGTGCCCTTCACCGCACCATTTAGATCATGTTTCTGTCCATTGCTGGTTATTTTCACTTAGTTAGCAAATACATCGATCGATGAAACTCAGACAATATCGTGGCTTGATCAATATTTACCGCAAGTAGAAATAGATAGCAATAGTCAGACACAACGTTCACCTGTAATCCCTACCACGTGGAAGACTTTTGGAATAATCGTCTTCTCAATCCATGAAGTTCCAAGCAATGAAATAGAACACGTTATCTTTTTTACTATTTTCTGTTGAAAATCTGTCAATAGCAGGCGAACTTCGTATTTAAATTCAAATCGGTCCGCTGTTACCGAAATCGACGCCACTACTATTACGCGTTACCGCTTCGGGACAACCAATGAGGTTGCTCATTAGATTTTCATTTCTTCTTGTCGAATCAGATCACACATGTGTTATGTTGAAACGTATTACTTGAAGTCTATTTGTTACCTTAATGGATAGTTTATTGATCATTAAAGCATTGAGTTTAAGTGTGTCCAAGAACATTTGTGAGTGGCTTTCAATTAACTCCCAACATTTTCCTATTTTAACTGGAAAATTAAACATTTCTTCCGAATATCCCAGAATATTTCCATTCTCTATGATTCTTGAAATTTTATGGATATGAAATTGATATAATACCTCATACAATACCTAAATGTTTAGATGCGCCTCAGAGGGGACAACCTAGTGCAAATATTAATATTAATATTTATATATTAATAATTATATTAGTAACTATTTCAACTGGAAAATTAAACATTTCTTCCGAATATCCTAGAATATTTCCATTCTCTATGATTCTTGAAATTTTATGGATATGAAATTGGTATAATACCTCATAGAATACCTAAATGTTTAGTAGCGCCTCAGAGGGGACAACCTAGTGCAAATATTAATAACTATACATTAATAATTATATTAATTTCAATAACAGTTATTGAATAACTCCTTTCACAGAATCTTGAAATTATTCTTAAGTGGTCGAAGCAATACGTATTTTCAGATAACAATCAAATACCGTATTTATCACTAGGTATTGTACATAATAAATAACTGGGAATTAATTATGTAGGATTCGAGTGACCGGTCGGCCCTCGGCAACTTTTCTTTAATGAACCCATTAGAACGAAAGCCTGTCTGACAAGATGTTTGAACGTTATCTAGCGTTATCGACGAACTTGTTAGTAACATAATTACAATTAGCACGGGCGCCCGATGCGAAAGACAGAATTCTGCAGCCTAGGGAAATACGAGTCGAAGTAATTATCCGAATATCCCCGTCGCTGACTCCGTGGCGGAGGAAACTCCCGCAAGGGGAACCGCGGAAAATTTATCGATTATTCGGGGCCCTGATGAAGCTTTGAAAACAATCGGTTGCTGCAACTACGAGTCTACCTGACGCTCTCCTCTCCTCCTTCTCATCTCACTCTCTCTTTCTCTCTCTCTCTCTCTCTCTCTCTCTCTCTCTCTCTCTACGACCGGATGATCCATCAACTGTTCTAGTAATTAACGAGCTACTATCGAGCTTGTATCCGATTCGACGGCGACTAACCTGTCACTTAATTAATCATATTTCAATTAGAATTACGCTCACCGTTATTGCACGCGAAACTCACTATTCGGCGCAGAGATCGAAACCCTTGGCCAGTGTGTACTGATTGCGAATCCGTATATATTTCAGTCGAGATTCGGCTCCACACCGAAGGAACCTTTCGTTTATTTCATCCAGTGAATCCGTTCAATTATTACTAGACTGTGGATCTTTCTATATTTATACGTAGATTTCTAAAATACAGGAACACATGTATATAAATAAAGATTCATAATCATTTCATTTTTATTTGAGGAAGAATCTTTCAATCAACGACCGACATAATATTTGATTTTTCATAAAAAATGTAAATAAAGATCCGCTGTATAATTATTCTAGATACGTAATTTATTCAAAATTACGAATATTTTCGTTTATTTCGCCCAGTGATTCGTTAAATTATTACTAGACTGCGGATCTTTCCACATTTATACGTAGATTTCTAAAATACAGGAACACGTGTATATAAACAAAGATTGATAATCATTTAATTTTTATTTGGAGAAGAATCTTTCAATGGACGACCGAAATAATATTTAAATTTTCATAAAAAATGAAGTTAATAATGCTAAATAATAAAACCAAATAATAATAACCTAACAATGGAAGTAAAGATCCGCAGTATAATTATTTTAAATACGTAATTTATCCAAAATTATCAGTATTTCTATTGTTGGCCCGGCAAGAAAATAATTTCGGTATTTTAAGATGAAATAAGGAAGCTAATTTTTCTATTCAAGCAATGGACATTAACGAATAGAATATGAAGAAGAATTTTCCATTTTGTTCGATGATCTTTTGCTATCTTTCTGGTAGCTCATAAACGTCAAAATTTTCCCACAATTGGGTTTTATTTCACCTTAGGATACCGAAATTATTTTTTGCCAAGCCAATAGTATGCCGTGCATGGGTCTGGTACTGACAGGGAGAAAAGATTCCTCCCCTCATCTAGGGAGTCTAACAGACACAGATAATAGTAGCTAAGAGATTTCAAAAAAAAATTATTTCCACATTACCTGGTAAACTGATTCTCCTAACATTAAAAAGAAAAAGAACTCAAGTCTTCAGGTGGAATTTTGAACAAGTTGTCTGGTTTTAAAGGATGTCCGAATATTTTTCATACGTTGTACAAATGTCCCCGTGGATGAAAAATTTGTTTAAGTGGTATGATATTTAACAACTTGTTCGTACGTCGGCTACGGTATAGTTGTTCGTGTGGATTTGCGAAGGTTACGGTTGAATTGAGATAGGTACTAGTGATGTCTAGCTGCTCGATTTATGACGTACTCCTGTGATGTACGGTTATCACTGGTTTTTTCGCGTTATTCGTTGTCAAAGTTGGATAGGTCGGCAACAAATTTCGGTGCTACATGCTTGACGTTTGACGGGGCTGCGTACATTGTTTTTCATGCCTTGCAATTCGCGTATCCTACGTATCAATCTACCTCGCAATCATCGTATTGAGAGCCCGAAAAAAAGCATCGTCCTCGCACGGCAACCGAATATCGCAAATGTTTTTACAACACTCCAATGTCGTCGAATTTTCACGTAATTCAAATCGCCAAGTTAGATTTCAAGCATTAATCAGAACGATTACTTTGATCTTTATTTTCCGATTTGCAATGCGTACACGCATCAGGTTCCACGAAAAGTTTTGTTTGTTTTTCTTCTCGTTTTTCGAAGGGAAATTATTCAAACGTGCACGGAACAAAAATTGTTCGTTTTTTACGAGGTGAAATTCGCGAGCCGGTAAACCGGGACTACAGAGTGTTTTCGAAATTTTGCTGGTTTACGAGCATATATTCTCAGACCGGTATTATGTTGGCATTAGATTATTGCTGAAGCTCCGGAAGTGCATGAAAGTTGTTAAATTACGATAATTTATGAAAATGCATATTTTTTTAAGGAAAAACGAAATTGAAATAAAAGAGAATTGAATTTTACTTAGGAGTAGTTAAGTGTTGTTAACAAACAACTGTTATTAAAGTTTTCATTTTATTAATTTTGGATAAATTACGTGTTTAGAATAATTATACTGCGGATATTTACTTCCATTATTATTTGGTTTTATTATTTAGCATTATTAAGTTCATTTCTTATGAAAATTTAAATATTATTTCGGTCATTCATTGAAAGATTCTTCTCCAAATAAAAATTAAATGATTATCAACCTTTGTTCACATACACGTGTTCCTGTATTTTAGAAATCTACGTATAAATGTAGAAAGATCCGCAGTCTAGTAAGCATAAACGCGTCAAGTTTAAGTATTTATTTACCATCATCAACATATTAAGTGAAGTTATTTATTCAAATATCATAATTGACTCAAGCTCCAAAGAAAATGTCTAAAATTGATTTTGTAATATCCTTCATATCTGTCCAGACCAGAAATTGCAGTAGAAATAAGAAATCGAACGAAAGAGTACAAAACATACAAATACCATGAGAAGTTACCTAACCTGACATCACAAGTATGTGCTTCAATATCTTCAGCCATCTTTAAAAAAGCATGAAACGCATTACAAGGAAACATTTTCAGAGTAACTATTGATTTTATCTCACATGGCCATCTATAGATAATATTGAATGATGAAAATAGTACGTAACGGCGAGTGGTATAAATAAAAGTGCAACAACTAAAGTTGGAAGATAATCGATTTTCTGAAGACAGTCAAGGAGGTGTTTTCAGACGACTTTGCGCTACATCCATTTGTATTTTGAATCCTACAATAATTCGAACACATGATTTCGGAAATATTTGACAATTTCATATACACTTTCAGGACCTCAAATTATTTATTACTGAATAACAATACAGAGGATGCATTTTGCAGTTATATTCCACTAAATAACACATTTAATAGAATGGCTGAATATTTCTCAAATTGTACTGTTTTAAAAATTTACTTAGAAAAATCATTTTTATGTCGTTAAAAAAGAATAAGCTTGCTTATACTAATTTATTCATTATTTTGGGCATGCGTATGATCTTTTTGATAACTATATAGAAAAGGTCTGCGTACTCCGATTTTAATGAAATTTTAATATGATATAGATTTCGATATTTTGAACAACTTTTTCCTGTTCCAATATAGGGGGGTCGTTTTTAGTTTTCGAGATATTTGCAAAAACTATATTGCCGCGGAGCGTGCAGGAACAAGAAAAATTCAATACAGTATTCGCGATAGTTTTTTGCAAATATCTCAAAAACTAAAAGCAACCCCCCTATATTGAAACAGGAAAAAGTTGTTCAGAATGTGTTGCTGCATAACATATTAAAATTTCATCAAAATCGGAGTACGCAGACTCTCTTTTTATATAATTACCTTATTCTACTTTAGTTTTCAAAATTGTTGTATCTGCAATTCATATAAACACATAGGAAACTCGCACCATACATCAAATATACAAATTAATTCGACTAGCACAATTGCAGTCAATTTTGTTGAGAATATAATGCAGTTTAGTTTGTAAATAATTAATGCAGAAGGGGTTACGAATTAATTCGTACAGCTAATACGATCGACTAGTAGTGTAGACGGACGTCGAATGGTTTTAAAACGAAGAAACGGGCACACAGATTTATGGGATTGGTCAGGTTATTGTATCTAGGTGAACGAAGTTTTCTTGAGCCGAGCGTGAATACAATAGCTGACTGGATTTCGGATGTACGATTCAAATAATGTACGAGTGAATGCAGCACGTGAGTTGCATACGCACGATTGTTTCAATCGACGGGGATTGCGTGGTTTAGGGTTAGTTGTTGTTTAAAGGAGTGCCCTTCCGTTCCTTCGTGTTTCTTTGTCTTCGGAATTGCATTGCGGTGCCCCAAACCGATTTTTATTTTCAACGACTGCGGCTTGTCGTCTCTCATTTGTCCAACTTAATTTACCCCGCGCGTGTCAAATTAGCAGAACGACAAAAAATCAATACGATGGAAAGACAATTAAATCTGTAAATTTCTTTAACTCTCGCAAGGGAGGAATACCAAAGTCAGACCTTGTTTTCTCTCTGCTCAAACGTTTCCACACATACAGAAAATTCAATCTAGTAGCAGCGACAATTTTTTTGGAAATTAAAATCGAACGAGAGCCCCTTTCATGTATAAAGGGAAAAGTTGTTCAAAATGTCGAAATCTATAATATATTTATCAAAATCGGAGAGCAGTACTTCTTTGTAAATAATTACCGAAAATTCGAATTCAGATGGAATATTCATGGGCCTGAAAGATATATCTGAATGTCATTAAACAACGTAAAGACTTTCAAAAATTTTTTTTATATATTTACTTGGATAATTAATAATGATAATATTTGTATACAAGTTTCCTCACGATTTTGTTACATTGTACGTACGCGCAAGTTGACTCGCTGCCATGTTTCTAGATGGTATTAAAGGGTTGAATTTCGTCTAAAATTTAATAAAAGTGGATCATGGAGAATCTAATTTCAGCGTGTGATTGGATTGAGTATTGTCTGGCAAAGTAGCGTGGATGGTTTGAGGGAGGAGTCAATATGACAGAACGAATACCTTCCTTTCCCTACCCATGAATCTTCTCTTTCTACTGGTACATCCGTCTCTGTCTATTGATCGTCTTTGCGATTCGTCCCCTACATTGTGAATGCTGCCTAAAGCTACTCACTGTGCTTTGTTAGATAATAATATATAATGTGTTTTTGCTTGTGTACATTTCGGGACGTCTTCGTCATTTAAATGAAATTCTTGTTTAAGGCGTGGGTAGGTAGATCAGGAAGACAGATTTTTAAAAATATTCAAAATCAATAACGAAAGTGTGAGAAAAATTAGTAAATCAAATATGAACCACAGTAAAAACATTTAAAGGATTTAAAAATACTATTAGATTCAATTCGATAAAACTATTATATTAATTCTATACCCTTCAATTAATCCAAACAATTTTTATAGAAAGTATGAGAAAAATTAGTACATCAAACATGAACCACAGTAAAAACATTTAAAGGATTTAAAAATACTATTAGATCCAATTCGATAAAACTATTATATTAATTATCGTTCAATTAATCCAAACAATTTTTATTTTCCATAAAAATCCGCAATCTAATTAAAAATATTCCTTGAAGTGTTTTCCCGAGGATTAAATATAATTTAATTTGTCACATTCTTCGCTCTTGGGAATTCGAAAAGAACTATTTTTTAAGTTACGGTCACTGCGCAGCTTATGGTTTATCTATTCCCGATGATATTAGTAAACCTATTTCTCATCCTTAATCACCGGTTCTCCCACAAATGTAGTTTGTTCTTGCACATTAAGGTGTTGGACACATGTGGCGACTCGATTTAAACGATTCCGGTCCGGCAATTCGTGCGAAACACATGCCGCTCGTTTAGGTATTTTTCCTAATGAATGTCACCGGTGCAAGTCGAGAAATAAGTTCGTTCTACAACAAGTTTAATTGAGCCGCGCCCAACATGATGAGGGCGATTAGTATTGACCTCGTAGCATTGACCCACGGATAGTGCTCTCATCGGTGCCTTCATTTTCCATGCTAAACTTTGTAAAATTTCCATTATGAATGTTCCAGCTACCTAACTGCATTATTCAGAGAAGAATTTTTATTTCGCATAAAAATCTTAGGGATAATTGATAATGTAGTGATAATGTGGAAAGTGTGATACAATTCGGGAATAGATATTTATATTACGACTGCTGTTTCTTATTAGCAGAAATAGTAGTTTATAAACAAGTCGTATGCATTAGTTTGATTTTGTATTTACAAAATTTTAGAAACAGTTTTCTTATTGACTATGTTAGAAATACAATAAATTATGTCTTTGAAGTTTCAATCACTTCTTAATGTTTTTAATTTAAAAATTAGTAATTTACTATATAGTGATTCATGATCTAGCATACGTCTTTTTTTAAATATACTCCCGATAGAATAATAGTCGAACCTTTGTTAAGCACGCGCACTTTAAAATACGTCTGACTAATGCGTCGATGTATCACTGTCGTTTCTACTTATAAATATGTACGCCGTATGCTACTGTCTGTAATACGTAATGTTAACATTTTTTTAATCTGCTTTCGTTAATATTGATTATAGAAAACATTTAATAAGCTCCCAATGCTTTTTAATTTCTCGAAAATGTGAACGATATAATCTTATAATAATGTTACTATAAAAATTCCTCTTGTATTATGGAAATTATAAGATTGAATTTATTTAGACTTTTCAATGGTAGCGTCTTTGAAATTTTTATAATTCATTATTATTATGTTGAGTTTGTGATATTTATCGTTTGACATATTTCATATTTTAACCACACTATGCTATAAATAACAGGTAAAGTGTGAAGTTTCCTCTAAAATGCACTATATGACCCATATATTTTGATATTTTCTGCGCACATTTTTTTCCCAGCACAATTTATCCCTCGTCGAAGGGACATACAGCTTTTCCCGAATAATATATTCATTCTCTGCATAATAATTGTTATTTTCAATACGTGTCACCTATAAAAAGTTAGAGTATTCTGTTTATTGTTATATTTTTTGCTGACTGCGTGTTTCATATGCGATCGAATGATAGAAGCACGATGATCGATGTATTATACGAGTGTTTACTTAGTTCCTCGCTTTTATATTATGCCTATCGTGTTCGCCGTTCTAGTTTTGTTGGTGTGCTTTTGAATCCAAACTTTTGAGTACGATGCTCGTGAATGGTGCATTCAGCGATTGTGCATTTCCAGATTAGAAAATGCAGGAATTCACTAAATATAATCCCCCTTTCAACAGCAAAATTTAAATGCCTTTCTCTCGATATTTTATGCTTACACCAGTAAGTCGGAAACAATGCCCATCATTGTGATTTTCTCTCAGAAAATTATATTTTGAATTGCTCAATTTTAATCTTTAACTACTACCTTCATGCTTACTTGTAAATATTTAGAAATATAGGATATTGTAAAGGGAGTTCAATTCTTTAGCTGTAAGGCTGACTAAAGCAACGCTACTACTACTGTAACCGTTACACCTTTATTTTCGAACGAAATAAACTCTCGCCTCTTTTGCAATCAATACATCAGCATCCAAATAGATGTACACACAAAATAAATATAAATCGAAGACTGGAATTAAATATAATATTATAACATCGTCTTGTAACCAATGTTGTAACCGATACGGTAGCCAACTAAAAACCTGTAACAAATTGTAAGGAAATTTTCAGCCTATCATTGTGATTTTCTCTCTGAAAATTATATTTTGAATTGTTCAATTTTAAATTTCAATTACTACCTTCATGCTAGAGGGTGACAGACAGAATTATAATTCGTAAATATTGAGAAATATTAGAATAGACATTGTAAACGGAGTTCAATTTTTTGCGAAGAAATTCTATGCGACTAGGAAAAATGATTTTACACTTTTTAGTCCGTTTTTAAAAACGTGGTATTTTTAAAAAAATTATTTTTATTTTCACCTACGAAATGATCGAGTACAAAGCAGTTTCAACAATCGCAGCGTCGAAGAAATTCGCCCAGCAACGGTTTAGAAAGTCCAGTTGAAACGATATCGGTCGCGCGAAGTGGTGTGGAAAGATCTCATTTCCGCTCACGATTCGTCCGCAGAAAAATTAATTTTTGACCGCAGACGAGGATGGGTTGCGTGGATGTTGGCGCGTTAAGGAAACTCCGCAGAGCAGATCGGCGGTTCTCGCCAGTAACAGAATGCGGTTTTCGTCTTGTTTTTCCCTCTAGAATCTTCGGAGCCGGCGCGTAGTCCTTGCTAGCTATTCGTAACGGTGTCACAAAGCGCTTCTGGAAGAGAAGGGTGTTCGCCGTCTTCCTCCCTCGCTCATTCCACATTCTAGCGTCTCGGCGAATATCCGATTTCGCGTGCGCCTCTATTTTTACATTGAATCTTACAACATTTGTCATCGCCTCCGGTCCACCATTTACGGAAACCTCGAACACAAGTTCCTGATCCGTCGATCCGATCCATCGACGCACAACACAGCATCGTATTTGTTTCAATAACTTGGAATATATTCGTCCATTCTCGCTCGCGCATTTCATCCCCTCCGGTCTCATCCCCTAATTCGCATCTATTTCCAGCATCTCATCCAGCCGTCTCTCTTGGTCCAGCATTATCCCCGGCGTTTTTCTTCCCACTGTTCGCAGTCTCGTTTGATCTTTGTCTCTCGGTCGTTCCTCTCTCGCTTCGACTCGGGGGTCTATTCCGTCGTGTTTCCACCCTCCGCACTCGCCCCGAGTCATCATTTCTTCCTCTAGCCCCGTGAATTCCAAAGTCCTCCTGCTCCGCCGCAGCGGATCTTCGTCTCTTTCCAGCTCTGTCCCGATCCCCACTTCCCAACCCTTTTCTCTGACTTTATCTCTCTCATTCTCTCTATCTCTCTCTTACGTAGACCTCGACAGTCGGCGCCGTTCACACCAGGAAGATCTGTTCCCTTTCACCCTCGCCACATTCTGCGGACGTCTCTTTCCCACCAGCGCCCTCTCCCGTGTGCTTTGTTGGCCTGTGTAGCTGTCTCGATTCCACGTAGTCGTCGTGTCGCACGGCCTGGTCCTGCGCGATGGGGATGCTGCGAGATAATCGTTCCCCCTTCGTCCCTCCGGCAGAGCCGACCCCTTTCGGTTGCCCCCGCTCCGTGGAAAGCAGCAGTAAGAGCCAGGCCGCCGCCATAGCCGCTCCCCGGGCAACGATCCAGGAGAAACCGGCGTGCAATTCTCTTTTTCTTTTTTCCGTTTCCTCTGTAATTTCTCTCTCTCTCTCTAACTCCTCCACGATAGATCCGCGGAATTCGGCGATCCGCTACTGCCCCCGGTTACCGTAACGCTCTACATGCTACCGTAACGCTGATATCCGCGAGAATCCGCGTGTGCCGAACAGAGAGAGAGAGCGGGATCGAAGCTGTTATCCGCGACCTCTCGCTGGGACATAGAAACGAGCCGAGAAAATCCGCCGGCGGATCATGTGACGCGGACTCGTTTCGAACACGTTTCGTTCTGGCCGTTCGACGTGCCCCGATGACAGCGGTGAGCTCGCGGACGGTGCTGCTGACGACGTCCACGGAAACCCGGAACGTCTTCGATTCGGCTGCGTGAACTCGGAGCTAACCTCGATTCCTCGCTCGTCCACCACGATGTGAGACCCTATGATCGCTGAGAGAGAGAGAGGGAGACCAACGAGAGCTACAGACGTACCCTAGTCGTCGACATCCTTCTCCCGGGGCTGCGTCGATGTCCGAGGCTGTCGATGACGTCGTGAACCGTGCGAATACCGCCGATTATTCCGGCCGGACATCGCCGATCATCGGACTCCACTTTCGAGAGTAGCTATTCAAACCAATCCGGACCGATACAACCTCTCGACTATAATGGGACTATTCCCTAGACCCTGTGGAATTGACCTGATCAATCGTCACCAGGTGTGAGCCGTGAATCAACGATGGAACTGTCCGCGAAAGTCTCATGAAACTGATCCGGTCCTCGTAGAAATAGATCATCCGGATGTAGAGTGGTATGCACCCCGTGAAAGAAGTGGCACGCACGTGTCACATAAGCTGTGTTTGTGTGTCAGCTGCATTCGGTGTGACACAGGTTTAATTCTCGTTAAACCGGGAATTACGTTATGTGGTGCAACGTGCGATCGACTCCTCTCGAGGCTACGCGAAAGGATGCCCGCGGTGTTTGATAGAATTTCTAATTAAGCGAGACTCGTCCATACGGTCGACCCTACGAGGAAAGAGCGAATTGATCGCCGGAGAGCAAACACCGGATGGATAGTTTTGAAAGAGTGCGAAACCTCGAGGAAATATCCCCCTCCGAGATCGTGCAACTTTCCCCTATCGACGAGCAGCCCGTTGCGAAAAAGGGGAGCCGAGACCGGAAAGAGCGAGGGAGAGAGATAAGATAAAAGTTGATCGCGAGCAATTAGGTTGGTTTTTCTACCGCAACAGTCTCGCTAATGTCACGAGCCTCTCATCGAACGATCTAGCTGATCAGCTAGCATTGTCAGCACCTCGTCATCCGCATCGAACTCTACCAATTCTAGGATCGCTGGATTAACAGTCGTAGGGTATAGCTAACCACGTGACTAACGGTTGCACGATAGTAAAGCGACGGTTTACCAGCATCCCCTTTCGCAACATCCCTTATTTTCTAACACGACCTCGAGTTTTCTTCTTGCTGTTCCATCCGAGAAGTTGACGTGTTCCGGTGATCAGTGGGTGTTCAACGTTGAACGCGTTCATCCGGTTTTCGGTCCAATTCAAGGGTAACTCAACTTGTTGCGGAAGAACACTCGCACACACACAAGCAGAGAAGCAGGACGGGTTGGACGTGTGCTGAAGCGTGTCTTGCTCGCGGAGAACGTTCCCGTGCGAATATGTGGAGCTTGGTGTCGTCGTTGTCGTCGGTATCGTCGCGAGTCAAGGGACAATATACTTTTCTTCGGTGTGTTTCGTATAGACCAGACATCTGTGCCCACCTGATCGTCTTCGATCGTTCCAGCGTTTGATCGACGCTCTAACATACACACATATACAACGCTTCTCTCGAAACTCCTGGCTACTTGGACACCGCTGCTCAACTACACGAGGACCTAACGTGTGCTCCAGACATCAGTACGTATTCACTCAGCATGTGTCACGATCCTACTCTGTGTGCTCGTCTGTGCCTGATAAGATCATTTGGTACTTAGCAGCTCGTTACTGGCAGACGACTAGCGTCGAAGTCGTTTGACCTAACGACAGACGATGTGTAGACTAAGGATCTCAGGCACAACCTCGTACTCTTTTAAGGAGATCGGCCAGATCGAGTGTTCTGGTTCCGTAGCAATCTTTTAGATCTTTTAGAATATCAACGGGATTGTACTAGTTCTTTTTGTTCTTTCTTTTTACGAAACCAATCGACGCACCACGTCGTTTGACCTGATGACAGAAGATGTGTAGACTAAGGATCTTAGGCAACCTCGTACTCTTTTAAGGAGATCGGCCAGATCGAGTGTTCTGGTTCCGTAGCAATCTTTTAGATCTTTTAGAATATCATCGAGATCGTACTCGGTTTTTTTGTTCTTTCTTTTTACGAAACCAATCGACGCACCATGATATTTTTAGTTTCCACAATTCATGCCACTGGGATGTGCGTAGAATTTTCAACGGAAGTTTATTTTTGTGAAAGTTGTACGCTTTTGAATGAAAAGTTTTATTTACCATGGGAAAATACATCGTGAAAATTGTGAAAACGATACGTACTTTCTTTGGATTACGCGAGAAGAAGGATTGTATCAGAATTTTAAGTGAATCAGATTGTTTTGTAAAAGCTGTGCATAATGTGACGATTTTGTTTCTTGATTTTTGGAATTTTTTTTTGGAAAACCTATGCAACATATTAACATGATACTTGCAACTATATACTTGCCCTAGTTTCCAGAGTAATGACAAATTTTTTTGTTAAAAAAATACTAAAATTGGCTGCGGTACAGTATACGAAAGGTATATTGCTGGTTAACATGATATCTTAAAAAACAATGAATCAATTATGTATAGCTACAATCAGAACGAGAATGATGCCAAAATGAAATATTTTTTAGTTTCCACGCTCTTGCAAAGACAAAATTAAATTGAAAAATTGAATATTTCAAAGTGTGCTGCCATTTTTCACTTTTCAATACTTTTCTCTCATTTTAGTTGCAGTTATAACCACATTCATAATGAGTAAGAACAATTCTGGTTTTTTAGGTTCATACAAGCGGTTCGGCTGGAATCATGTCAACCAGCAATATACTATTTTTATGAAGAGCTGATTTTAATATACTGCAGCCAATTGTAAATATTTGTTAAAAAAGTTTTGGAATTATTCTTAAAAATATGAATAAGTATGCAGAAAAATAAATTTTATGTTAATACTTTTTACTGGATTTTCATAAAAAAATTGCAAATTTACACCCGTCACAGTAGAGGGCTCCTTGAAGAACAATCTTTTTTATTTCTTTTAAACTAAGATGGGCAACGAGTTGAATTTTTGTCTGCGGATCTATATGCAAAATAAAAATTGTCTGTATCAATTTCAAGCAGAGTTGGGCAAAAATTTTTATTTAAAAAAGATTTTTGCCCAATTCTGATTGCAAGAGTTCTATAGTAGAGCTTATCGTGCTTTAATAATTTTAATAGATTGAAAATAATATATTCGTATCAAATTGTCTTAATCTTTCATCTGTTTCAAAACACATCTACAAAACATGCATAGTTTGTTTTATTGTTTCGACAGAAAAAAAGTATGAAAAATTATGATAAAAATTCTGTTCGTAATTCTGAATTTTATCATTTGCACGAA
>CM052336.1:10787652-10817917 GCA_028455595.1 Lasioglossum vierecki
ATTTAATATAAATACAATGTGACGCGAAATAAATAATACAAAAGATTTCCATGCATCGAGACCGACCGCAAAATTAACATAGAATTTACAGCAGCATCGAGAAATGCGAAATGGTTAAACGAAGACCTGATCGATCACTAGCAATTATTTATTTACCAAATAACGTCCGTTCCCAAGGGTTGATTCTCGCGATTCAATCGCAGACGTTCGTGCGCCATAAATAAAGATCCTTAGTCCGGGTGGTGATAAATGAAAATTGGACAGGCCGTGCGAGCGGTTTCGTGTACCAACAAATGATACGTTAGCCGCGGCGGAATTTCGGTGAAAAGTGGAAATGAAAAACGAGCAACAAGCAAGGAATTATGTCGACATAATAAACGAGCATCGCGCTCGGCGATTGGAGGAGCGGGAGCGTCTAACCGAATGAAAAAGACCCTTGGAACCTGTAGAAATGAGATTTCGCCCTGGCACGGCAGCTCTTAGGCCGGGTCTGCGCCTTTCGTGGAAAATTGCGCGCAGACCAGTGCGCGCACTGTGCTCACGACAGAGTGTCTTATGCGCTAAACGACGCGCGCCGGAAACGGCACTTCAGAGCCACGAAAAACGGTCGATTTTTACGAGCTTCCGCGCCCCGAGATCCGCGAATATTCGCCAAGCAGGCCAATCCTCGCACGGTCGCAAACAAGCGAACTTCGTGTATACAGAATAGGAGGAACATCAAATACCGGACACAAGGTTTTCTTAATTTAACACTAAGGCCCTCTAACAGTTCTCTGAATCACGATCGACAATTGTTTTAAACTATAATTAATGTTATCGGCGCACTGGTTCGATCCATTGGAACATAAGCAAATTTGCAAAAATATCACATGAAATTTAATTCAACGTTTCGGTCTCAATCTAGACCATTTTCAAGAATAGAAAATTTCTGTATTGCGTCTGTAAGAGTTAATCAAAGATATTTTTTTGTATAAATTATAGAACGGTTAGGGAAACGCGTTTTCACACAAATAGAGAATAAAAACGGATTTGGGCTAAAAAAAAATGTGTAAAGACCCACATGCTTATAAGAAAAGGTATTAATTTACATTCTTAAAGATTACGGAACAACATGTTGGTTCTATGCCGGTGACAAGTGGACTGCGTAAACCTTGAAGATTTGAATCGAGAACGGATTGCAAACCTCAGGTCTCTGTATTGGCCAATTCGGTAAATGGCGACAATTATGACTCTTTTGAACTCACTCAAACACAGCTGCAGTTGTTGAAATACCAGTATGAGTATTGGTACTAAATTAATCGACATTCAAAATGCTTTTTATTGAGAAAAATAAAATTTAATTAAATGGAGAGTGATTCATCATAAAACATTACTGTCTCAGTAATGTTGCGTAACATTCATGTATCGAAGGTGTTTCATACCTAAGATTTACGCTTTGGTGTTTAATTAAAAATTAATTAATTAATTAAATTGAATTAAATTTCATGTGATATTTTTGCAAATTTGCTTATGTTCCAATGGATCGAACCAGTGCGCCGATAACATTAATTGTAGACTAAGGCCCTCTGTTCACGGCCGTAGACGCGTACGCGACAAAATATCGATTGTTGTACGATTTATTGCGACGACCAATGTAAAATAATTGACAGCAAAGAAAAAGAATAGAATAACAGAAAAAGAATAACAAAGAAAAAGAATAAGAATAAGAACAAAAAGAAGAAAAAGAATAACAGCAAAGAAAGATGCCGAATTATATTAGATAATTATATTAGATGTATGAATTATATTCATACCTGTAACGTGGTTTCTAGAAAAACCTAATATAAGTATATTGGAAGTATGAAACATTTATAATATGAAGCATAAATGTGAATAAATAAAGAGGAATTTTCAAGCAAAGACATTTAGATTTAAATTATCTGAAAAACTTCTAAATATTAGTTTAAGACAATCAAATTTAAAGAATTAATTAGAAAATCATCAATTTAAAGTTTTCATCGGGCTCATTGTGGACGGTTCTACGCCGTATGAAAATTAAAAAGAAATATTTCACTAATTAGATTGCGGATTATATTAAATATTAAACGCGCGGTGCAAAGGCAACTACATATATTTCGTCTCGTATAAAAATTAGTTTACGGATAATTAAAACAATGTATGATCCGTTTCTCCATTCATTTCGTGCACGATGTGATTTCGACATTACCTCTACGCATAATTGAATAATTATATCGAAATTTTGTGTATAATTTATAATTATAATTCATAATAACTTATATTGAAATAATTACGTTATTTCGCATTTAAATTATGCTGCGGAGACTCTACGTTTCGCTTTACAACGATATTATAAGCCCAGTTGATGAATTTTCTTATTTTTAAAATAATATTACTTTTAACTCTAATTCATAACTCTAATGTGAACAAACAAATTACTTTATTTCTTTAATTTTATTATTTTCTTATTATTGATCATATTATGAGTCCTGTTCGATCAATCTGGAACTAACAATTTGTTGGTCTGTGTGATCCTATAAAAAAGGCGATTCTATTTGGATTTCACTCTTACATTTTCCATTTATCGTGTTAATAAATTTCGTTTCACCAACTGATTTTTGCTTTTCACATTGTAAGTAATTCTCTGAAAATCTTTTAATAATTACTACATCGAGTGAATGATATAAAGCAATGATGGAAACTCCATTAACGCTATATATTTGCGACATTGTTTTGTCAGTGACCGTTCGAATTTTTAATCGAATCTCCTCGCGGTTACAAGAGCCGATGATTGACCTGTCACGAAGCGCAATTACCTGCATTGTCACTCACGAAATTAATTTTAGATTGAACAGCGGAAACGTACGGAACCGTAAATAATAGTTTAAAACAGCCCATACAAGTGTGTAGAAACGCGGTGTCCGCTGAAAGACAATAGACGAGCATGCATTATATTATGTTATATGTATTATGCAAACACACGTTACAATACGTGACAGATTTGCATTAGAATCTTTACCGTTCAGACGGTGAAATGTCAAATGGTTGTACCTACAATTTTAGGTATTTTACAATCACTAAAATAGCAAATTATCTAATATTGAAAGCAAGAAAGTAATTTCGGTATTTTAAAGTGAAGTGAAACCGAATTTCTTTATTTAAGCGACGAACTTTAATCGATAAAATAATTTCTTATTTCCTCTTTCTGGCAAAATATCACCGAACAAAAGGGAAAATATCTTGTTCATGAAAGTTCATTACTTGAATAAAAAAATTCGACTTCATTTCACTTTAAAATACCAAACTTTATTTCTTGCCAATCCAATATAGTAACAGTACTGTTTTTTATAATTATTATTGCTATTCAAATGTCTACAATTTTTAGAGAACAGGAAATTTAGTATCAAAACTCTTGTTATGTTAATTAGTGTAATTCATATATGAACAATTTTTCGAGCCATGGAAATTTAGGATAGATTATCAGGCTTTACAATGAGTCCAAATTTATTAGTGTACTATTTGTATTAACGAAATTATTGCTGTTTAAATATGCACAATTTTTAGAGAACAGGAAAGTATTAAAACTCTTGTTGTGTTAATTAGTATAGTTTATATATGAATAATTTCTCGAGCCATAGAAATTTAGGAGAAATTATCAGGCTTTGCAATGAGTTCAAATTTATTAGTTTACTATTTTTATTAACGAAATTATTGATATTTAAATGTCCACAATTTTTAGAGAACAGGGAAGTATTAAAACTCTTGTTGTGTTAATTAGTATAGTTCATATATGAACAATTTTTCGAGCCATGGAAATTTAGGATAGATTATCAGGCTTTACAATGAGTCCAAATTTATTAGTGTTCTATTTGTATTAACGAAATTATTGCTGTTTAAATATGCACAATTTTTAGAGAATAGGAAAGTATTAAAACTCTTGTTGTGTTAATTAGTATAGTTGATACATGAACAATTTTTCGAGCCATGGAAATTTTAGGATAGATTATGAAACATAGAGGCTTCAGGCTTTGATATTCGTCCAAGTTTGTTGTCCTACTACTATCTTTCGCGAAGTTATTCGTGTGAAATGTAGCTCGAAAAATTGGACGCTGCATTTTCCACGATGGATCGACGTCACAGTAATTTTGCAGTGAGAAAATTGGACCATAATGTGAAATCGAATAGTTCATTAATCTTGCCGAGGACAGAGTAAAAGGGATCAATGATCTAAGTGAACGGAAATCTGATCAACGATTCTCTCGTATGCAGCAGTTTGCCTACTAACCGTAGCCACGTGTCTCCTATGAAGAACTGCGAGATTATCATTCTAGATTGCATGTCGCTAGATCGTAAGCTATTACATAGTGGATGCCAATTTGAACGTAACGAACAGAGGAATACGATTTCACGCGTTTTATTCGAAGTATGCGCAGATAACTCGAGAAAACAGACTGCTCGAGATATTTGATAAAGCGACGAGGAGCACTTGCATATTTTTCGATCTTACTCATGCAGATCCTTGTATTCTCGTGTAATTATTCATGTGACTGATAAAGTTTTCACGCAGAGTGTCCCATTATGTATATCTAGCTACTTTACATAATTAGGGGCATTGGGTGCAAGGAATATGTATGAAAATATTCGTAAAAATTATGTAGAAAGACTTGTACGATTTATTTGAGATAATTAACAACATAATAAAATATATGAAATTATGATTTAAACATGTTTCTAATTTTATATGCCATATTATAATTCTTTTGTTTTTCTTTTAGACGCAATATATGTTTTCTTTATGAAAATGATCCACATAGGGATCGAAACGTCGAGATACATGTTTAAATAATTGCACATTTGCTGTTTGCGTTAAACTGATCGAACCTGCGCCGAAATCATAATTTCATATTCACTTTCCGATCGAGAAACAAACTTCACCTTTATAATAAAATATAGACAGTTATCTGAAACATTAACTGTGCTGATGTATATCAACATTTTCTATTAAAACTTTTGATGACTGGCATTTTTGATGTTCGAAATTTTAATGTTTATTAAAATGTCTTTATTACTGTCGTTACGGTTACAGAGATGAAAGAGATTGTTGAAATATTCAGTGAAAGAATTATGTTTCATTGATCTATGTTAATTTCCGAATTTTTTTATATTTATTCCTCTACTGTTTTCTAGAAATATTTCTTTCGTTTGCAACAATACCGATTTGTAAAAGCATTGAGCCATTTAATTTCGTACTGGTTGGCCAATGGTATAACCGGATTATTATTTCAACAAAGGAAATATACCAGAATAAAAATTGATGGGATACATGGGATGTTGGAGACAGGAGGACAAGGGTGAAAGCGTTGTCAAAGGAATAACACAGTTTATTTATAACAATATTTCCGTAATGAATATACTTGTACGAGTAGCAAAAAAATTATCGGGAGATTTATCAATTTGTGATGGTGCTCGAACAGATAAAAAGAGTTGCGTAAAAAGGTTACGTGAAATTTCATGCAAAGTTAATGTCATATAAAGAATGAAAATTTAAATATCCTCCGCAGGATAGTATTGACCCGAATACAGTGTGACGGTTAAAAATGGCGGTCAATATCGGAGAACGGGTCGTATTGTAATGTCTGAGCTGTGCTAGTTTTTGATTTCTTCAGGAGTGAATATTCAATGCATCTGAACGTATAGGATTATTTATTGACACATTTACCAGTACATATTATTTATGTACCACATTTAGTAAAACTAATTATTGCTTCATTGTTTCAATGATTTATAGAAAAAATGGTTGAAAAAATTTTTTATTGTCAATCATCGTGCAATGGAAGTATTTCTTATCTATAATTTGCAGAGTGTTAATCTTTATACGTTTATAGCAAAATTGAGTGGATGAAATTCGAAATTGTTGGAGAATTTAAAAAATCGAAGATGTCTCAATATACATATGATTCCTCTTCTATTAAAATCATTAAGAGAAGAAATAACATTCAATTTATAGGTAATTATACAGAAAAGATCTGCGTACTTCGATTTTGACGAAATTTTAATATGTTATACAGCAACACATTCGCAACAACTTTTTCCTTTTCCCATACAGAGGGCTCGCTTTTAGTTTTTGAGATATTTGTAAAAATTTTTCTCATAAATGCGTAAAATAACAGATTAATGGTTCATCCTGTACATTGCAAACAATAAAGTTTAAAAGTCCAAAGGATCCGCCATTTTCGCAGAATCTCTATCCATCATTTCCAGTTGCCATGACAGACGATTAGTAGCAGAATTTCCACGGCCTAATTAATTATTAACTCTTACTTATTAACTATTAACTTCTTAATTATTAACATTCTATTTGGTTGACACCAATATTGTATTCAGCATTTGGTTGATGCATTTGGTAGGATAGATTGTTCTTACCGCGCGGAATTGTTCAGGAATCTAATTGTACAATGTGAACATATTAAACAACAATGGTTTCAATCATTTCACGGAGCTGTGTGAATATGTTGAGTTTATTTCAGAAACAATGGAGGCGCACACATTATGTTGTATTATGCAAACACACATCATGATGATTGACAGGTTCCTGTACGATTCGCATCATTTGCGTATTGAATTTTCAAACTACATATGACGTTTCTCGCGTCTGTGTCTGCGGTTCATCTCGTAAGCTAACAGATCATTTGTACAACTGGATATTTTAGCCGGTCATACGTAGATAAATTGCTCTAGATGGTCTCGGTCATCAGACACTGATGGCGAAAAATTCGGAAACACTGAAATTGCATTGAAACTACAAATACCGACAAAAGTTTCACCATTTTATGAAAGACATATCTAAACTAATAGTGGTCTTGTAATTTACAATTTTAATTATATTAACCTAAAACGAGAATACGTTGCAGAGACAAATCTCAAAATTATACAACTACAACGAGTAGAATTATACATAATTGTTTTTTATTTTTTACAGTAGTCTATTGTGACTTTTCCGTTTAAGATGACATTTTTTATTGTAGACTTTTTAATAAAGGAACGTTTAAGAACTCTTCTAAAAAATGGCTTAATGCAACAGGTATTTTGCAATATAATAAAAGCTCCATAATAAATTGCGAGATCAAAGTATAAATTATAAATTACAATATCAAAATAAATGTATATATTTATGAAATAATCTATGTACATATTCTTTGATATTGTAATTTATAATTTTAATTTGAACTTTTCTCAAATAATTTTCTTTTCTTTTTTAACAAATGTCATCTGAAACGGAGAAGTTCCAACAGAATTTTGTAAGAAATAAGAGATAATTGTTTATAATTCTACTCATTCTAGTTGTATCATTCCAGATTTGTTTTTGCAACGTATTTAGTAAGTTGTTTGAAAGTTGTGGACAAGGATAAGGCGTTCACGTTTGACATTAATGCTTCGTGTAGCTATTGTAGACGGTATTACGATAAAGGAGGGAACTAACCAATAAATGGTATTTGTACAGTCGGGTGAAATATCAGAAAATAGCATCGTCGGTCGAAGAAGTTCAAGGAAAATCGTTTTATCTCCTCGAATAAAAGTCAAAGAAGGCCTGTTCCACTGAATGGACAAAGGTTACTTGCAAATCTAACGAGGTCAAACTGGCTACAAAATTGCAGAATGTACTTTTAAACAACAACGAATACGACATGCTTCCCAATAAAACAAATAGGACAAGATTTTTAAAATAATTTATAAAATTATTGTAACGAAATTATTAAATATAGAAGGAATACTAATACATTTATTTCCATATACTGTGAAACAAATAAAAAATTGTCTACGTTAATTGCAAAATACAGAATCTACACGAACATAAATAGTTTTCACGTTTCGCTATCATGTCTATGGAAAAATTGATTGAATTTGTTGTAGTAAATTTAATTTGAAAAAATATTGCATCCACGAATCTCGCTTTCGTATCGAGAACGTCGCAACTATGTTTTTGGAGGGGTTTCCTTATCAACCCGGAAATTTCTATACAATAAACAAAAATTGTTGTCACCGTTGTTTATACAGATGTTCGATGGAATATATTTTGTTTTCTAAACTTGCACCAAATACAAATATTAGTGTGCAGGGACGCGTCTATGAGAACGGGCAAAAAACAGTGGAGCAAACACGATTGGTTTCTATTTTTCTTTTCGTAGAGCGGCCGCCACAGTGTAAAATTAAACAAACGTAATCAAATGAAGCTATGCGCACGAACGATTTTTCAGCCGTTCAGTTTCAATCATGCGTGTTCATTCCTAACCGTTACAATTGCTTCGGACGACTATATTGGCTGACAATTTAACACGTTTGCTCGTTTCTTTCACAACCACAATCTTTCGTGACATTTATTTTCTATATGTTCTTGCTTGAAATTAAAATGACGCGATATTTACGAAATCTGATAAATACTAAGTTTTATAATTAATAACGGTACGTTATACTTCATCTATCCAAACTACTACTAAAGGAAATAAAATAATTTTTTATTAAGTCCAATTTCTTCGCGTTTTCCAACAAAGGTTATAGTTTACAAGGGTAGAAAATGTATCGACCATGTATTGTTTCATAAAAATTACAAGACTGTTTTTATTTAGACTTTTCACAATTTTTATAATGACACGTGCTCGAATGAAGAAATTTATTGAATAATTTCGAAAGAGAGAAAGCATCTTTATAATTATTATTATTAATTATTTATTTAATGTTGCTTTAACATCAAAGGTCATTAGCAACACGGTACATTTTCTTACAATATTTTGTACATCTTAGTATCTTTGATATATTGAGCAAGACCTAACAGAATGGGTAAAGATCTAGGCAGTTTGGCATTTTTCCTTTCATTATCATATTTTTTGCATTCCAGTATAAGGTGATTTATATTAATTGGTACTTTACATATATCTTTACATATATATGTAATAATTAAAAAATAAACAATGTGTTAGTGTTGAACTTAAAATAGTTATAATTGAACTTCTGTAAGAAATGAATAAACTGAAAATTTTAATTATACGACTGATATTTAATTAGGCTACAAAACGAAATGCAATCGAAGAAACACCCAAACATTTGTGCCAATCGATTAAATTGTCGCATACCTACGAAAATCGCAATCTTCTCAATTTCCTATATCAACGAATATTTCATTGTCTGAAATAGTTCACTGTTTACGAGATCTATCCCTGAATGCTCATTATAAATAGAATGTACATATGTACCTCGCTGGTATTCATATTTTGTTCACGGTTCGCAATGGAATTTCGTGCTACATTAGGGAAATAGTATTCACAATGGTGTCGCCTTCTTCCTCTCTAGCATCGCGAAGCTGATTTTCGACGCTCCACAGTGAACGCAATCAAGACGAAAGAACGAGACGTGTGCCGGTATTACTTCAAGAGCATTACGAGATACCAGTCGCGAATATTTCAGATGCAATCGCGGAGAAATATCGTATATCGATTGCTGTTTTCGTAACCAGTTTATTACCGGTTCATTTGTCCCAAGTTCTATCACCTTTGTCTCTTTCAATCCAGCATATCGGAGACTAGACTGTAAATACACAATTTACGCTGTTCTTGTGTAAAAACGTGTACGTTAACGAAAATTAATAGTATTTTTCTTAGCCTGCTTTATTACCGGTACACTTGTTCTAAATCTTAGAACAAGAGGATACAATAAGAGGACATTAAGAGGACTCAATATTACAAAATTAAACTGCGGATAATTCATGCAAAATAAAAATTGTTTGCGTCGATTGCAAGAAATAGAAAATAAATTGGTAATTATACAGAAAAGGTCCGCGTACTCCGTTTTTGATGAAATTTTAATATGTTATAGATTTCGACATTGTGAACAACTTTTTCCTTTTCCAATATAGGGGGGTCGCTTTTAGTTTTCGAGATATTTGCAGAAGACTATACTGCCGCGCAGGAATACGAAAAATTTAATACAGTATTCGCGATAGTTTTTTGCAAATATCTTAAAAACTAAAAGCGAAAAAGTTGTTCAGAACGTGTTGCTGCATAACATATTAAAAATTCATCAAAATCAGAGTGCGGAGATCTTTTCTATATAATTACTCAAATTTTCTTAAACCACTCTAAGGCTTCTTACAGAACATTATAACTACCAGTAGTTATCATATTAATAGAAATTGCAGCAAAATTATTGTTTGTAATTGCTTTCTACTGATTCTGTTAAACAACAGATACTTAATAGCAAATTCTAATTTTGGTAATATCTGTGCGAAGCTACCAGTAGTTACTATATCATTCGAAATCGCAGTAAAATTCTTGTTTACAAGCATCGTGTTCGACAGAAAGCAAAAAAGTGCCAAGGGATGTCGCAAACAAACAGTTTTCGAGGATACGTTGATAAAGTTTTGACAATAGTTTCCGCAGCCATGTGTGCGCCAGCTACCACTAACACTGTTGAAATTCTGCCACATCTTGCCATCCAACCAGTAGTAGTATAACAGTGTGGTTGCACCGACATGAACGTCGTTTCAAAGGGGAAGGAACTGTGCAAGGTACATCGCTTGAAAACAAGTCCGAACCGAGTGACTATTGTTTTCGTAACCAACTCGCAAGTCTTCGGAATAGAAAAAGTAACTTATGTATGAACTCAGTAAATTTGCAACCGAGAGTTATCGCAAAAGTCATCGAACCAGTAAATCCCATTAATTTAGAATATTTAGTACATGGTACGTCGAAGCTGGAGAGAACTGTTTTCATACGAAATTTAACAATAATATTTTTGCTCTCCAACTAGTTTGCGCATACACGATTTCCTTCCTGCGTTTTACCCGTGGAATACTTTATGCACTGAAACATTCTTAGCTGTTTTCGATGCTTTTTCTTTCACTGTTTGTGCACTCTTGCAGTATAGTTTGCGCATAATTTTAATTACACTGTTTCATACCAATTTTAATTTTTGTTTTTCATACGTTTTGGTTCAGGACGATTTTGGTAACTTCGAAGAAGTTGAATTTTTGAATTCCGAGAATTGTTTCTGCTCCAACTGTAAAATATCAAATTTCAGAATGAATAAAACAAATAGAAACATTAAGCACATTTTTCAAAGAGTTACATTTTTGAGATTCAGGAATTGTTTCTGCTCTAACAGTAAAAATATTATATTGTAGAAAAACTAAAGTAAATAAAACCATCACTTTTGAAAAAGTCAAATTTTCGAGATTTAGGAATTGTTTCCGTTCCAACTGTAAAATATCAAATTTTAGAATGACTGAAATGAATAAAAATATCAAGCACAGTTTTCTTCAAGCGTTTACGGAGATCAAGCAAAAATAATTTTTAATGCGAAGAAATTTATTGAATAATTTCTAATGGAGAAGCATCTTAATAATTTCAATAATTAAAATATAAACAATGTGAAGTGTCGTGTCAAGATGTTCAGCAAACCTTTAGTTTCACCTGCTAGCAATAATAACAAGTTTCGAACACTAAAAACAAACAAGGTGAACTTATGAAATAACCATTTTTCTATTCTAGTCTGCCGCTCTTAGATCACGGAAAGCGGTGAACGCTTGTTCCGAGCATTATATATTTAAATATCGAATATAATACTAGCAGATGCGCATATTGTATGCATAAAATATTGCGGGCCGCTCGCCTGTAAACAGCTTTACATTTTTTCCCGCAGCGATTCATGGATTATAATTCACGCGCAGTGTAATCTTGCATTCGGTAAATAAGTTTCGCTGGGATTTACGGTAACCGTGTGTAACGAATCTGTATTTTTCATGGGATCGCCGCGATCTCGACGAACAAAACGTCCGCGCGTTATATAGCTTCTCGGCCGATGCCTCATGTTCGCGGCATTATCTCGTTTTATTCGCGCACCGCAACCCTCTTTCGTCGGTATCATTTATCGACAGGCTTTATGATGTCGCGGCCGAGTCGGGTTTACCGTGTGAAATATTCGCCGCAATTGGCCGACCGAACTTTAAGTCGAATTTGAATTTCAAAACAATCTCGACGTCAGAAAAAGTGGACCAATTCTCAGATCCATGGATCTTCATTCTCGAGCGAGAAGTAGACATAAAAAATATTTGAATATTTCCGATTCTCAAGAAATCGTCAATATTTGAACTGTGATAGTTGCGTTAAAAATAAAAAAAGAATAGAATACTAAATTTCAATCATTCAAATTTATCAAAATCATTCTTTTTCCTCTATGCCCGAGGTTATTAAACTTGTGTTTTTTATTGTTTAATTTAAACTTATGTAATCCGAGGCCACCCTTTTGAACAACATTTTTTTGTGGACCCCATCCCAAACCTGGCCATTTTATTTATATAATTTAATAATCAATTTTATTCAAATTTAGTTACTTGAATAAAAGCGAAAATTTGGGGATGTAGAGTTAATGTCAAGATTGTTTCGCGGATCCCTGGGCGTCTAATAATTAATAAATTAATACTAAATTACTGTTTAAAATGTAACATATGCAACACAGTTGTGAGAAATAGTATTTGCAAATATTTGAATTTTTTTACTTGAAATATTTTTTAATCTTCCCACCCTCCTACATTCCACAGGAATTTGGTAGGGAGGATGCAGGAGTAGGGAGAGAAGTCTACGTGGATTGTCTCTATAAAGACGAACCTTCCTTACACTAATAATTAAACGATAATAATAAATTAAGTTTTATTAACTAACAATAAGGACTAAGTTCAGCACTGAGACTTTGTAATTTCTGTATTATCCGAACAATCATGTTCCACTAATTAGCATAGATAATCGAAGTTCTACTGTATTATAATTTCATTTCAAAGTTCGAAAGTTTCTTTACTAGATCCTTATGCAAAATAAAAATTGTCTCTTATAATTCTGAGAAACTGTTTTCTTTTTTAATAATTCCAATATGTTGGAAATATTTTAAATTTATTTTTTAATATTTTGTATTCCATACACCCATTTCATAAATGTATGATATCCTCGGTCTATTAATCAGCCATCAGAAAATACAAAATTTAATTTTTATGAGAATATAACCCATTTAGATCCATTTGAAAAATGATAGTAATGTGCTATCGTTAACTCGTATCGAATCAAACTCTCGTAAGCCGAATCACATACTAGTTTCTCCATTATATGTTATAGTTTGAAGTAATCATGAAAAGCTTATTACCTTATAATCTCTTTCGTCGCTTTAATTTTCTCGTTAACTAAAACGTAATTTGAACGACACGCTTTTCTCTTGGAAAGAGTACGCAACTTAGGCGAAACACGTATCTCGCGTTGGACTCTCGTTGGCCTTTCTCGACGGAAAACTCATCGAAAAGTGGCTAATTTTCTGTAAAGCTGCCATTACGTTTAAATTCGTTTTCCCAGGTTCATTAACATTAGCGATAAGGCATTACGAACGAATGGCTATTTCGCGAGGTAAATAGGAAACTGAGATAATATTTTCTGGCACGAGTCTGATTGTATTGTTTGCTCCAAAGAAAATGTCTAAATGGACTTACTGTAGTCAGGTTTTTAAAAATGTGCTTAGCTATTTCTTATTTTATCTAAAATTAATGCAAAGAACTGTCTTTTAAAGTTCATTTTAAATAAAAGTCTTAAAATCACAGAGTCGCTGATAACAAAATTCAACGATAAACACGAAGGGTCAATAATTAGTGTAAATATTTATCTGTTTTTTCTTGTTTTTTATTATTTTATATATATATATATTTTATTATTTTATTTATCTGTTTTTTCATTATTTCGTAAAATAATTTATCCAAAAATCGAAAAGAATTCGTTTCTACTCATTTCATCTCCTACAAAAGTTTTACACCAATTCGTAATTCATGTATTACGCTCTGCTTCACGTAACCAATGGATTTATTAGCAATAAATTCCGGATTATAAAAAGTTTTATATTGATTTCTCTTTGAAGCTATAGAAGCATAATTCGACGAAATAAATGCGTCAACGTCGTGGAACAATGGAAATGAATGCAGGAAAAATCAATGCGCTTGAAATGCATTTTTATTACACAAATTTGAAAGGTTCGATTTATGAAAGCAATCCAATGAGAATTTTGCAGAAGTTGTCCAAAATAATTTATCATTTGTATAATCGTTGTGACCGTGATCGAAACTATTCGCAACAGAATAAACGTTTCAGAATTTCATATTTTACGCTATTCACGAGTGAACCACAGAAACTCCACCCCACTGTTGATTATGCGATTTTTACGTTCCGATAATACGTATGGTTCGGTTTGGTGGGTCGGTTCGTAGGATAAGTGTCGATTTAGAGACCCTCCACTATAAACTGGCGCAATAAAAAATTGAAATGCTGCTGGTGAATTCGATTGAATATAATGCACGTTTCATGATGCGTCGGTTACCACCGAAGCATGTATAGTTCGAAATCTACGAGGCTTTATTCTCCTTTATGGCGTTCAAAAGGTATCCAATTTTAACTGTTCAACCATCAAATTTTCGCCAAGTCGACATTTAATATGTTCGCTATCAGCATTTGTTTCGCTGTCTGTTTGTCGAAGCATGTCGTATTTCAGTAGGTTTTGTTACGTTTATTTATAACTAGCTCACCCGACAGACGTTATCATGTCCAAATTTCTATAAATGTGTTCGTTTTACAGACGTCGATAATGTAAATTCCTACTGAAATATTGATTAAAAACTGTGACATTCCTTTGTTTGTTGCATTGAAATATGTTTCAAAAAGCACTTTTAGTTTTTCACGAATTTTCCATTTTTCTGGGCAACTTTTCCAATTTTTTTCTCTAAAACTTTATTTGGGTAAACCTTACATTTAGGGGAGGCTGCTCCGATGACCTTGACCTTCACATATGTTGTCAAGGACAACATTCTGAACAACTTTTGTCATTACAACTACCCGGTGCTCGGTTTTCGTTTTCGAGATGATTGCAAAAAACTATTGCTAGTACCAGGAGTAGTCTTTTAAAATTGAAAGCTTACCCTATATACATGCATTACTCTATATAGAGTGAAACCGACCCTGTTTTCTCTATCATCTACACACGTGTTTACAAAAATAGTAAATTGACGCTGTGTCGGGACAGTCTTCCGTTGCCACGGAGCATGCGCAAATACGGAAAATTCAATTTAGTACTAGCAACAGTTTTTTGCAATTATCTCGAGAACTAAGACCGAGCACCGGGTAGTTGTAATGACAAAAGTTGTTCAGAATATTGTCCTTAACAACCAACATCAAGGTCAAGGTCATTGGAGTTGCCTCCCCTAAACGTAAGATTAACCCTTATTCGGACTATTACGAACATTTAAAACAAAAATAAGCCAAATCGGTCCAGTCGTTCTTAAGTGATGCGCTTACCAACGAACAGCATTTGATTTTCATTTATACAGACAGATAAATTAATCGTCCATAAAGAAACTTGCAAGCTAGATGTAATAAATAAAATAGGATTCCAAAGGAATTAAATAAAATTTTCTAAAAAATTGCAAATGATCATCAGTTTTGGAATCCTATAAGTGAGTAAGTATGAGTTTGTATGAATTAGTACTACATTAAATTAGTAATTTCATAGATAATCAGTGTCGCAAATACTTTTTTAAACGCTACTTCACTGGCAATCGGTTCAAATTAGTAACACAGGGAACGAGTAATCCTACAATGAATTAGTATCGCAAAAACGCTTTCAAACGCGATTTCCTTGAGAATCGTTACTGGCTACAATCCGCTCCTCGAGATTCCGAAATAAAAACACAGTAGAACCACTTCGGCTTTAGTATCGCGACTTAGGTTAATGAAAAATGTTTTCATCTTTTAAATGTAATGGGTACTCATCGCCAGTTCATTGGTCCGCATTCAGCTCATTGCTTCCAGTTTAAGCACTTTCGAGACACGAAGTCCCATTCTTTTCCACCGGTAAATTACCCGAGATCGAGTAATAATATGACGATCCCTATTGTGCAGCCCCCGTTGCAACTTGCAACTCCTTTATCCTGTTGTGCTTTTCCCTTTCTCTTTATACAGTTTATTTCCTTTCCTTTCGTCGCGTGTATCCTGTGCGGGTCCGTCTTTCTTCCTACCGGCGAAGTAGTTGGATAATTATCGAGTACCGTCGATCATTTGGGTGATTACAGAAGGAAATGGATGAGCTTCCATTTTCCCTCTAGCCTTAATTGAAAGGGATGGCGCGTTTCTGGCACTGCTGTAACAAGGAGAAACCGTCGCGTCGGGAAATCGTATAAATCGATCAAGCGCACGTTAATATTGGAGAAAATTATACTGTCAATCTCGCTGTCATCCTTTTTCCATCGTACGTGCGCTAGATTATTAGACTTATATAACTAGGCCTAGTTCCTCGATCTGGTACCCTAGGTGGTTTCACCCCACCCCTGGATGGGCGGAGTCTTATTTTCCTATGTAGTGTCACGTCCGGTGGTCCAACCATTAACGAAATTGATAATCAACAAAAGAATCTACGAATTCAATATTTTTGAATAATAATTAATATTAATTATTATTCAAAATACAATATAAAATTAATATGAATTGTTATTCAAAAATATTGAATTCATAGATTCTTTTATTGATTACCAATTTCGTTAATGGTTGGACCACCGGACGTGACAGTAGAAAAACGTGAAAATTCGCAATAGCAAAATCAGCTGAAATCTTTGGAAATATTCCAGAGGTGCCATCCAATACTGTGATGCCGAAGGTGGTTCAGAACCCACCTTAATAAACTAAAGGTACCGTTGTATCAGCAAAAGTGTACTGGTATTATTGGTGGGACGGTCTTGAAACTTAATTGCTAATGTTTTAAGGGTAGTTTAAATTCTTGCCTTTTCCGAGCTACCTGATATCGAAAAAGTTACGTTACTGAGGCTGAAATTGCCGCGCACGCGCGAGAAACTTCGCTTCAATCGGAACACTGTCGTCGCTCTGTCGTTTCAGACATGTGACGATCGGTTTCCGTTGTCAACAGTGTGGTCGCTTCCTACCGCACGTTGCTACCAACTTTGCAATAGCGAAATCAAATTCGTTTGCGATGGAACATTTTGACCGCTGAGCGAAGAGCCGTCGCGTGCCTCGCGCCTTTTTTGTGGGGAAATAATAATAATAATAATAATAGTAATAATAATAATAATAATAATATAAATAATAATAATCGACACCCTGGTGGGAGCGAGGTTAACTCATTAAAACCCCACACTCACCTAAGTTAATGTAAGGGGGAGGCAGGATTTCAAACCGAACTCAACTAGCCACCCCGTTAGCTAACAAACCTCCCAGGGGGAGTGGTTAGCTTCCCCTACCCTACTCTATAAGACCCCGAGCGGAGGAACCCGCGGTGTTTCCGAGTACCCGAGTACCCATGAGATACCCGGGTAGAGCAAAACTACCCGAGTACCCATGAGATAGCCGAGTATCCGGGTATCCGGGTATCTCATAAGACATAAGTGATAAATGATTTTGTGCAATTTAAAAGAATAATGAAATTAAATGAACGTTGATATATTAATTTAAATTGATTAAAATCGTTCAAGAGAATAAGTAATCGTAATATATCGTCTGCTTTTTCCTATTGATGCAAACGATTT
The DNA here is from genome assembly GCA_028455595.1 of Lasioglossum vierecki. NCBI lineage: Eukaryota > Metazoa > Arthropoda > Insecta > Hymenoptera > Halictidae > Lasioglossum > Lasioglossum vierecki. The sequence goes on from CM052336.1 coordinate 10,805,252, forward strand.
TTATTTTGCATAAAGATCCGCAGTGCATTCATGAAATACCCGGGTACCCGAGTAATTTTTGTTTACCCGAGTATCTCACGGGTAACCCGGGTATCCGGGTACCTCATAAGTCACAGCTCTAGTTTCCATCCGCGTGCCCCGCGCCTGCCTCGACCCAAGATGCGAGGTTGAGGGGGCAGCGTCACGGCAGAGCAAGGGGAAAGACTAGTCTCAATCTGGCATTTTACTATAACTTTTTAACCATAAAGTATATCGGGATGCAATTTCTACTAAAATTCGAGAGTATTTGCTTTAATCGAACACGGATATTTTTTATTTTCTCGGGAAGTTTTGATCTCGTTTTAATGAAACGTTCGGTGAATGGCAAAAGAGTTTGGAAATTCTCTGTATAATGATAATCAAAGGGTGATGGGAACATTGTCGACGATGATTATTTCGACGGAACACATCGAGGGATGCTCGTTAATTATTCGATCCTAGCGGACGGATTGAATGGCATGATATCCCTCAAGTGGGAATTACTTTTGGGATCCAGTTTAGTGTAGAATTTCAATCTGAAACCGAGAATTGAATTCATTTTTGAGCTCCTCCACATATCGAGTGAATTTCCTAAACAAAATGTAGAAAATATTCAAGAGATCATTTAACTTGCATTCCTTGTTTCGTTTATCTTTTACAACATTAGTGACAATTAGATTGCGGATCTTCATGCAAAATAAAAATTGTCTGTATCGATGGCACGAAAGAGAAACCAAATTGAATGTTATTTCTTCCATTAATGATTTTAATAGAGCAGAAGTTATATATTGATATCTTCAATTTTTTAAATTTTCCAACTATTTTAGATTTCAGCCTAATAGAAATTGATTTCTCTCTTTAATTGTTTTGAGTTATTATTAAAGTCTTTCTCTTCCTCGACATCAATGCATAAATAATAGAGATAACATATTTCTTCTTATCATACAAACTTATTATTTATATGTTTTTCTACTTCGATCACTATTTTTCATTGAACAATGATGCTACTATAAGAACCATACTAAGTCTGAAAACGAATGTCACTCTTTAAAAATGTATTTCGAATGGAATAGGTTATTCATGCTAAGTAATTACTAACAAAACAATTATGCACAATCGATGCAGCACTATAATTTTACATTTCTGTTTCGCATCGAAATCAATCGGTAATTATCGTATTGTGTATCATTATTGTTACTTGTGTGTGTGTTTTCATTTCAAAGTTGCATGTCCTGAGTGTAATGAGCTATTATGCAGCTTTAAGTAATACATATACGCAGCTCTGTGTGCCGTCTACAATTAATTTATGCGAAACAGTAATTCTGTTGTATGTGTTCGGAATAGCTGAATAGAATCTAACTTGATTCATGATCATATTGATCTCTCTTGCCTTTGCATGCCCAAACATTGATACAACATTTGACATTTATACAACGACGCATACGCTAAATTTTGTATTAGAAATTGCCATGGTCTGCTCTTCGACACGGAAATATAATACACGATAATAAACAATTCACTACAATAAACTTATATGTATTATTTTATACATATATGTATTTCATTCTATTATTATCGAGGTTCTGAAATGATTTCTCGCGATGCGTTGTCGATAGAATATGAATAATAACATTTTGTTAAAAGATGTGACACCAGGAAACACCGCGATTGCAATTTTCAATTAGCACGATTGTTTTATCGGAGATCTACCTTTATTTGATCGCCATCAAAGTACATTCTCTCACTTCCACCCATTCCGCCATTGCAGTGAAATGTTTCCCGGTGAAGATGGAATTCAAGGAACAAAGTAAACAACAATCTGTTAGAGCATGACATGACGAGTAAACCGCATCTGGGAGTACTTCCGGGCACAAGTTTCGGATAATCCCTTGAGTTAATTTAGCGACATGTAGACTTCTCGGTTTGCTTATCTAGTAGACAGTTCCTCTCTATTTAATTCATCATTTCAAATCATTTCAACGTCCGTAGATTATAGAGCAGTGATCCAGGTTTCTGAGTTTGATGTACAGGGTGGTCATTTTATCTGAAGATATTGAAATATCTCGATAACTATGTATCGGATCGAAACAAACGGGTAATGAAAGTTATTCGTCGCGAAGGGGGACATCCAATGATACCTCTTTTTTTATTTTTTATTATTTTTCTTTTTGATGTGGGGGAACCGGTAGGACCCATGAACCCCGGTGGCGCCCGTAACGGGCTGTAACCACCGAGACACCGGGGGTGCCGTAAAACCCCACACCAAAGGACACCCAAGTTGTTGGGGTCCTTTTTCTCTCCCTTAGGAGGCTACTCCTGCCCCCCCCCCGACCCGCTTTCCGCATACTAAGAGGGTGGTGGTAGCTTAAACCACACCTGTTCTTTGCTCATGACATCCAATAATACCAAACTTGATCCCCCACTCCCAGGAGTGGGAGTGGGGGAAGATAAAAAACTTAGATGAGAACCCCCATTTTTCATTGCAAATTTGGATTCTCCAGAAAAAATACACAAATTTGACCTAGGAGTGTTTGCATTTTGGTTCACAAATGGTAAATGTGTAATGGACAAAAATCAAAATGGGTAAAATATCGTTGAAAATTGGGGATATCTCGAGAAATACACATCAGATCAGAAAAATAAAAGTAGACGTATGAGATATTTAAAAAAAAATGCTATTCAATAACATCATAATTGATCCCCCCACTCCCACCTCCTTGCCGCCGCGGTAATTTTTGTTTACACGGTTAGTGTGAATCGTGTTCAGCATGGTCAGTCATTTTCCGACATTGTGACGAAACTTCCCCGAAAGCGGTCTGTCAATACGATACCGGTTGAATGATACTGAATATTAACGCAATACATTTGGCTGCTTAATTGGCGAAGACCTCCAACGAACGGTCCATTTACCACTAATTCCCCTTAGTTCCCCCATGAACCGCAAGTACGCTTGGTAAACCTATACGTATACATGTAACGATGTACACACATACTTGATCATACTAACCGTCATTAGAAGAGATAGCGAAATTATACAAGAACAACGTCGCAGTATTCAATGTTTATACAGGTTCGGAGCCACCTGGAACAAGATTCCCAATCATCTTCAAAGACATTTTGAGAATGTCATTTTTGTATCTGTCTGACAAGAACACGGTTTTTCATAATTTTGTTTATTGTGAATCATAAGAGACATTGTTGTGCGCTCGTACATTTAATTTAGCATGTATTTAAAAATTTTAGCATGAAAATTATATCAGGTTTGACAATTGTTTCTAACTTGAAGATAACAAAAATCGCAGTTTTTCACGACTACTATTCTATAACTGTGATAAGTAGATTGCGGATCTTTGTGCAAAATAAAAAAAAAGGTATTTCTTTCTTCAATAATCGTGATATAATGTTTTGATAAAGTTCTGGTGGGCGTTCTATGGAATACGGCGCGGCGGACGCTCGCTCTAGTGGTGATCGTCACTGGCAGCGACTCGTGTTCCGCGATGATATTTTGCTACCTGCTTCGGTAAAAACGTCGACGTTAAAAATTTGACAGGGTGGTTTCTCAAGGTAAAAGTCTAATCTATCACGTGGTGTAATTCGATTTTCTGCTGGACTCTTATTTTCTGATATACATTGAAAAATATCCTCAAAAATGTGTGCAAAAGTGATGTCTCTCCGTCTTTAATGATTGTTTAAACATGTTTAATGTATAATCACAACGTATTACTATTGCATAACACTGGATTCGGGAAAGTCTAGAGAATCTTTTGCTGTAAAGAACATTCCAATATCTTAGTATAATAACATCATACCCTATTAGCACAAAATATTGTATACACATACAAGCGATTCAATCTTTTTTTAATATTCAAATGTACATACAATATTTATTTTATATTAAGTAACAAATTTTTTTTTTTAAATAGGCAGGAAATATTTATTTTATGTTACGAGAAAAATATTTTTTCTAACTTTTTCTTCTTTTTGATTCCACATTTTTTGTAATATTTACTTTATATTTTTTAAATATCTAGTTTATATTCTCCCAATATTTAACTTATATTTTGTAAACATTCAATTCACATTTCTTAAACATGTATACAACAGTTAGAGGCAATATTTATCTCATATGAAAAAGTGTGGCTTAAAAAATATTTTTCCAATATTTGAAAAAGATATTTATCCAATATTTTTGTGCTACTAAGGCAATATTTGTTCAAAGTCGAAAAAATATGACTTTTTTCAAATTTAAATTTCTCAAAAACTGTACATGTAGGAGAAAAATTAAGACCAGAAATCGAAATCAGCGTAAAACTCTATAAGATCCACCCAACAGTTATATGGAAACATGAAAAAAGTTGAAATTTGTTGGACAGCGTAACCAGTGAATCTACAAATTTAACATTTCTTAATTACTATAAAATAGGTGTTCCAATACATTTGTTCCTAATGATGGTTTCTACGATTGTTCGTCAAAATTCGTGTTCCACTCTGCCGCCGAGGCATACCAGAGATTTATCAATTACTCTCGGAGTCAATCAGATTCAATCGGAGCCGGCGCGCATTGTATAGCAAACAATAGATTAGGACAAAGATATCGAGAGTATAGATCGTCATATTGTTCTGAGCACTCGGTACGCAGGCATGGTCTGGTTCCAGGATATACCCGGAGCCCAATGGGACTATATGGCCGAGCAAGTGTCGCAATGGCAGTGCTATAGACGTCGCGCGTCGTCGCGACGCTCGCACACACAGGCGCCTTCGATGACGCCTCGAGAGATGTCGCCTTGTAACACCCTCCTCGGAATACTAGACAATATTGGCCGAATTATTCACCGAACCTCCACCGGAAACGATCCTATTGCGTTGACAAGCACCGACGACATCTCCGGTCCCCGTGTAAATGGCGTTATGGATATTATCCTCTGATTTTACGCGAGCTCTTTTGTCCCGCGGCCGTATCGATTCAGCAATTCAATCACTCTCGATCGCGAATTTCTAGAGCTCCAATCGCCAACACGTTCTCTAAACGGTACCGATCAGTTTCAGAGATACAGAGCTCGTTTCATACGGGAATTACCGGGCCCGTCAAAATGGCATGCTTCACAGTTTTTATTTTACGGTTATCGGGATTATACCGACCAACTCGTACTCGCGCGACGGCTCTGAGTAAATGTACCGTTTCGAGGGAAAAAAATGGTCACTGTATGTATAACGCGTACAATGGAATAATAAAAACATAACCTCGAAGCTAAATAGCTTCATTATTAAATTATTTTAATTTAAATTTATTATTAAATTTAATTTAATTTAAAATTATGTATATAAAAATTATTAAATAATAATTATCGTTTTCGAATATGAGACTATTTAAAATTCCATTTACAAGACGAGCCTTGTAAAATTCTTTTCTTCCTCTAATCTGTTCATTTGCATAATTTTCCTATTATTTTATCATGAAATAACATAATTTTTTGACTGTATAATAATAAATGTTTGGTAATCTATATAAATAAAAATTAAATGCTGTTCGTTGGTAAGCGCATCACTTGAGAACGGCCGCATCGATTTGGCTAATTAAAAAAAAATGTTTGTAATAGTCCGAATAAGATTTTTAGGGATAGAAAAATTATGAATGCCCGGGAGTAGGAAATACATAATAATGATTTTATAAGAATTGATTGTATAAATATCTTTAGTAGAGCACGTATTATAATAGGAGCCGCCAAAGTCTAAATAAGATCAATCTTGTAAACAATAAAAATGTTCTCAGCCATTTACGAAGAAATTGATCGATGATGAAATATGAAACGGAATATTCAAGGTGAGAAAATCGTTAAGGGCTGAAATCAATTGATTTCATAATACATAAAAGATACATATTATATAAAACACATCACTAGTAGCACAAAAATATTGGATAAATATTTTTTTCAAATATTGGAAAAATATTTTTTAAGCCACATTTTTTCATATGAGAAAAATTTGGATCTGAATATTGTATACATGTACAAGAAATATAAATTGAATGTTTAAAAAATATAAGCTAAATATTCAGAGAATATAAACTAGATATTTAAAAAATATAAAGTAAATGTAAATCCAATATTTGAAAAATATAAATTCAATATTTAAATAACATTCAATAAAATTTTCAAATGTAGGAAAAAGTTATAACAAAAATTAGAAACTATGAATATCTATTACTTTCTGTGCACTGCTTGAGGGAATATTCCATTTTATCTTCCAACGGGCTTTATCACGATTAAGAAATTTTTATATTATATAATGTTATATAATTTCTGATATTGCATAAAGATTTATTTTATAATAAGAAAAAAATATTTTTTTTATAATATGAAATAAATATTATCTGTACATTAGGAAAAAAATATTCTATTTCTAATATTAAATAAAGATTCATTTTGTATTTAGAAAAAAATATTTTTCTCCTAATATGAAATAGATATTTCCTGCATATTTAAATAGAAATATTTGTTACTTAATATAAAATAAATATTGTATGTATATTTAAATATTAAGAAGAGATTGAATCTCTTTTTAATATGATATAAATGTGTATATAATATTTTGTGCTACTAGGGATAAGACATAAAATTTTGTTATGTAACTCCTTCTTCCAACAATCAAAAATATTTTTATTTTGCACGAAGATATGCAGTCTAGTTATCACTCTTCTGTACTTTGGTGCTTCAGTCAACAAGGGTTTAAGAGAAGCTAACAGAATATTAGAATGTTCATGGAATTCCACGGAAATAAAATACTTTATAGGTCGATCGAGGGATTAAGCTCCGCTATACCATGTTAACTATGTAATCTACGGTGCGTGCGTACGCAGCAGATTTCGCGGATCGATTTCTCTCGGGGACTAAGCCTCGGCTGAGACAACTTTATTCTAGCCGTTCGATTTATTCTCGCATAAGTCCTCCTGGCCCCTTCCTGCCGGTTCTCGCACCCCATATTGTAACGCGTTGCCTCGATCTTCTTTTCCTCGGTAAATCTGAGTCCTGCTACCTGGAGAGAAGACGCTCGCGACGCAGTCCCAAGATGAAGTTGCGACGAAGGATGAGGAGAAGTTTCCGCTTCTTACCCAGCCGGATGGGATTCTCCTTCTGATGAGTTCGGAGAATTTTGGAATAGGGATGCGACGGGTCTGATCGCTCCAAGCTGGTAAATCCTAGCTGATACGGAATTTCTTCGCGGGATATCTACAATAGGGAGCGGAAGCCGACTTCCCATCAGAACTGATCGTCGAACGGTTAGTCAAGACCGAGCAGTCAACTGGAATCAGTTTCCCTAGCATACTTGACCTGTACGCTTCTTATCTATTCGTCTTCTTACTTTTCGTCAGCTAGGTGAACACATATTTCAGAAGTCACTGGGGATTAGGTCTTTCGGAATTTCCATTTAACCCCTTAGCTTAAGTAAACTTCAGCGACTTTTCTCAAGTGAATAACAGGGACTCTCACTAATATTCGGACACTCTTAAAAAGACGATACCCTAATAGCACAAAATATTGTATACGCATTCATATAATATTAAAAAGAGATTCAATCTTTTTTTAAAATTCAAATATACATACAATATTTATTTTATACTAAGTAACAAATATTTCTTTTTAAATATGCAGGAAATATCTATTTCTTGTTACGAGGAAAATATTTTTTTCTAAATATTAAATCAATCTTTATATCATACTAGAGTAGAATATTTTTTCCTAATGTACAGATAATATTTATTTTGTATTATGAAAAAAATATTTTTTTCTCATTATGAAACAGATTTTTAATATTAGAAATAGAATATCTTTTCCTAATATACAGATAATCTTTATTCTTGTACATGTATATAATATTCAAACCCAATATTTTTCTCATATGAAAAGATGTGGCTTAAAAAATATTTTTCTAATATTTGAAAAAAATATTTATCCAATATTTTTGTGCTACTAGGGTAACTTTTTTTAAGATTGTAATACCGAAAATCATGAAAAATATAAATTTTCCAGCTTCAGTGACTCCCATTAATATTCGGACACTCCTAAAAAGATGCTAACTTTTTTAAACATTGTACTATACGATTTCAATTTTCTTGGAAAGCCAGAGCAATTAGTTTGCTACAGGATGGGGAACAAAAATTTTGTCGAAACTTGCATTTGATCGAAATTGTAGAAAAAATACTGAAAGTCGTACTTTACAACTTTTTTCAAATTTTTGTTTCTCATCCTGTAGCAAACTAATTGATCTAGCTTTCCAAAAGAAGGTCAAATAGTATAGTACAATATTAAAAAAAGTTATCGTCTTTTTAGGAGTGTCCAAATATTAGTGGGAGTCACTGAAGTTGGAAAATTGCAATTTTTCATGATTTTCGGCCTACAACTGCCATTTTTACCACGGTTGATCGTTTATAATTCGCTAAACAATTAATCAATTTCTATGAAATTTTCAAAACGTATTATAAAAAACACATCTTTTGTTTTTGTTTGTTAGTTTCCTGCCAATCAAATCATTTATTTTATAGTGGCTTCGACAGCTTTGAAAGATCGTCTCCATCAGTTGACAGTCCATCTCCTCCCCGGTCTCAGCGAAAATATTTCAAGCGACCTACTTGAATATGCGCTACAATGTTCTGAAAATGCTTGCCGAGCTATCCGACCGAGGCATAATCCGTCGTGTAGTTCACTGGAAGCAGTTACCGAGTGTACACTACAAGAGAAACTTCCTAGAGTATTCGAAACGTGACATCAATTTGAGCTACTCCATTATCCGGACGACAGAGCTAACTTAACACGATTCCGATCACTCGGTGCAGTATAACAATAATTTTATAGTTGATCAAACTGTAGGGTGCGATCTATATTAGAATTACTGTGAATGGCATGAATGCAAGATAATCATTTTGTTTGCAGCAATCATGAGTCAAATATAGCAATACGAGATATTTCATTATAAAACACAATAAATTTAAGATATCTGCCGTTTTGTTAATTTTCACAAAAATTGAAATGTGGGACCGTCATTGTCTAGAGAATATATCACAGTTTATAGAATTTTTGAGATTTTTAATATAGCTCATTCGATTTGTAGAAATCCTGTACACCAATGTTTATTTTCAACTTCCTCAAAAAATGCAAGATTAGGATTTAGCGTCTACCATTTATATTAATTTCACTTTACATTACGTTATATACTTTATTATTTTTGTTTCTTTTTTTTAAGTGTTATACTGTAAGCTATATGTATGCTATATAAACGAAACGTGGTTTACGACATCAATACATAAATAATCGTATATTAAGTTCATTCACTTTTTCTGTACTGTTGTTTGAGAATCTTGTATTTTTCCCATTTGTTCTTACCCCTTAAGAAAAACGGGATAATAATAATGCATACTGTGCAGGAAACGTACCCAACGAGCTATCAGCAGTGAAAGGGAGAATTAATAGGCCATTATCCGAACGATCCAGTTATCCCAATCGCCTTGTCCCCCGACGGGTTTAGATAAATTGAGCCAAGGGCAAGAAGATGCGTGAGCGTACCGTAAATGCCGGTAGGATACAACCGCTCAATGGCCTACTGCGAGGAAATGTGCATTGCTGATTGCTGGGAAATTGCGACGACAATGAATTTCTGCCAATTGTTTCCACACAATCGTTCCTCTTCGACTGAGCCCGTTGACTTATTTAGCAAACTTGACTTGCAACTCGATTCTCAGTACGAACGGCACTCCCCTTTTAACAATACTTAAGGATGTTCAGGAGGTACAATGGGAGAAGCACAAGAAAGTACAAGAAATTAGAAAAGCATCAATATATTGGCAACAAAAGCCATTCATGAGGATATTTTGCATTAAAAAATAGAATAATTTAAAAAGCTTTCGCTTAATTAGTGAATTTCATGTTATATTTATTTTTTAATCAAATTGTCTTTATATTACAAAACATTGTGAGTGGCTTTTGCGAATGATTGTATCCCCTGATTTGAACTTCAAGATAATAAATTTGTGATATGTAATATATATAATTACGCAATAATTAGTTCAAAATAAATATTTAAATAAATTGAAAATACCTCGGAAAGCAATATTCATGGTTATTATTGAAAATAAACATGTGAAATTTGCGTAAAATTATGATCTGATAATAAAAAAACTCTGTAACTGTTTAGTGAATCCTAATAAATTTTGAACATAATTAATTGCGTAATTTTTACTACATCCATAAAAAATGGAGTTTCTAGTTTCGTTTTTTCAAGGTTGAAATAGGGATTCAAGTAGAATTTTATGAATTCTCCATAAGAAGACGTGTTAAAATGTGCATACTTTAAGTTGCTATAAATATTAAACGGTGCAGTGAATCGAACCCAAACTTTCGTAATTTGATTAATTTAGTAAGAATTATATCTTGTCAAATTTTCAAAAATTTTGTTGCGTTATTAATTACTTTCAGAACATCCTTAATACAGTATTACCTCAGTAACTGTCGCGGAGACCTCTACCGTAAGTGTTAACATTTTATCCCCACCACTGAGGGGGGATCCCCCTTGAAACCAGCCAACCGGTAAACACAGTCGATGACCCAGCCAGCGAGTGGTCGAGCATCGGTGAAACTAATTCTGAATCAAGCGTTGCAAAAGATTGCAAAAGGTTGTGTGACTTTTCGAATTTTTAGTCTTTTTTATAAAACTTTTACCATCGTATTCTCGTTTCTCTAATTAAAATTCCACCAAACAGGACATAATTACTTGAGTAACAAGCGAAGTTAAGAATTCGTGTACCTCTACTGTAAATATGAAGTCCGAAACTTTAATCGCTTGTTAGATAAGTAATTATCATCGTAATAACACCGGGTTTCGTGTCATTTTGATCAGTGAAAGGAGACGAACGATAAAGAATTCATTATAATTTGGACTGCGGGCCTTTATGCAAAATCAATGTTGCGACATTGATTTCTTTCCTTCGTAATATGAATACGTTGGAAATAATGTAATACAATTTTTAAGTTCTTTAAGTGTTCTTGTTGTTTTGTAATTGATCTACTCATTTTTATCATAGAACTAGCAAACCCGACAGACGTTGTCCTGTCCAAATTTCAATAAAGTTGCTCGCGATCATTTTGTGAATTTGTGGAAAGCTATTGGTCATTTAAAGTTGTAATTAATGTCAAAGTAAAAATGAGAAAAAAACGTATTTCTGAGTGATCATTGTATTAATATATAACAAAACAATAACAAAACAAAAAAAAAGATTTAAGCATATTCATCGTTCGAATCGGTGAGTTATGGTCTTGAGTTTGTAGAAAAATCCCAAAGAACAAAGCACTTTCATGTTTTCCCGAATTTTCATGTTTCCGGGCAACTATTCCAATTTTTTTTACTCTAACATCCTGATTCGGACTACAACGAACATTTAAAAAATAAAAATTAGCTAAATCGCCGTGACCAACGAACAGCATTTCATTTTTATTATATAGAAGATTCATGAAATCCGCAGTCTAGTAAAAAAAAAAAATTAAATATAAATAAATAAAATTAAATAAAAAAAAAATTAAAAATTAAATAATAATATTATATTATATTTTTATTTTTTATTTTAAATTTATTTTTTATTTTTCTTTTTTTTATATGTAATAGCGAGACTGATTGAAATCAGCGCTCTTGAAATTATTAACAGGCGTAACGCAAGTAAAAAGAGGAAGCTTCACTTCAGTGAACTTCGCAGAAGTGTTCTTCTAAGCTTAGGAACTTGAAGGAGGAAATAAATTTCCAAGATGAAAACTGTCTCGCGTGTGTCGGCCGAAGGGAACCGAGAGCAGAAAAATTGTGGACTCCGACAAGATGACGTGGAACGTCGAAAATTATCGTCGAAATTTCCATAAAGCAACGGAGATACCCGAAAGGGTACGTACAATTTCAACATTCTTCGTATTCCGTCGGTCGCGAATAATCCTCACGTGGCTCCTTTATCTTTGGGCATGCCTACGTTGGTAAAGGATACCCAGCCGCTCCGAAGCGAAAGATGAAACTGGCATCCTTTGAGTTTGATTCCACGGATGTTTACCCGGCTACATTTCGCTGCTCAGGCTCCGGAGGGAAAACTAGATAGATCTACGAAATAGTAACTCAATGGAAAGCTCGTGTAAGTTCGAAACCCCGTTAGAGACTCAAACCGAGAGTGTCTTGAGAATTTCCCAAGGAATATTGCCGAATATCGCGACCGGTTGTGCTCGCATTACAGATCACGTTTCCCTAAAGTATACCGCGAGCTTTGCATAAAATGATCATTTTTTATTTGCTTTTCTGTAGAAAGTTTCTATTTTCTAGGAAAAGCATAAATTTTCTATAAGCAGTGGTACTTGAATCATTGTATATAAGCATTTTAGTCGATGTAAAATAAAGATTATAAAAATCTACAGGCCACTCGTCATTGATTTTATTTATTTTTATTATTAATTTTTAATGTTTTCAAAGCAGGCTACAATTTGTAGACGATTCCATTGTACTTCGTATATAATCAATCATAAACCTTCTGTGACAATAGAATAACTTTAGAATATGTATACCTTAAATAAATGTATAGAATTATTGTTACATATAACAAAGAATTATTTGGTTTTAATATTAATTTAATGT
>CM052336.1:10843336-10857067 GCA_028455595.1 Lasioglossum vierecki
TTGAGGAAAAAATGAAGCTTCTTTATCTTATTTATTATAGTCTATACTGGGGCTATTGTTGTGTAGAAGAAAATATTCAAATTTCAGACCAATTGATTAAATAAATGGTTTTTAAGTTACCATACGCGATTACAAAAACGCGTTTAAGTTTTAACAAACGAATTTTCATATATCAAATTTACTTACGTTCCATAAACTATAAATTTTCCTGTGAAATTTTCAGAGAGAATATTATTGAAATATGATACTTTGCAATATAGGATACTTTCGAAGAAGTCGTTTTTTCCGAGCGGAGAAAGTGTAATGTCCCCTTAAGTTAGCTTGTACGATCTCAGAGAAACTTTTGAAATCCTGAGCTAAAGAAGACCCAGGCAGTTTAAGCGGTTAATGGCGTCGTGCTTCCGGTCTAAATATCCTTGATAACGGGGATGGAGCAACGGGACCCGATTTAGTCCCGAATGAAGCCTGCAGAGCATTGGCACTGAGCACTGGAATATAGTACTGTGTCTATTAATGGGGAATCAACGGTGATAGAGTGAGGGTAGCTTAAGCTCCGGAGCTTAGATTGGACAGCAATGATTTAATTCAAGAAATATTACGTGTCTAGGATTGCAAGTGTATCGGTGCCATTCTGTTGGCAACGATGAACTGGTGGAATACGATTGTCTAATTTTAGCCGACAAGCCAATCGGTTAACGTGGATTAATAAACAAATCAATATCGTTGCCGCTGACAGTCGTAGACAGACGATGGACAAACGTGATTTTTCTCTTGAACAAAATTTTCTTGGAATTAGAATGGAAGAACTATCAAAGTTATTATAACTTGGCAGTAATTCAAGCTGCAACAATACAATTATGATTATGTACTGTAATTTGCAATATTATTTTGATTTTTGAAGAAGCAAAATTAATCTTTTTATTTTTAATTCTGATATCTTTATATAGTAACAGGAATGGTAATGAGACTGGAAATTTTATTGAAAATAATATATTAATATTTTTAAAGTCTCTTAATCTCTCTGCAGTTTCTAATTGCACCAACTTATTCTTGTCATACGTGCATAAAAGTCGAAGTCTTGTAATAACATTAAATTTGCCACGTAGAAAAAACTGATCTCAGATATTTTCTTTTCAAAGTTCTGGAATTAAGTACAACATTTTATGGGAATATATTAAATGGATTTTTTATGTTTTCTTATTTCATAGAATTAGAAACCATTCAGTTTTTAGTGCTCGCCAGTTTCAATTCAGTCAATAGTATTTTACAAATACCATGATATTCCCTCTTAGTATTAACGTAACGAGAAATGAGAGAATATTGGTAAACCTAATACCTTAATGGTAGCTTAGCATAGGTATCATATACGGCATTCCGTACTCCCATTTAGGACTAATAACCCGATTACGCTAAGCCATGTCGTTTGCTCATCATATATTGTAATTCAATATTTAATTTTCAGATTTTTACCTTTATATATAATACTATGATTGGATAATTACCATTTTTACAAAATACTTCGGTTTTTATCTAATCAATTTCATCATAAGTGCATAAAATATCTCCATCAACAAAAATCACAATTTTAATGTACTATGATATAATTATTTAAAAATTTATTTATCCCTCTATTATCTCAAGAAACCACTAATTTTATTTAAAATTACACTGTTGTGCTAATTCACATTTTTTAGCCAATCCAATGGTTTACACTTACCAATTCGGTGAAACGCAATATCGGATCAGATGAAAGATCTATAGAACGATCGTTGGAAGTCGAAAAAGGAGCTACTAATTACTGCCTCTCCAACTCCGAAAAAGAGACACGAACCGAATGAACTGATTAGAACGCAACGGTGCAATTTATCGGACTTCTCACGCCTTTAATCGCGGTTTTATATCCTCCTCTTTTCCACTGGAGCTATAGCTAATCGTTTGCACAATTTACAAGTAGCTAGTTGCAGTGCAAAATAAAAAAAACACTGCAAGCATTTTTACGTCCACCATAGTTTTTCATATTTTACACATTTAAAATTTTATAACTAATTCTATAAACATTGCTTGCCATGCGATTATTTCAGTATTTTAAAAAATTCATAATACATAGTTAAGGATCTCTAAATCAATTTCCAAACGAAAGTGGCAATTTAAATTGAAAACTACCAAATCATTCTCAGTAATCTGACAATTTAATGTAATTCATTAAAAAAAATTAATGAAGCCCCTTTTCACTGTAACGCAATCACGAAAAATCCTAATAATAAGGATTCAGTAAACAAATTGTTAATTAATAGTAAATACATCTTTGGTAATGCCCAATTTCATTTAACCCTCAGCACCCCGAATTATTTTTCAAATTTGCTGCCAACTTATTTGAAACAATTTAAATTAATTAAACGTAGCTCTCAAACTTGTTGTAATTTATATTTGTTTTTAACTAAAACATGAAAATAAGGGAAGAACCAAATACAATAAAAACCTGTTTTATTTACACTTTTCTTCCTCTGATGTCGAGTCACACTCGACAAAGGAGTGCAAAGGGTTAATTCATATGTCAAAAGGTTAATTGGTATTTGAGTCATGCAAATATGTACTGAAACTGTTCTAACAGCTGCAATGGAGGTTATAGAAAATTTTGGGTATTGACATAAGCAGCATTGTCTTGAAAAGCACGTTCTCACGCTACGAGTGATAGTTAACGAAGAGCGGGGAGCCACCCCTTGTCGAATTAATGGTTCCATGGTGTGAAAGTACACACTATAGTAGTGCTTGTAGTATGAAAGTCCGCCGATGTCGAGTCTACTATGCGTAGCCGTTACATCCCGGCTAATCATGTTACGTGATTGAAGGCATGTATAATATGTGTACACTATCGGGTTTGTATATACTGCATGCACCATCTACGCTATTAATAGAAATTTAATTATTTCCACAGCTATTCAGTTTTATCGCGGCCAACATGCACTTCGTTCAACTTCGCGCCAACTTGGAGCGATCTCGAATCTTGTTTCGGAAGCAGCGAACGTTTAAATCGAAACGGAATGTGCATTATTAAATTTCTTTCTGCAAGCGAAGTAACTGCAATTTTATCGTCCTTTGAGGTCGATGCAAAAGAAAAATTGCCTATCTCGATTGCAATAAGTTCGAGCGAGAAATTGATTGTTGAGAAATATGTTGAGAAATATTGAAAACAATATTTTTAAATCTTCCGATGTCTTCACCAAAGTAATATAGAAACTGATTCATTTTAAACACTTCTAATTTGTTCATTTGAAATTCTTCATATTTTTCGTAAATGCATACGTCAGTTTTATTAATTGTTTGAATTTGAGTTCTTCTAGATATTTTCTTTTAAATAATTTTTGAAATTCCTCCCGATTCATTCTCGAATACTTGAGTTTCTCTTTGCACGTTTTTGTAGATCGATATTTTAAACGAAACGCCATGTAGAAATTCATGAAATTGACAAAAGTGTAAGATTTAAATGGGACGATCTATCACAGGCGAAACTCGAGATATATTTTTCTTGAAACTAGTTTTTTTTATGGTGGCAGCCTAACCTCGCGC
Source organism: Lasioglossum vierecki (assembly GCA_028455595.1). Taxonomy (NCBI): domain Eukaryota; kingdom Metazoa; phylum Arthropoda; class Insecta; order Hymenoptera; family Halictidae; genus Lasioglossum; species Lasioglossum vierecki. The sequence continues at coordinate 10,846,904 of CM052336.1, forward strand.
GGTGTCCGTCTAATTAACTTCAAAATTTGCATGCAGCTTCCTAATTAGATTCGGCGCTTGTTTACGGTGGCCTTTTGTAATGCGGATCCTCATTTTTTATTTATGAAAACAGGAAACTAGAGTTTCTTCGCAAACAACGTACCCTTTCCCTTGGCATAATACCATTTTATTCATCAAGACTTAAATGTACAAGTTTTAAATGTTCTTAAGGTTCCCAAACATGTTATTGATAGAACATTTAGAAATATAGTTATAACTTCTGTAAAAAATATAGATCTTTTCGTAATCTGATATTCCTGTACGGGAAATAATGAATTCCTTTCGGCAGATTTTTTCATGTTAGATGAACGGGTTTATAAATATTTCCACATTTAATAAATTTCGTTTCGAATATAGAAATTGGCGACGAATATTTCATTAATTTAATCGATAATCGTAATCAGCCTTTTGAGAGATTAAAGTACGCGATCGGCCATTGTACCGTAGTATGTTCCAGATATAACAATTATCGTTATTGTTACGTTCCGTTGCAAAATATTATTAATTTATATAATGACTTCCTCTTCCATGAGTAATTCTTACGTAACTGCCTCGATCATTTAATAATGACGTATATGTATACATAATACATAAATATATATCATAGCATCTTTGGTATCTAATAGTTAAAAGGAGAATGTCCAAATTGTCCCAATATATTGTTCTTTTATATATCCTATATTTCTTAATTTTTATTTTAAAAATCATGGAATATCAGAACATCAGAGAAATACGTACAACAATAATTACATGAACAAACAAGCAATTTCGGTATTAACACATTGGAGCAAAGTGCTCATTAAATAAAGTTTCGTGTCACACCGAATGCAGAATTTGCGAGTTGAAGGAGCGCGAACGAATATCTCTTTCAGTTCGTCAAAACTGAACTGGCATAAAACTTTTAACTTTCGAACTCCATGCGAGTGCAGTCGCAATTGTTCCTGCCCTATTTCATCCGTGACTAAAATATTTTTTCCGACAAAATTATTCTCTCCATCGTAAATTTACTGCGGCATCGTGTTAGTTTTCACCGGAAATTTTCGCTTCGATAATACAGGACTGTCAAAGTAGACTAATTTACTCTGCCCTTCAGCTTCAGGCACTGTCCAAATTTGTTCAAACTTATCGTACGTGGATACGAAAACGTTACAGTTCGTTCCTGACCAGCAAAAATCATACCTAAATATTTGTCGACCGAACCTGGGGTTGCTCTTCACTGTCACGTAATTTTATGTTAATGACGTGGGAGGGCCGTTCCATTTTGCTCTTTTGCTCAACGTACCACCATTAGCAGTAGAAATGTATACGAAGATAGTTACAATACTAACATTAAAATATTAACTTTAACATATTAAAACACTTACTCGAAAATATTACAATATTAACTCCATAATATTACAATATTACAAAATTATGACATTACAATATTACAGAATTGTAAAATTACAATTTTACAAAATTATAATATTACAATATTAGCTTTGCAATATTACTAAAATTCTACCATATTAAAATATTTACTCTAAAATATTACAATAATACAATGTTACAATATTACAATATTGCTATAGTATTACAATATTACAAAATTATTATACTACAATATTATAAAATGATAATACTGCAATATTACAAAATTATAATATGACAATATTACTGTAGTATCACAATATTACAGAATTATAACATTACAATATTACAGAATTATAATGTTACAATTTTACAAAATTATAATATTACAATATTATCTCCACAGTGTATTACAAAATTTCGATAACAACTCTACAGTTTTACTAAAATATTATAATATTATAACATTAACGCTACTACATTACTACAATATTAGTCTAAAATATTTTTTCGATACGTGATGAACAAATAACAATTCGTTAATTACTTTTCGTATCGTTAACTAGAAAAACTACCATCGATCAATAAAAAATCAATTCATCACGGACAATTTCAGTAATGTTATAGTAGTCTTCGTTTTACGAGATCGTTTTTATATCGGGGTCTATCACCTCTAGAACACAGTTCCGCGTTGGAGTGTCTCAACAAAACAGAGAAGAACTGAATCGTGTAATATTACACCTTTTAGCTCGAAGGGTATATCGTAAAATCTGTTTATTAACTGAACTCCGTTCGATGGACTCAATGGGACAGTTAAACCCCTCGCTACCCCGCGAAATACAGGGTGATTGACCTAAGTCTGCTGAACTACTTTCACACTCTTTGTTACATAAAAAAATAGCTTGAATAAAATTTGTATAGCATAAAAAAGGACGCACAAGATAATTATCAATTTTGATATACAGATAATGATGAGATAAACAATTCTTAAATAATATATATATATAATATATATAATAATATATATATTATATATAATAATATATACATAATAATATATATATATAAATAAATAAATAATTGTGCTGCACAAAATGGAATCTTAAAAATCTTCTTTTACACAATAATCCCGAAATTATTGGATTTTCTTATTGAGGGTGAGTTGTTGGTTTGCGATTAAAAATAAAGATTCTTTTAAGAAAATCTCTAATTATGGAATAATTAGGTAGATAATGCGTTAACTTACGATTTTCTAATTCGATTTAACAAGATATAACACAAGGTGAGTTACCTGAAATGAAATATTTTTATTCTTGATTTAATCCAAATCGTTGTTATCAGAAATGCATAAAACCCGAGGTCCATTCGTTGTACGATTTATTATGAACAAACTTTCTAACCATAAACTGATTACGGTGATCAACCTTTGGAAAATAATTCGGAAAAGTGCTCAACAAATATCTGGAATCACCATTCTCCATGGAAACGAAGCAATCGGGAATAAAGTTACCGAACATTTATGCGAGTTCGCGTTGTTGCAGATGAGAGAACGGACGGGGTTTAACAAGAGATCTTTCGACTTTATTACAGCTTAAAAAACTTTTACAATCTACGACGAGATGAAAATCATAAAAATCTGCGGTCCGAAGACGATCGCGATTCATATTTTTTTTCTCCCAGGGTAATCAAGTGCTCGGTGACTTATGGACAGAAACGTCAATAGCGTTGTAATGCTGCAGGTCTTATTGGAGATGAAGTTTTTAAGAGAAGCTTACATTGATATTCTGTCGGCAGGGGATTCAATGATTTTCAGAAGAAAAAAAAATATATGGTTCAATTTGAAGCAGCGCGACGACGTTAGTATCGGGGCTGGGAGATCTTCGAGCGAGAAATTGATCGTGCAGTGTGGATTTTATGCCACCACTGGCTCAGATCCGGAATATCCAACCACAATCACGTCGATTTCGGTTCCCTGCCCTTATAGTAAACCACGATGTTCCGGTGCGTCGCGTCGACGAGATACAGTAATGCCTCGACACATTAAAGTCAGGATATATTGGGTCGGAAAGAAAAAGTTTCTAACGTTTTCAAATTAAGTACTGAAGATACAATTAAGGTACTTATTCGTATATGTTTATTCAATGAATTTATGATTTCGGCACAAGGTTCGATCAATTTAACACAAACAGCAAATGTGCAATTATTTAAAAATGTATCTTGACGTTTCAATCCCTATGTGGATCATTTTCATAAAGAACATATATTGCTTATTTATTATTTATTGTTTATTTAATAACACGAGAAGTTACCTCGAAAATAGGAGAACGTAATAGAACAAAATGGAAAATATGTAATTGAATAAAACTACGAATAAATATCTGAATTTTAGCTTTCAACTTTAATTTACAAACGCTACGAACTTTCGTTTAACGAACTTTATCGAATATCTCTTTTTCTTTTAGGAAATAAAAAATTTTCTTTGTATACTTGTTTATAGCCAACTGGTTAAAACAAAATATACTTCTTGATTCTTGTATACTTATTTCAACAGATTATATTTTGAAGTTGCGTTAGAATGGATTTTCGAAAAATAAATTTGGATTGCATATTTGTGGTATTGAGTGAGAAGCATTCTGAACGTCTTTCATACACATTGTCGTCTCACGTTGTCTAGTTTCTTTACTCGAAATCGATGGTTCCGGTTGCGACAGGAACGACAGAAATTCTTCCGGCAACTGGTTTTCAAATTTAGGTAAACCGAACGTGTCGTTCTATAATGTAGACAGCGAACGAGGCGTGATTAAACACGTGCATTAATTTCGGTGCACCGTTATGTACCTACCGATTTACGGAATAATATGGTCGCAACCATGACCCCTGCTAGACACTTTTGGTGAGCGAGCAGCGCGTTTAATCGTCCTGAATACGATTCGTCCTGCAAAATAATTTTCTGCCATTACTAGAAAATAATCAATCGGGCTCAATTTGTAAATTAGGTCCGCCCTCCCAGGTGACTCGGTGTAACTGTGCACTCTGGCAAAACGTGTAACATTCAAACATATGAATTTAAAATATCAATTTGGTTTGTCAATTGAATTTCAGACAGAAATTTAATTTACAAATTAAATTTGAGATAGCAATTTAATTTAAAAATCAAATGTAACATTAGTGTAACGTTCTGGTTACGATTATTTAAATCGTGATCGTGTTCCCGCAAACGCATAAATTTTAATTATTAATTTAATACATGAATTGAATTTAGCATAGTAATTTAGTTTACAATCTAATAGCGATACAATTTATAAATTAAAAATATCTTCTTGTCTAAGTGATCGTAAATATCGATTCTTAAATAACATTTCGATTCAACTTGTCAACTAAATATCAGTTTAATATATTATTAAGTCATTGCATTTTTAAATTTAAGATGCAAATTTAATCTATAAATGTGAAGAATAAATTCAATTTGAAGGTCAAGTTTAAGTTAATAATGTACGAATGCAAATAATTTAATATTATATACTGTTCTATGTAATAATTGAAAATATCTTACTTTAGTACCACTTCTTTTACACGAAAAGTTGTCGGATCATTGCTTACTGTTATCATAAGTCACAAGTCAAATTAAAATTATAAATAGTTGAAAAATTACTTTCAACCACAACCTATCAAAATCGTTAAATAAAACAGTATTTAATTCCAACGAAATATTTTTGTATTCGCATTGATTATTTAAACTATGCACACATGTTGTCTATGCACCTTTCGTTAAGAAATAGTAAATCATTCTTTTCCTTGATAAATTGATTGAGCAGTATGTGTCGGTCATTAATTTAAACGACAGCAATTATTAATATTAATTATTAATAGACAGCGAATCTGTATGCAAAATGAAAATGTTCTAGATGAATTGCAATGAACTGGAATGAAATGGAACTTCATTTTATTTCTTAATCCGTTTAATACGTGGAAAATAATATATACGCTTACTCATTTTCGTTAGAAAATCCGCTGTCGAATTATTAATTTTATTAAAAATTATAAAAGCAAACTAGGTGTATATATTCTAGGTAAACCTTACGGAGCGTGCGCGAATACGGAAAATTCAATTTGGTACTAGCAATAGTTTTTTGCAATTATCTCGAAAACTAAGACCGAGCAATGGGTAGATGTAATGACAAAAGATGTTCAGAATGTTGTCCTTGACAACATATATCAAGGTTATCGGAACTACCTCCCCTAAACGTAAGGTTTACCATATTCTGCAATATTAAGTATTCATTTAAACAGAATCTATAATTATCAATCTCACTTATATCTTCGGCTTGAATCACGTGTATCCCGAAAGATTCTGTCGAGCAGTAATTGAGCCAAAAACTGCAGTCATCAATCATCGTTTTGGATCTCACCTCCGTAAGTCAACGGACAAAATGAAACATCACCTCTAATGAGTATTAATCGAAACTCGCGAGGCGAAGTTTTCACAGTGGAATTTCCTTGGGCGCGCCAAGGTACACATTGAACCTGATCCGGTCTCTACTTAATGCATCAGGATGGTACTTCTCGACCTCGAGAAAGGAAGGATCATCGTGCTTAGTAGAATGTCTAGCGCGTTGAAGCGATGGAGCTAATCTCTCAGGATTTCTGCGTGCGGTCGGGCTCTAAATTTGCTTACAACGGCAGTGCTTGGTCGCAGCTTGCTTGTTGGTTAACCAACGTATTCCGATCCGACGCGTGCCCGGAGTAATTCGTACATGCCCGTTAATGAGACACACGTATCGCTCTCCACTCGATAGTCGCAAATACTGTGCACCAACTGACACGCATTCGTTATCAGGACGGAATGTGTTTGACAGTTATGACCGGCGACAACATGTTCCGATAATCACCTGTTTTCGTGCACCGCCCAACCGACTGTCGTTTAATGTCTATTACTTCGAGGAGATTTCGTTTCGACAAACTCGCTATTACAAACCCATGCAATCGCCAACGTACGCTCGCCTACTGTTCAACTACAATTGCCATACAAGCTCGCCTAATTCTGCTTCACAGAACACAGTTTCATTGGACATTATACCAATGGTACACGTTCGGAACGTGAAGATTTAACCCTTCAGGGACGATGACGGGTTGTCACAACATGCTGCTGTGTAATCGATATGATGTTACAGGTGTCGCGGTAATCTTCTCGATGATCTCGATGAAGGCATTTTCATGCTTTTTGGTGGCTATAATGTGTGAGAGGTAGGAGGAAAAGAGGAAGTTGAGCGGCGTTTCGTCCTAGACGTTTCTACAAATTCGCCATTACAAACCCATACAATCGTCGATGTACGCTCGCCTAATTCTGCTTCACAGAACACAATGTCATTGGACGTTATCCCAATGGTACACGTTCGGAACGTGAAGATTTAACCCTTCAGGGACGATGATGGGTTGTCACAGTCTGCTGCTGTGTGAACGATATGATGCTACAGATGTCACGGTAATCTCTCGATGATCTCGATGAAGGTGTTCAAGTAGAACCACAAAAAATAACGGGATTATTAATGTTTATTAAAGAAAGAGGATCTTCACAATACAATGACGTGCTAATGAGCCCAGGGCTAACAATCGACTAAAGACTGCGTCTTCGGACGCCTCGACCGCTACGCCTTCGACACACACACACTCACACGCTTCCTCGGAGCCACCGGAAGTCTTCCGACTTCGGGGAACCAATATAAAAATACATAACACGCTATTCATCGATACCATAACACGCGATTCAACAGAAGGCATTTTCATGATTTTTTGGCGGCTATAATGTGGGAGAGGTAGAAAGAAAAAGAAGGGGAAGCGTTTTGTCCTAAACCCGCTAGAGGACTCATTGGTAAGGCTATCTAGCGGGCCCTTTTTTGGGGGGGAAATGCAGTACGTATGCCGTGACCCCTGGAGGGAGCCAAAGTTATGTGAGACCCTCCTCGGAAGGGGGTCGTCGGACTAAGAAAGCGTGGCGATCCCCTTCGGAGGCCAACTCACTAAGACCCACCTAAGCTAATGTAAAAGGGGCCAGGATCTTAACCGAACTCATCTGGCCACCCCCTTAGCTAACAAACCCTCCCAGTGGGAGTGGTTGGCTCCCTCTATCCTACTCTATAAGACCCTGAAGCGAAGGGACCCCCCTTCTCTCGGTGTCCCCATATCCCTGGAACCTTCAAAGTTGAGCTTCCCAAGTCTAGCAGGCCCTGCCTTAGACGCTGGGATGCCCGAAGTCGGTTGAGGACTGTATACATATATAGGATTCGGTGACGGATCAGGTGGTAGCGAAAAAGGTCTGACTATCTGTCCATCTTGTGGCGAGGGTAGGAGTTAGCCGCCACGCTTTCTTATTATGTATTAGCTCGACAACTAAGTCCATATTTTCTCAAACAAAGTAATTATATTAGATTATTGCGTAAGTTCGTGCCCGATTTGAAAATAAAATTTAATGGACATCACTTTATACAAGGTGGTTCGGAACCCACCATAAAAAAAGTAGGTCCCGCTGAAATTGGGTCCCATGGAAATCACTGACACAGATTTCCTCGACACAGTTTTCATTGGCAACATTTCACCGACTCCAAATCTGTGTCGGTGATTTCCATGGGACCTGCTGAGATTGACTGAAATAGGCTGCAATTAGGCGATAGTGAGAATGGAAAGAGGGGGAGATTGGTGGATGAACTTGAAACTCTGCGGGGACCAAGTATCTATCCATCTATCATCATCCATATATGTTTCGAAAAGAAAGATATGAATGTATACAGTAAAATCTTAAATGCTGTCCGGGGTCGTCTACATAAACGTTGTCCAGTGCCTACTCACTCCACTGCCTGTCAACGCTGTGCCGGCGACGACGACACATTTCGGTCACGAGATCCGTATTTCATTCTGTCCTTCATCTCTATATTCGGCTCTTTATTGACGTCTCGCTCGGCGCGGTCGCGTCGGCGCAGTCATAAATCAAAAAATAGTGTCTTCTATGCAAAAGCTGTCCGTCCAGAATACGGCTGTTGGAGAGTATTTGAGGATTTACTGTACGTAGTTGATGAAAACTACGAGATAAAACAACCCCTTTCCGAGACACTAAAAACTTCATACTAGTCAAATTACACATAAAACATTGTCTCTTTAGCCAAAATTTAAGGAGATGTATCATTTACTTATTAATAGGCTCTTCAATAATTGTGCTGCACCAAATGTTAGCTTAAAAATCTTCTTTTACACAATAATCTCGAAATTATTGGATTTTATTATCGAGGGTTAGTCGTTAGTTTATCATTAATATTGTTGTTGCTATTGAAAGACTGTTTTAAAGAATCCCCCGCCATGAAAAGATCTCTCATCAACCACTTGGCTGTTGTTTCTTATAATTTATGTAATTGTTTGCACGAAGATTTAATCTTACAACAACTTTATGTATATCTTGTATCTTGGTGCTCGCAGTTGATATTTAAACGTCCGAGTACGGAATCGAATAAATAACAACCCAAACGCCCTGAACACGGAAAAGTGGCTGCAGTCCGGTTCCATCAATTGCGTTCGGTAATCCGTTGTGTCACAGAGGCGCATTTGAGCGGCTAGTTGGACACGCCGAAGGAATTAATGTCATTAGCCAGATTGGTGAGCCGAGTTATATAACCCGGTGACATTTCGCTGCAATTTTGGTACAGAAATATGACGATGGTAGGGGGGAAGAAGTTCCATCGAACGATCCGCAGCCTCGGAGCGGAGAACGCTTACAAATTCATCGTGACTGCGCGCGGCGTATCAATGTCATCTTGACCGCGGTACGTGATCATCCGAAATAATAGCAATCCGTGGCAGTGAGAAACGCGGGCTATCGCTTCGATCTCGCGTGTCATTTGATTTCGAGGGGGTGGAACGGGATGGGGTGGTTTGGGTTAATCCGTTAAGGGGCGTTAGTTTCACGCGAAAACGATCGCTCACGCAGGAACTGGTGCCCAGGACAGGAAATAGCTCGTGGCGTGATACGACCAAGAGGGAGAAAGAGACGAATAGGGAGGGAGAGAGAGAGAGTATGGCTCCGATGCATAAATTGTCCTTCGATTAAACGGGCAGATTCCGTCACGGCTCCGTAAAAGGTGAACGAAACAGCCTATCCGATTGCTATCGGCTTTGTTCCCGATGGTCCGTTCTGCTGCGACGCCGCGTTTCATTACCCCGCCACGGCTAAAACTGTGCCATTCTGCAAGCGCAATGGCTCTTCACGAAACAACGGACTCGCGTATCCCACGCACATCCTTTAGTTTACGGTCGAATAAATTCACAGTCCCGGCTAGTTTATACCGGGCGAAAGTGTTCCCGGCTGCGCGCGAATTATTCGCAGTACCAGCTCCCTCGCCAGATTTTCTCCACCGTCTTGTCTCCAGTTTATCGCCTTCCTACTCCACGACTTTCTTCTTTATCCACTCGATCCCGTTTCTTCTCTCCGAGCCATCGTCGAGCCCAAACGCCATTCACGAGTGCTGTTCAACTATGAACACCGATCTCCATCTTGGACATCTGATACTGATGTTTTCACCCTCAAGGTCACTTCAAGCTCGTCGCTTGTGGGTCGTTGTAAAAAGTGCTTGTTAACATATTAGCGACTGTTAATTATTGCAAAATCTTGAAAAATCTATGGTACATGGCTAAACACTTTTCAATGAACCTTTAATATTATCAACAATTTCTATGTGTGTGTTGAATATTGTATATATTGTATATATTGTATATATTGTATATATTGTATAT